>VXAX01004291.1:0-14522 GCA_013399835.1 Leptocoma aspasia | reverse complement strand
TACACACATATATAAAGCTACCAGTGGTGTAACAGGCAAAATAATCTCCATCTTCATAAAATACAAAGCAGCAACTCCAGGACAGTTCATTTCTGTATCAAACTGTGGACGTTTTCCCTTCCCACTTCCAAGTTTACTTTGGTGAGGTTTCAATGTTTTGGGCACGCTGGATGTTAGGAAACCTGTGTTTGCAGCAGGCCTGGCTGGAGCTTTGGGCTTTGATGAACAAACACCTCCAGGCTGGCTTGGAAAAGCCTCAGTGCTGACCACAGACACCTCACTGGTGCTGGCATTTGTCTGCGTGGGACCAGAGCCAGCCTTGATGCGAGCAGGATTTATGCAACAGCTTGGAAGGGAGGGATTTGTTTGTTTTACCCAAAAAAACGAGAGCCTGCGAGGGAAGGGGAGAGCCCGAAGCACAACTGCAAAGCTCAAGAACTGATCTGTGCCCCCTGGGACGTTCGGTTTGGAGCAAACGCTCCCTGGGCTCCCTCACTCGTTTGCCACATGTGGTTTCCCTGTGTTTCAGAGCGCTCACGGTGCCCCAGCTGGGGTGGTTTATGGCTGGGCCTGGACCTGTAGCAGAACAATTAAAGATTCTGTGGCTCTGGAGAGAGGGGAGGGACAGGGAGGTGGCAGGAGAGCGGTGGCCCCGGGGAAATGGCAGGACCCGTCATCCCTCACAAACCACGGGACCTGCAAAACAGATGTTGGAAACACCCTGCCCAGGCTCCCAGCACCTTTCCCTGCTCCAGAGACCCCTTTTAGTGCTGCTGCCATTGCTAGTCTAAATCTGTTCTGGGGGGAAGTGAGGGCAGAATTCCCAATGAGCTCCCAGGGCTTGGTGTTCATGTTCATCTGGGAAAACAGCTCGTTTGTCTGTCTGGACTTTGCAGAGAGCAGATAAAATGAGGGTTTAGGAAGGTGGGGCCTCCTGGGCACATGGAAAAGGTGCAGATACAGGGTTTTACCCCAGGAGTTTGTGCACGGGAGTTGAAGGAGCTCCCCTCTTCCTGGAGAACCTTCAAGGTGTGTTTTATTTCCACTGATTCTCTAAACCCATCCCATTGCTTGGTTTTGGTTTTAGCTGATAAATGCAGACATGTGGCCAGTGCTCATCAGCTACTGGAGCTCCTGTCCTGGAGTGTGGACACCTGGACCAGGAATTTCCTAAAAGCTGCCACACTTCAAACCAAAGAATTATATATATAAAGAATTATATATAATCCATTGTAGAGGCAAAATAACAGAGACAGGGGCTCATTCCAAGTGTTCTCTAAGCCAGCAGTGCCCAGAGAGGCCTGGTGAGAAAATGATGCATTGCAGAAAAGCTCCCTTTTGTCTTGAGAGAATTGTTCTGAAAACTCTCGTGGTGGGTCACTGGAGAATGTGAAATCGAAATTTATTTTTATTTTTAAGGGGAAAAAAAAGACCTGAAGCACGAATTTGTGTGGAGTGGTTAAGAACTCGGTGTGTTTGGTTTTAATACCTATCAGAAGAGACATGGGTTTTGCAACAGGATGTTTTGTGTAGGATTGCTAGGGCTTGGAATTATTGTTGAACAGCCAGATCCATGCACCCGATCCCAGAGCTCACTAAAACCTGGGACAGTGCTGGAAACAGAGGTGCAAAGTCAGTTGAGAATTAAAGATGGTGATTTATATGGGAGGTGAAAAATTACCCCTTGAATGCATCACCTTGGAAAAACCCCACCAATTTCTGGTCCCTTGAGCTGTCTGGAAGTTTTAATCCATTTTTAAAATGAGGGAGCTCAAGGCTGCTGTGTTGCATTATTGAAGAGGAGACGTTGGGTCATTACTAATGCAGAGAAGCACCTGGACCTTTGCTCTTTGGTTAAACATGCAGATCCTGGAGAGGAGATTACAGCAGGATAAAGTACAATATTTTTCAGACTTAAGTGAGCTCACGTTGAAAAACTGCATTAAAAATCCCCTAAAAATGTGAAAGCCAGTTCTTGCATTTGCCAAGTTTAAGTGGTGGCATTAGATTTGTTAGATTAACCTTGGGGGGGAGATGCTGCAGGGCCTGTGGGCTCCTGCTTTTCCCAAAAACTCTCCTGGTTCTTGGAAGCAGGGTCAGGATTTGCTCCTCCAGCTGCTCCAAGCACAGCTCCAGGCAGGGCTTGCTGGCAGGGACTTACTGGCCACAGCTGGCCCTGGACTCAGAGAGGAGAAATGTGAAATATCCACCCAAAGCAGGGCCCAGAGCAGGGAATGGAGCAATGCTGGGGCTGCTGCAGCAGGAACAGAACCCCCCTGCTTTGGGGTTCTGCTGCTTCCTGCATCTAAATCCCTGTGAAGAACCACTGAGGGAGCTGGGGGTGCTCAGCCTGGAGAAAAGGAGACTCAGGGGTGACCTCAGCACTCCCTGTGACCCCTGAAAGGTGCCTGTGCTCAGCTGGGCTGGGCTCTGTCTCCAGCAGCACTGACACAACCAGAGCACACAGCCTCGAGCTGCTCCAAGGGAAATACAGGCTGGACATCAGGAAGAAGTTTTTCCCAGAAAGAGTGATAAAGTTCTGGAATGTTCTGCCCGGGGAGGTGCTGGAGTCACCATCCCTGGGTGTGTTTAACCAAAGCCTGGATGTGGCACTGGGTGCCAGGGTTTGGGTGAGCTGTTGGGGCTGGGCTGGACTCCATGATCCTGAAGGTCTCTTCCAACCCAGTGATTCTGTGAATTCTGTAAATCCCACTCAGTCTCCCCAGAAAAGTGAGGATGGAGAATCCTAGGAACATCAAGGTTGGAAAAGCCTTCTCAGATCCAGTCCAGTGCTCCCCCAGCACTGCCAAGGCCACCTCTAACCCATGTCCCCAAATGCCACATCCTCTCAGCTTTTAAGTCCACCCGGGGATGGGGAGTTGTTCTCAAGGGATAACAAAAGTTTTCCTTTCCCAGCTGCTTTATCTGCTGCTCAGGGCCTTGAACTGGCAGGAAAATCCAGGTGATTGAGGACGTTTTGGTGCAAGTTGCAGGATTTTCCTGAGGAATGTGTGTACACCGTAATTAGTGCCAGCACCTCCCACTGCTCCAGCACTGGGGCCATCGTCTGGGAGCAGTTACAACTCTGAGACATTCCCAGACAAATGGAAACAGAGTGTGCTCACCCAGATGGATAAAAAACCCTCTGGTAATGACAGACAAACTGTGGAACAGGACAGGAATGTCATGCATGATCAGGTATTTCAGCTCGAGCATTCAGGGTTTTTTTTTTTATTTTCCCTTCAAGTCTTTGGGGAAGGTGGGTTCAGCAGCTCAAGAAAAGAGATGCCAGAGTTTCTGACAAGTTAATTAAGCTTTCACTTCTGAGTATTATATGTACAGTGAAGAAAAGAAACTTAATTGTCTTTGCAGTGCCTGACAAACCCCAAGAAAAATGCCTGCATATTTTCTCAGTTTTGTCTCTATTTTTGATACTTATTCAGTGTGAGCATTATACTTTCATGGTTTTAATTAAAAGCCAAGTTTTGGAAGCTTCTCAAATGGTAGTTTTGGTACAGAGATGTGAGCATTTAAAGAAATATTTATGTGGAATCTAAAGCCTAAAAGAAATGAGAAAATTGATCAGCTGCCTCCCTTTATATATTTTGTCCCTCCCACCTCTTGGTGTTTCAGGTAACTCATGAAGAAGAGGGAATGCTGCTTTCTTCTCTTCCAGGGATTTATGATCTCGGAGTCCTCATACAAATATTACAAGCACTTCTGCCTTTGCTAGGCCCCAAATTTCTCTAAATGTTTCTATTTTAATTATTCTGTGCAGTACATAAGCAAATTTTAGGTTTGTAAGTATCTTCATAAACAATTCCTGGAGCATATCTATGACAGGAGAAGAGGAAATGGCTTTAAGTTGGGCCAGAGGAGGTTTAGATTGGATTTTAGGGAAAATTTATCAATGGAAAGGGCTGTCCAGCCCAGGGCAGTGGTGGAGTCCCCATCCCTGAAAAAATTTTTAAAAATATGTGTGTGTGGCACTTGGGGACATGGGGCAGTGCTGGGGAACAGTTGGACTTGATGATCTTAAGAGCTTTTCCAACCTTAATGCTTCCATGATCTATAATTCTGTATTTCTTTTTCATCTGCAGCCATTCTGCCCTTTGCTGTGACAGTTGTTAAAATACAGTTGCTATAAAATCGAGAGTGGCACAAAGAACATGAATAGTGAATGATTCTTCACTATTTCATGATAATTCAATAATGAAAGAATTGAAATTATAAAGGAGCTGGAGAAAAAGAACTAAAAGAACTGCTGGAACTATTCCATAGAACCCTGGAATATCCTGAGTTGGAAGGGCCCCACAAGGATCCAGCTCCTGGATTTTAGGAGGGTGTAGGAAGTCAGGAGTTCCCTAAAGGGTTACACAGAATTGGAAGCACAGATTTATTTGTGGCTGTTAAATCTAATAGGATGCAATTATTTAATTGATGAACTTTTGTCAGTGCTTAGCGCAGGCCATTTGCCATGAATGCAATTTTGAAGGGAAGCTGTGAAAATGTGTAAATATATAAATATCTACCTGCTGCCTGGGGTGTTTGCCAGAGAAGGGAAAGGGAGGGAGCTCTGCTTTTCCAAGCTGAATTAAGACTTCTTCCCAACTCCTAGTGAGGTTTTCCTTGGAGAGTTTTTCCTGGAAATCCATTTTATGCTGGTGCATTCAATAGTATTTCAACCTCTGACTCAAAACTTACTGGAAATCCAGTTATCAGCCTTAGGAGAGAGATAGAGATCTAAGGCATGATGAGCAGGTTTGGCTGAGCACAGAAATGTCAGAGGCTGATTTAAGGGAGTGTTTGTGTGTGTGTGAGCAGAGCTGCTCCAGGCAGGAGGAAGAGTTGGCTATTTATTTATTTAATTACTCAGCTCTGCCAAGGCCTGCAAATCAGATTTTTAAATGGGAAACTGAATGCTAGAATGAGCTTTTTTTTTAATTATTATTCCTTTAAATTTTCCCTTTCTCTCTCTTTTTTACTTTTGGTGTTTTTTATTTTTTTAATTTTCAATTGCTAGAATGAAATATTTATTGAGCAGCCTGCCTGGGCAGCACACAAGCTCTTGCTTTTCTTTCTTGCAATCTTCTGTTTCAAGCACCACCTAATGGCATTGGTGCACAGTGCACAGCATCCCTGGATCCCACATCCCTGCATCCCACATCCCTGGATCCCCCATCCCTGCATCCCACATCCCTGGATCCCACATCCCTGGGTCCTGATCCCACATCCCTGGATCCTGGATCCCTGGATCATGATCCCACATTCCTGGATCCTGATCCCAAATCTCTCAATCCCACATCCCTGGGTCCTGATCCCACATCCCTGGATCCCACATCCCTGGAATCTGATCCCACATCCCTGGATCCTGGATCCCTGGATCATGATCCCACTTTCCTGGATCCAAATACCACATCCCTGGATCCTGATCCCAAATCTCTCAATCCCACATCCCTGGATCCAGATCCCACATCCCTCTGCCACCTGCTCTGAGCAGGAGAAAGCAGCACAAGTTCAGACGGCAAATCCCAGGCCAAAAGTGGAATAACTGGAGGGAGCTGGAGTTGCATTTCACAGCCTACCCCAGCCCCAAATGCCCAGGATATTTGGATTTCACCCTGGAAATGCATTATCCCACAAAGTCAGCTCCCATCAGAGCAGGCAGTGCCACTCCAATGATTTGCTGAAAGAAACAGGGAAGTTTTAGCTCTTTAAAACTTCTCTATAGTGTTTGCACTTCTTATTTCCCCCCTCATTTTTCGGGAAGGGAGCCCAGAGCAGGAACCTTGCTCGCCTTGGCTGCCCCTTGAAGGAGCTTTTTGCATCATTAAAAGATCTCAGATGTGCTCCTCCCATGCCACAGGCACAGCTACAGATCACTTGATAAGGCAAACATGCAGAGCAGAGCCTTGTATCAATAATTAATTTCCTTTAATCCCCAGTTTCTGGGGAGCCTGGGAACGTGCCTTTCCCAATAGCCCATCCCAGCTGTCCAGGAGCCAAGGTTTCCAGCACAGCAAGTAGGCAAATGACCCTGCAGGAAGGGCTCCTATCAGATTGATACCTTCCCCAAACCATTTGGAGTTCTGCACGTCAGCACTTTGGAACAAAGCAGGATTTAATCAGAAACTCCTGCAGCAGCTTCAGTTTTGCCCTCTGTAATCATTTTTCATGCTTAGAAAATGCCATTTCGTTCCTCTCCCGTCGCTTTTCCATCCTTTCTTCTCCTCCTCTGTTGCTTTTTTTCTCGTTTCATTTAGTTTTTTAGCACAGTCTTGTGGCTGCCAGACCTCCTGATGCTGTTGGGAGTCGTGTCAGATAATGGGATCCTTCCCAAACCCACAGTGGTCAGAGCTGGGGCACAAAAGGACACGTCCAGCCCTCTCTGGTATGAAAGAAAATCCAAAAATATAAAACCCAGCAGCTAAAAAAGTGTTCTTTTAAAACTGTCTCCTACTTTGGGAGTTCAAGAGCTGGCTCTGGTTTCTAAATCCCTGAGGCTGGCACAGAGACCTGGGCTCTGATTTTGGGGTTTTTGACATTGCCTGAGAACTCCAGGGCTGAAGGGGAGAAGGTGGAGGTGTCACAAACCTGTTGTGTGACATTGAGGAATTAGCCTGGAACGTCCCAGGACAATCCCAGGCCAGGAGCTGCAGGGCTGGGAAAGCTTCCCCTCTCTGCCTCCTCCTGCTCTTGTCTAAAGGCACTGAATTCCCAAACCTGGCAATCAGGAATTAAAGATCAATAGTGCTGCAGGGATTTGTCTCTGGAACCAGCAGGTTTCCAGTTGGGGTTCGTTAGGAAGGGGATTTCAATTAACCTTTGTTCTGCACTGTTCTCTTCTTGTGCAACCTTTATTACCATGAATCAGAGATGCTGGACCATGACCTTGATATTACATGTATTAAAAAAAAAAAAAAAAAAGTAATTAATTCCACATGACAGTGAGTTTCCTGAGCAGACAGGGTGTGGGAGACAGTTTGTACATCCCCTACTTCTTGCAATTCCCAACGTGAATTATGGGCCAGCTGTGAAGCACAAGAAAGTGGGGATTTTAAAAGGAAATTCTAATGTCTTCTTAACGTTTTTTTTTTTTAAATAATCCAGTGACACAATCACATTAAATGCACACAGGGTGGGAGTAGCTCCTGTTTTGCTGCCATGAAATGGTTTGGGTTGGAAGAGACCTTAAGGATCATCTTGTTTCACCCCCTGCCAGGGACAGGGACATCTTCCACTGTCCCAGGCTGCTCCAAGCCCCATCCAGCCTGGCCTTGGACACTTCCAGGGATCCAGGGGCAGCCACAGCTGCTCTGGGAATTCCAGTCCAGCCAGGAATTCCCAATTCCCAATATCCCATCCATCCTGCCCTCTGGCAGTGGGAGCCATTCCCTGTGTCCTGTCCCTCCATCCCTTGTCCCCAGTCCCTCTCCAGCTCTCCTGGAGCCCCTTCAGGCCCTGGAAGGGCTCTGAGCTCTCCCTGGAGCCTTCTCCTCTCCAGGTGAGCACCCCCAGCTCTCCCAGGCTGGCTCCAGAGGAGCTCCAGCCCTGCAGCAGCCTTGCTAAGGAAGTCCAGAATTTCACATCTTGTTTTCCATCTCTCTGATCAAAAGTTGGACAAGCTGTTTCTGGAATGGTACAAATCCAGCAAAGCCTCTGGTGAAGGGCTGCTCCCTGACTTCTCAAACAGCAGCTTTATGCAGGGATATGAGGGGATTAAATGACATAATTATTTTATATAAAACGTGCTGCCACTCTGGCTGAATGTGTAAGTGGAATGCTGCCCATGGAAGGTGTCCATGGGAGTGTCGGGTGCTCTGGATCCCAGCAGGGACCAGATCCCAACGCCTGTGGCACCCTCTGGGTGTGCTCAGGGGCATTCTGGAGAGACCTGGAACTTTCAGCCCAAACAAGGTGATATTCCATGAGATTCCTGTCCTTCCAGCAGCAGTTCCTGGTGAAAGGGGTTGTTCTGGGATTAAGTCAATTATCCCGTGCCAAAGGCAGGTGTCAGATTCTTGTGGGCCCCTTCCAACTCAGGATATTCTATGACACTTTGCATAGAGTAATATTTTAATTTATAAAAAGGTATCCAGAACCAAAATGCTGAGGTTACAAGAGCAGGAACCCCAGAGTTTTGCCAGGAGAAATGCCCATTTTTCAGATGATCATTTCCCACACTCGTTTATAAAAGATAGCATGACCTTGTAATCACAAATGAGTTTTCCAATGAATGCAGTGGAAATTATTTTTTCCAGTGCACGTGGAAGCTGCAGGAATTGTTTTCAAGGAGAGCACAGCTACCTGAGCAGGGCCATTCATCCCTGTGGTTTTCTTGGAGACTTTAATACCCTGTATTTAGTCTCTCTGGCAGTAACTTATTTTTAAGAGGTTAAGAGCTCATTAAGATAAGATGGAGTGAAAGATGGAGCACATTGGGAAGGAACTTTTCCCATAAACTAATTTAGAGCTCAGTCACATGGCAGCCAGGCCCAGCTTTGCTCACACAGCACACGATAATGACACGTTTCAGGATTGCAGCTGAGAACAAATCTGACAGATCTGTGCACCGTGCAGTCGCGTTTGCTAATGTTGGTTTTAAAACAGCAAAAAAATCAATCCCACTTGGAAATGTTTTCTTGGGAAAGCTGTGAATCTGTCTCAGGATTGCCTGGTAATGGATCTGGGTGTTCAGGCAGCAGGAGGTGGTGCTGGTGGCCACCTGGTCACAGAATCCCGGGATCACTGGGTTGGGAGAGACCTTCAAGATCATCGAGTCCAAGCCATCCCCAACAGCTCAACCAAACCCTGGCACCCAGTGCCACATCCAGGCTCTGGTTAAACACACCCAGGGATGGTGACTCCAGCACCTCCCCGGGCAGAACATTCCAGAACTTTATCACTCTTTCTGGGAAAAACTTCTTCCATCCATTGTGGGCAATTCCTGATGCTGCTCCAGCTCTGGGTCAGCTGTCCTGGATGTTCTCAGCATGGAAATTTCTGTCAGGCTTCCAGGTGAGAGCAGGGACATGGAGCATCCATAACCTGCTTGGAGATCAGGCAGAAGTCACCCTGCAGCTCCTTCTNCAGAGGGATTTTTCCCTCTCTGGAATTCCCTGCCAGGAGGGGACAGCCGGGGGGGTCGGGCTCTGCTCCCAGGGAACAGGGACAGGAGGAGAGGGAACGGCCTCAGGCTGGGCCAGGGCAGCTCAGCTTGGATCTGAGGAGAATTTCTTCACAGAAAGGGCTGTCCAGCCCAGGGCAGTGGTGGAGTCCCCATCCCTGGAGGGATTTCAAAGCCACGTGGATGTGACACTTGGGGACATGGGGCAGTGGTGGCCTTGGCAGTGCTGGGAACGGTTGGACTGGATGATCTTGGAGGTCTTTTCCAACCTTAACAATTCCATGATTGTGTGATTCTACCTGCAGGCAGAGATAAGGGCATTGCTTAGGGTTAAGGAGTTATTTGGTCACAGCTGGATCTGGACAGGTCACGGAGCTGCCTTTCCCTGTGCCCCCCTGGGTGCCCTCCCTGGACCCCACTCCCTTTCCTGTGGGCAAAACTCTGTCTCCGAGGGATTTTGGAACATGCTCTCTCCAAGTCTGAATTTGATCATGTCTTGCTGTGCTGCAAGACATCTGTTTGAGGGGGTTTTTTGGAGAGGACTCTGAGATTGCTTCCCACAGTGATGAGTGAAGGGAAAGAAGCTTCCATAGGTGTTCTGCTGACTGAGTTCCTGCTGGAACAATTATTTCAGTGCTTCTGGGATTTCATTATGGTGTGTAATTAGTGGAGGTGTCAGGAAAATTTGAGCCTGGGATAAGCAGGATTTTATCACTTTAGATCTTAATAGATCAATATTCTGAGGTTTAATGTTTGGAAGGGGCTTCGAGGTGTGGGGCTGAGCTGGGGCGGTCGCCAGCAGCAATTCTGGGTCTGTTCCTTGGAGAAAAAGGCAAAATAATTCCAACGAGGGAGCAGAGCTCCCTCTCTGTACTTTGTAATCATCACACATTAAGAATTCACACGCTGACAGCTAAAACAGCTCCGCCAAATTGGGACAGCTGGGTATGTGTCCAACCCCTGTGATCCTTCCTCCTGTCTCTAGTTCACTTCTTAAAATACAGGTTTATGTAACAGGTCACATTTTTTATTTTTTAATTTTTTTTTCCTCTCTCCCCAAAAGTTCCTAAATCTTTCTAACTTTATTGGAGAGGTTTCTGAACTTCCAGAATATCTCTGGATAAGTTATGCAGGTTGAGGGGTGAAGAGATTGCTCTGAACTCACACATTCTGCACAAACCCTCTCAGGGAGTTGCTGTGGTTGTCACTGCAGAGCTGGGCCTGGGAGTTGATCAAGTTTGGGAGACATAATTCCCTTTCAAAACAGAGGAAACAAAACTCTTCTCTTCTGCTTTTCTGTTTTGCTGCCAGTGTTTCAGTTTTCTTCTCTTCCAGGGAATTAATTTTGCTGTAGCTAAATGCAACACCTCCTCTGGAATGCCAGGCAGAGGGGGAATACTGCAGCACGTTTTCTGCTTGAAAACAAAATAATTGCTTTAAAAATAGCCTTATATTTCTTCATTTTATGACGTGCTCTCTTTAGACTTGATAATCATCCTTTCTTGTACTCGAGATACCTTCCCTCCCCACACCCACTCTCTCCTATCCCCCTGAAAGTCGGGAGGAATGGGAGAAGATCTCTCTGGCAGCTTTATTTCCAACACCAGCACAGGGGATGGAGGCAGCCAGTCTTCCAAAGGGTTTGGGGGCAGAGGTTTTTAACATTTTTAATGAGATTTTAATCTCTTTCGGAAGCATTTTGGTCTCTGCAGCCACGTTTGGACAATCCTTTCTCCAGGGACCACAGGAGTTTTCAGCTCCTGGAGCAAAGAGTGGGGAAGGAGCAGGTCCATAGGATTGGCCACATGTGGTTTTCCTTTGGAGGGCTTTAAAAATGGGCACTTTCATTTGAAAAAAAAAAACCCAAACCCAGCTGTTCTCCATGAGTGCAGAGGTGTGGGGAGCTGGGAATGAAAGGAACATGGAGGGATGCGATCAGATAATAAAAACGAAGAGTTTTGGCTGACAGTTTGGAGCTAACCTGCCTTTCTCCAGCATACCTCAGGGATGACAAATGGGGAGAGCAGGTGGAAACAAATCCATCCAGCTGCCACAGCCCAGGGGAAGTTGGAAGGAGCCTGGATCCAGCAGGTCCCTGCACGTCATGTGCAAAGTGGCTGCTTGTTCACAGTGCACTGGTGAAAAGCCCATATTTTCTTAATGCCTTTTTAATGAAAGAGAAAAAAAAATCAGATGCAGGAGAACTTTCTCATTCCTTCTGTTTTTAGCTTGGCTCTCAAATGTTTGTGTGTTATCTGAGAGCTCCCTGTAACGCTGGGCAATTCAGAAAGAGAGGAGGCCCACTTGGAAAAATCTGTTTTGGGGAAGGTAAAGGCTTTTGTTTGGCTCTGAATGACCTTTGCAAAGGGACTTCATTCTTTACATTCTGTTCTTTGTTGTGGCTCTGCCGATTTATGAGTAAACAAAACACTTAATGCCCATTTCTGTGTAGGATTTGATGGGGATGATGTGCAGAGTTTGAAGGGAAGCTTGCAGCTTTTGGGGTGAATAGAAAAACAAGGCTTGAGAGTGGTGGATTCTTGCTGAAACGCTGGGGAACAGCAGATTGTGCAAGAGTTCTCAAAAAGATAAAAAAAGGAGGGGGATCAGTAATGATCCTGAGTGTTTGCTGTCTTGAGAAACAGGCTGGGAATGAACTGTTCCCTGCTTCGGGCTCTTGTTAAACAAACCCTTCTCCTGGATATTTTCATCCCACCTTCAAGAGAAATTTTCCCATCCTACTCAAGAGCATCAAAATCCAAAAGAAGGGTGAGGAAGATGCTGTGAATTCGAAATCACGTGAAATATTGCAAATAATTTCAGTTAATTATTAACTTCTCTGCAGTCCCTGGCCTGTCCTTGTTTCTGGCACAGAGAGCAGGGCTCAGGGAAGCAGCTCCTTGTTTTCCCCCTGGATTTCTCGTGGCACAGGCTCTGTGCAGGTGATTCCCTGTTCCCTCCTGCAGGAATTCACCCCTAATCACAAATGCTCCCCGTGAGCATTTGCTGCTGTGATCCATGCAAATCTATTGCAGAGCAATTTGCTTTCTCCCTCAAAGATCAGAGACAGCAAAAGAGAGAGGGAGGGTTATTTTGGGAGCCCAGAGAATTTTCCTTCCTCTCCATTTCTTACCGTGAGCAATGACCTGAAGGTTTCCCTTGAAAATTTTTGGTGGATGATTCCAACACTTAAAGATATTATAGAACATCATGNCATATATTATATAATAAATACTATTAATATATTACCTATTTTTTATAAATCCAAGTCAGGGATATACTTCACTGCAGGAGCAGCATCAGAAAAACAACCATGAGAAATTAATCTGAGTTTTTTGTCACCTGATTGTGTGTGTTATTTAAATCTGGTTACAGATCTCATTTGAACATTTCAGTGGTGGTGGCAAAGAGCTCAAGGGGGAGAAAAATTGTAAAGAATAATCCAAATTATAATTGAGTATCCTGTCCAGGCCTGGGATCTCCAGCATGACAAGGACCTGGAGCTGCTGGAGAGAGTCCAGAGGAGGCACGGAGCTGCTCCAGGGCTGGAGCCCCTCTGGAGCCAGGCTGGGAGAGCTGGGAATGTTCCCCTGGAGAAGGGAAGGCTCCAGGGAGAGCTCAGAGCCCTTCCAGGGCCTGAAGGGGCTCCAGGAGAGCTGGAGAGGGACTGGGGACAAGGGATGGAGGGACAGGACACAGGGAATGGCTCCCACTGCCAGAGGGCAGGGATGGATGGGATATTGGGAATTGAGAATTCCTGGCTGGGAGGGTGGGGAGGGGCTGGGATGGAATTCCCAGAGATCCTTGGAAGTGCCCAAGGCCAGGCTCGAGCAGCCTGGCACAGTGGAAGATGTCCCTGGCACAGTGNAACACTTAAAGATATTATAGAACATCATGGAAATTAAACTTTTTTTTTTTTTTTTTTTGTGGGGATGGTGTCTGTTCAATGAATAATATTTCATTGTTTTCATCAATGCTCAATAATGATTTCATTATTTTCATCATTATTTCATTAATATTTCATTAAAGACTGAGTTTTTCTCAGGAAAAAAAAATCTGTGTTTTTTTCTAGTGGAACCTCCTTATCTGGGAATGAGAAGTGTGGCCTTGAGGTCTGGTGATTAAATGGAGCTTTAAATGTATGAAACATTTCTCACATTAAAAGTCTGTACAGAGAGAACAGTTAATACCACAATTAACCTTTGTTAAAATGCCTGTGATATCCTATGCTATTTGATTGGANTGGAGCCCCTCTGGAGCCAGGCTGGGAGAGCTGGGAATGTTCCCCTGGAGAAGGGAAGGCTCCAGGGAGAGCTCAGAGCCCTTCCAGGGCCTGAAGGGGCTCCAGGAGAGCTGGAGAGGGACTGGGGACAAGGGATGGAGGGACAGGACACAGGGAATGGCTCCCACTGCCAGAGGGCAGGGATGGATGGGATATTGGGAATTGAGAATTCCTGGCTGGGAGGGTGGGGAGGGGCTGGGATGGAATTCCCAGAGATCCTTGGAAGTGCCCAAGGCCAGGCTCGAGCAGCCTGGCACAGTGGAAGATGTCCCTGGCACAGTGAAAGGTGTCCCTGGGACAGTGGAAGATGTCTCTGGCACAGTGGAAGATGTCCCTGGGACAGTGGAAGGTGTCCCTGCCCAGGGCAGGGGGTGGATCCAGATGATCTTTTGGGTCCCTTCCAACCCAAAGCAGTGTGGGGTTTTATTCCTGTGATTTCTTTGAGAGCCTACCACATCACCCAGCTTTGGATGGAATCAGGCCAGCAGGAACTGCTCATCAACACCTTTTGTCTTTGGAAAGGAATTCCTGCTTCTCTCTGAGAGGTTTGCAAGCTCCCAGCTATCCAGGCACAATCATTTCAGCTGTTTCTGGAGGGGGTCCCTTGCAGTGAGTTCCAAGCTAGTTTGAACGGAGATGTAAACCAGGGCACATCTGTGGGATAATGCCCTGAAATACTGAAGAGAAAGGGGAATTTTTCCAGAACAAACACTGATCCATGTCAATTCCATATAAGCAGAGCTGAGACAACCGAGCTGAGCAATCCCAGCACTTTGCAGAGTCAGAAAAGCAAGCAGGAGACTCAGGAGAAAAGGCACCGGGAGCCCAGGAGAGCTCCCAGAAGGAGCTTTGGAATGACAACAACAACAACAAATCAAGGTTAGAGTTCAGTGTCAGCCTGGCAGAACGACTGGTGTCATCTAAAGGCAGCTCATCTGCCAGAGCCTGCTGCCAATGCCCACATTTCCCTGCCTTCACAAGTCCCAAGTGTGCAGCTGGGAGGCTCCTGAATTTCATCACTGTGCACTGGCAGCTGGGGAATTTGTCAGCAGGCATTTCCAGCCTGGGAATGTCAGTGCAGAGCCCTGGGTGGATTCTGTCTGTGCAGAGCCA
>VXAX01004290.1:430981-450703 GCA_013399835.1 Leptocoma aspasia | reverse complement strand
TATTTATTTTACTATTAAAATTATTCTATTATTAAAAGGGTCATTCTAACTATACCAAACCAACCACCAGCAGTGGCACAAATACTGCTTGCAACAAACCAAGTATTCCACAACACATTGCAACCATACAAGCTAGTGCACTAAGGGAACAACTTACAAAACCCCAAGACTGGCTAAAAGATAAACTTTAAAGAGCCTTTGAGGCTCAAACAAAAACTGTTTTAAAAACCCTCGCTGNTATTTATTTTACTATTAAAATTATTCTATTATTAAAAGGGTCATTCTAACTATACCAAACCAACCACCAGCAGTGGCACAAATACTGCTTGCAACAAACCAAGTATTCCACAACACATTGCAACCATACAAGCTAGTGCACTAAGGGAACAACTTACAAAACCCCAAGACTGGCTAAAAGATAAACTTTAAAGAGCCTTTGAGGCTCAAACAAAAACTATTTTAAAAACCCTCGCTGCTTTACAAGCAGGGCCCATTAAAAGGCTATGTTTTAACTGTAAAAAAACTAGTAGTCAAAAAAAAAGACTGTTATAAAGCAGTAAAAAATGCAAAATTACCTAATCCTTACCCTCAGTGCAAAAAAAAAAAAAAAAAATTATACAAACCACTGTCACTGTGGAGGCTGGAGGGAAATTCTGGTTGCTTTTCTGGGCCCTTTTTGGGCTCATTTCTCTGCTGTGCATGAGATGCTCTTGGATCTGATTTATTCTCAAGTCTTGCATCCCTTCTAATCATTGAGGGCTTGCAAAGCACTACAGGACAGCTTTGGAAATGAAGGCTTGTCTTCCTCTCCTCCCTTCTGACTTACCTCCAGATGGGAATTTTACCCCTAAGATTTTTTTAGTCATTTTACCCCTAAGATGCTGCTCTTACCTGTGCTTTGTAAATGGATCCCAGCACCAAGCTGGATATTGCACCCCAGGGAGAATCTGGGAAGCATCTGCTGCTGCTGGCACATTAAGTGGTTGTGAGCACTAAAACAGCTTTATGAGAAGCCAGCACTCAGCTTCTTATTAGTCCAGTGCCTCTGTGGCTTGAAAACAAATTAAATTTGAGATTTTCAACACTTGCAACCAATGTTTAAAGCTATTAGAGAGGTAAAAAAGCTGAGATGGCTCTAAAGCCTCCATTACGATTTTACCACTGGTTGAAAGGTTTTTCAGAGGTGGCAATAATGATTTTTAAAGCTGCTTCTGTGCTTGCCCTCTTTAGAAGCCTGCAGTGAAATTGAGGGGGGTGAATGTGGTCCAGGAGAAAGTTGTGCCAGGCCTGTGGGGATGGCCAAGGGTGAGGGGACAGAGCCTGGGAAGCCTCCAGGGTGTCTGAGGTCAGAAAAAGCAGCAGGAGGAAAAGAAACTCTCTAGTTTCTCCACTTCTGCCTTGCTTCCACCAGCATGGGCTTGTTCAACAGCTCATCTTGCCCTGGGTGAACTTTTCTCTTCCTGTTTCCCCCATTTCTTGGCAGTGAAGTGATTCATGTCGCTCTGTGGTTTTTATTTAATTGGTGCACCCCTCTTTCCCTCCCTTTTTAACCTGTTCTGGTTTTCCCTCCTCTTCCTGTGATCTCCTTTCTTCTCCCTGCTTGAAAGGAGAGAAACAGCCAAAATCCCTTTCCTGAGAGCTGCAGTACCACCAGACTGCTCAAAGGCAGCCCCCTTTAAACTCAGATATTTCATTTGCACCAGAGCTGGCTGAGGACAAGGAGTTCTTGTCCTCTTGTTCCTGGTGATGCTGATTTAAAGACAACACCAGACTAAGAAAGGGATTTTATTTTGCCATGCTTTGAGATCAATAAAGAAAAGATCTGGGTGATTTTCGTGGTCAGAATCAGGCAGAACGTGTTCCTTCTGCTATTCACATTTTTTCTGGGTTTTTTTCCTATTTTACTTTTTCAGGACTGACTTGCTCAGAAGCTGCTGGGTGTTAAAATTGGGTGGGAACTCCTGGTGGAGAACAGAAAATTAAAATTTCAGATATCATTGTTTCCTCTGGATGTGTTTTGTCCTCCTTGGAGCAAGTTAAAGCTTGAGGATGCCTTCAGAATCAGGAGATAGATTAAATGCCACTCAGTTACCTCTGGAAAGTCATTTCCTAGGTGGAAAATTGATATTTCCTGAATTATGGTGACTTTTCAGTGGAGGTCTTGGTCTTGGCAGGCTCCACCTGCTACAAACACCTCGAAAGATGACCAAGAAGGAGTTAGTAAGGGGAGAAAAAACAAATATGTGGGCATACTTTGGGGAAAAAACATTCAATTCATGCACTGCCCAATTTTTGGACTCTTGCCTTGCTTGTGGGGTTGGGATGAAATGCTTTTTGCAGTGGTGGAAAAGAGACTTTGAGTTTAATAATTCATGCATGGACATCTTGAGCTTTGTTTAAACACTTTTGTCTGTCATCACAGTGCTGGCTTGAAATGGGATTAGGGTTTGTTTTCCTTGGCTTCCCGAAATTTTGCTTAAGGAGGACTTTAGCTCCATTATTGAGCCATGTTTACTATGTAGGGACACTGACAATGGTGAGGAAAGCTTGTGACATAAATCATGTGCTCCTTGTGTGTTTGGCTGCTGCTTTTTATTTGTTAGAACTTTCAACAGTGGATTTGCTTTCATATAATTAGGTGGGAGGAGGGTGATTTAAATATGAATTTAATTCTTTCCAGTGGCAGGAAAGGAGTCCTCTGTAGCTGTGTGCTGTCACTGCTGCCTGCAAAATTGCAGCTATTTATCCTGCTTGGGGTCCTGCTGTTGCAGTCAAATTCCAGATGTCAGGGTTTGCTGGGGTTTAAAAATGATTTTAATTTTCTCGGAGGTCTGGAGAGGGTGTCAGGATTGATTTGCTGTCTGTGAACAGAGGCTTTGGTTTTGTGGCCTCTGAGCATGAAAGACAAACTCAGGGTCACTGTTTATCTCTTCAGAGGCTTTGTGAATATGGAAAACCAACTTATCCAGATCAGTTCTCCTCTTGGAAATGCTGCTTTTCCTGTAGGGACAATGAGGAGGCTGGTGGGGAAAATGGGATGGGTTGGGTTATCCTGATGCAATTGCTTTTGTCTGGAACAAGTGCAGGACCCAATAGTGGCATCAACCTGAGCAGGAAATACTTGTAATTGTTTTCAGGGCTCACAAAGAGTGTTGTGCCATTTACAGGCAGAGGGATGGCTGTGAACCCCTGAAAATTCCAGATTTTCCCTGTTTCTGAACTGCAGGACAGGGGCAAAAATAAAATAGGGATGCTTAGATGTTGTGTCAAGTTGTTGACTGTAATGATTCCTCTGGAAAAGCTTTCTGGTAGTCACTTTTAGGGAAGATCCCTGTGTTTCACTGGCAGCCTGGCTTTCCCTGGCCTCACTCTGTGTCCAGGCATGTTCAATCCAGTTGTTTCCAAGATGCTCCTATTACTTTGGGGCTGCTCCCTGAGCCTTGATAGACATCTGCTGATTCCTGTGGCCTTCCTGTGACTTTCCCTCCTCGGGAGCACCTGGTGATGGTTCACCTTAGGGAAAGGCTGAGGTGGTTTCTTTGAATATGTTACACTGAAAAAAAAAGAAACCAAAACAAAAAACCATTGAGGAATGCAAAACTGGGCTAAAAAAGCAGGTACCTGAGGTGGTGGAGGTTGGAGCAGCTGAATTCCTGGTGGGGCTTGGAAAAGGTGGAGAGCTGGCTGAGTTATGGACTAAACAAGTCCTGTGGGTGCTGGTCCTGGTGTTCTCAGCCAGCAGAGAAAGGTCATTTTAAAAAATTGAAAAGATAGTTTAAAAAAGATGCTGTTGCAGGGAAGATTCACAAGCTGCAGGATTCTTGTTGTAAAATTAAAGCACAGCCTCAGTGTAATGAGGAATAAAAGAAGGGAGATGCAATGTGTCATTATTTATGGCATTATGGTAATTCTGCTTCCAGAGCAGACCTTTAATTTGTACCCTGCTCGAGCTGTTGACTCTAATTTATAATCCAATAAACCCATAGATTGTTGCTCAAAGCAGGCCAGGGATATTACATCAGGCCAGACCTAATGATTTAGGAGCAGTTTGTTAAGCTTAATAGCATCTAAGGTGCAATTGCTTTTATGGGCTGGCTTATCCCATGTGGCACCACCTGGTTTGTTCCAGGCTGCTGCTGTGTCCTGAATCCATGGCTGCAGCCTTGTCCAGTAGCTCTTGATGGGGGAGTTGTGCTGTCCAGTGCTGATAGGAGTTGTTTCCCAGCACCTCTGCCCCGTGGGCAGGGCTTTGGAGCTGGATTTTCCAACCCAAACAATGCAGTGATTCTGTTTGTAAGCCCTGCTGATTCTGAGTCTGTGGCTGGTGTTTGTTGAGTTTTGGTTTGTGGGGTTTTTAGGTTTCGGCGTGGTTGGTTTATTATTTTGTTTAGGGGGTTTATTTTTGTCTGTTTGGTTGTTTTTAGAAGCTTTTTCTTTGTGTGCCACAGGCCATCCTTTTGACAAGGTACTTTTGATAAGGTTTATTTGTTTTTTTTAAAATACCTGCCAGCAGGAAACAGAGTTCAGCCTTCTCTGAGCTGCTGTTTGATTCTGTCAGATTTATTTTACATTCCCAAACGACCTCAGGCAGCTGCCACGTCTGTCTGGTGGTTTCCCACATGCATCAGCTCTGTGAGCTGGGAGCACTGCATGTTAATAACTCAGTTTTGCACTCAGCATGGAGCACAGCGAGAAGAAAAAGACTTGGCCACAGAAATAAATCTTCCTCTGAAGTCCAGATTTTCTGCTGGAGACCTTCTGATGCAGGGGGGTGTGTGAGGAGAAAACATCAGGCTGGTAATGGGCAGAGCCCAGACTTCCAGACAAAACTCCCAGAGAGCCTAAAGGTCCCCCCTGAGCCTCCTTTTCTCCAGACTGAGCCCCTTTCCCATCTCCCTCAGCCCCTCACCAGCTCTGTTCCCTGCCCTGGACATGCTCCAAAGTGTAATTTTTTTTTTTTTATGGATCATATGAGTGACCTCAAGCTCGATCTGCTTCTGTAAATGGTCCAGAACTGTTCTCTTGGCCAAACTGGATGGTTTTGTGCCTGCTTCTGGCAGCCATCCTCCTGCTGGGAATGCCAACATCCGTATGCAATTCTCCCTATGGCTTCCTAATTTGGGGAGGGGGGGGCATATTCCACCTTTTTCCTGTCTCTTGCCTCCTGCAAGCTCAGCTGTAAATCAGGTTGGCTTGTGGCCACAGCCTGCTGCCAGGAGATTTATTGACACTACTTTTATGATTTTTTTAGGTTTTTTTCGCTCTGGCGTAGTGCAGTTGTTGCTTTAGGGAGGATGTTTTGGAGGGGTGGGCCTAGGCTGGAGAAAATCAGTTCTGGTGTTGTTTCTTTGATGGATGAACAATTGGTAGGAAAGCTTTGCTCATCAAAGGTTTGTGTGGTGGGGAAAAAAGTAATCTCTGGCCTCCCTGTTTTTGTCCTCTCCATCGTTTGTGCTGCTCCCAGAGCTGCTGGCCACAGCTGGGAGATGCTTTGGGAAATACTCCCTGTGATGGTAAAGGTAAAGGAAAAATCAGCCCTGTTTGGGTATTAAATGCAGCAAGAAAACGTAAAAGCTCACATCCCTCAGGGAGAATGCTCCTGCGTGGCTTTAGAGCTGTTGCTTTTCCTTTTTCCCTGGTTCTTCTGAAAGCTGCAGCCTGTTTGGTGCTGGAGGAAATCCAAGGTGAGGTTCCTCTGGAGCCTGTGGGATGAAACAGCAGATGCACCTCCTACCCCTGAGCTTCCTGGCCTGCCTTGGGAGAGGAAGGAACAGAGAGTCCTTATGGATCTCTGTGAAATACTCCTGATATTCTCTCAGCAGATCTGGAGCAGTAATAACCAGACTGCTGAGGAGGCTATAAAAAAATCAGAAATATGGCTTAGTACGTGCTATATTTAGAAATTCCATCAGTCCCACTGAAATGGGAGCTGTGGATAATTCAGATATTTCCTGTGGCAAGGGATTGGATTTTTTAGGGTGGGTGTCCTGCAGGCAGACAGTTGACACCCTTAAGTGGGTTTGTAAATCAGCTTTTATTTTTCCTGTGCTTTGTGTAGGCAATGCTGGCTGTATTTTCATTTTGAAAAATAAACAGGTGTCTTATACCAAATGTGCCTTGATATAATTAGTTGTAATTAAGAACCAGGACTGCTTTAGCTGTTGATTGAAAAATTAGGCATTCTTCTCACCAGCTGCTTCTCACTGAAGCAGTTTTGATGCTCTGAGATGCACGGAAAAAACCCAGCCCAGCCAAAGGCAGGACAAGTTCAAGGCCATTCCTCCCCAAAATTTCCTTTCTCAGTGGTACAAACCTCTGCTTAGGGATTGTGATGACAAAGCTCACAGAGGTGACAGATGACTTTGCTGTGACTCTGCAGATGACTTTCCTGCCGTGGGTTTTGCTGCACAAGCAGTTTTGCTCTTGCAGGAAGAAGGAGAGAAATGGGCTGGAAAGCTTTCTTTGCAGGGGAGGTAAAAATTAAATTACTGTAAAATTCAATTTTTTTTTTCTTTACTATGCATTTATCTTACCTTCCTTCAGGTCCAAGTTGTTTTGTCATGATCTGAACAGAGTAGGAAGAGGAAGAAATTGGTTCTGAGTGTGGTCAGCAGCCTTTAGAGCATTTTGATGTCTTCCAAGCTTCCCTTCCAGGCAATAGATTGAAGAGAGCTGCTTTGCTCCATGAGAAAGGTGGGGAAGGATCATTGAATGCAAGTGTTATAGCTTGGTATGACACAGGCTGTGCCTCATTTTGGGCCATATTCTCTTCCATAAGCAGGAGAGAGGTTGTGTGGCTGGGATAAAACCCAACCCTTTTGTTGACACTCCGGGCATGATCTATTCCTGTGCTTGGAAATATTTTTTACTAGCATCTATCCCGGATGTGAAGGTGAAAAGCCACGTTTTCCATTGTCTGTAAAAGCCCAGGCTGCAAGCCAGTGGTGCTTTGGGAATTCTTTTCCTGCATTCTTCCCTGAGCTGGGATCTGTCAGGTCCACCCCTCTCCTGGGCCACCACAGGGGCTTTGTCTCAACTTGCTGAATTCCACGTTGGGTTGGGCAAAGAGATGGTGTGAAAGCAGTTTGCTCATCCAAATTGTCCAAAGCCACGTGGGAGAGCTGCAGGATTAGCACTTTTTCCCTGGCGTGTTTTACAATCAGTGAGTGATGGAGTAGGAAGGATCTTGAGCTCTGGGTTATTTTCAGTGCGAGCTATTTTGAACTTCCAGAAAATGCCCTCTCCAGGCTGTCCTCTGAAAGGGGAGTGGAAAGTCAGGCTGGCTGTGCTGCTGCTTTGGCAAACCCTGGAGTGCAGCAAGGTGCAGGAGCAGCAGTTTGGCAGATTTGTTATTCCTGTACCACCTTCCATCGGAGGCGCTTTAATCAATGCGCAGCTCTTGCAGAGAGGGATAATTATTCCCATTTCCACAGAGCTGAGAATATGAGCCACATTAAAATGCCTTTTCTGGAACTGCAAACCATTTTGTGGTGAGGAAATGAAGCGAGTTTTCTCTCCAAAGAGCAGCCACCCAGGGTGCTGCTTTGCTTCCAGGGGCACTCACTGGACATCCCAGCAGAGATTCCTGGGCTGATCCCTCAGCGTGGGCAGCAGGAGAGGGGGATTCTGCCCCTGAGACCCCACCTGCAGAGCTGCCCCAGCCCTGGGGACACAGCAGCAGCACCTGGAGCTGCTGGAGAGAGCCCAGAGGAGAAATGGAATTGCTTCCAGGGCTGGAGCCAGGCTGGGAGAGCTGGGGGTGCTCACCTGGAGAGGAGAAGCTCCAGGGAGAGCTCAGAGCCCTTGCAGGGCCTGAAGGGGCTCCAGGAGAGCTGGAGAGGGATTGGGGACAAGGCATGGAGGGACAGGACACAGGGAATGGCTTCCCACTGCCAGAGGGTAGGATTAAATGGGATATTGGGAATTAGGAATTGTTCCCTGGGAGGGTGGGCAGGCCCTGGCACAGGGTGCCCAGAGAAGCTGTGGCTGCCCCTGGAAGTGTGCCAGGTCAGGTTGGACAGGGCTTGGAGCAGCCTGGGACAGTGGGAGGTGTCCCTGCCCATGGTCCCTTCCAACCCAAACCATCCTGTGGTTCTATGAAATGTTAAATTTGCTCTGGTTCCGGAAAGGTCACTCAGGAATTCCTCCCTTGGGAACTCCTCATCTCCCTGGCCATGTCTCTTACTCAAAGCTGGCCTTTGTGCTTCTGCTGCAGGTGCTCCAGCTGTAAATGAAGAGAAATAAACCAGATTTAATGGTTTAAACCCCTCTTTTGGGCCCTGGGCAGCAGCAGGGAGGGGATGGAGCAGCTGCAGGCCCTTCTCCAGCACAGGCTCCGAGGCATTTCAGGTTTTCTGCAGAGCAGTGAGGCTCCTGCTTAAAACAGGATGGTAACAACTTGTTTCTCTTGTCTGCAAGTTGGCTGCTTGCCTTTCAGCCATGGTGATGGGTTCTGAGAGGAAATAGCTGCAGGGGAGCCCCTGGCTCCCGTCCAGACACGCATGGCAGAGTTGCTGTTACATAATTCAACTTTGCTGTGCCAGAGTTCATAAAGATTGCAGAAAGTGCTCACTTGCAACAGCAGTGATGTGAGTGTGATGTGTCAGAGCTGCTGGGAAGTGAGAAGGGGACCTTGTCTAAGTCAGGCTTTTCATTTCTTCGCTGCAGATTTTATTAGCCTATAAATTTTGCTTATTTTAGTCCTCGTTTTTGTGCCTCCCAGTGGTTTCTGAATAACACAAGCATTTAGGCACCTACTGCTTTAACATTTTCCTTGCTGCTGTCCTCAGCTGGAGACCAGCTGACCCTTCAGGCAGAATTGCTACGTGATCAACCCTTGCAAATGCTTTTTTAATATGTCATTGCCTGTCACTTGTGCCACCAATGCAGAGAGAAGAAAGAAGCTGTGTGGGTTTCTGTGTGGGGAGATGTTCTGGTTTGCCTTTTGGTGTTGGTGCTCCTGCTTTAGCTTTGTCCTTCTGCATGTGCTGCTGTGGGCACTCTGCAGCCACACCAAAGTGACCTCTGTGACACGAGGGGGGCTTTGGGGAGGGCAGATGTCACCTGCTGTGGAGGTACCACAGGCTGGTGTTGGTTGGTCATACACAGCAAGGTTTTCCTAGACCCGAGCTGGGTCTAATCTGGGGTGTAATCCAAGGAAAGTGGATATTGGTACCAAGAATGGCACCCACTGCCTCTTTTCCTGTCAGGATTCTGTCTTCCAGCACTGGCTTGTGATGCTCTTGCCCTTTCAACCAGCACAGAAATCCTTGGTTCATTTTTGTTTATTTTGTGCCAAGCATCATGACAAAATAGTATTTTTAGAACTTGTCTTGCAGACATTTGCTGCCAAGGGTAAGAGGCGAGGGAAAAATTGTCCAAGGAATAAACTCACTGCCTGTTTCTTCTCCCAGTCCAGTCATTTGCCCTTGGGTCTATTTGACATCTATGTCAGATTATTTAGGATATTTTACGGAACATTTTAAGACACAATTCCTGTAAACAATTCTGAAATGCAGTAATTATCTTTAAATAAGGATAAATATTCAGGATTTCTCTCATCCACTGTTCCTCCTGTAAAGCTGTGCTTATTAAACTCATAAACACCCAACAGGAGAGAGCTGGGGGCACATCTGAGCCTGAGCTGGACAAGTGACAAATGGTTTGGGGCCAGGACAGAAATAGGATCAGTAAAGGCAAATGTGGAGCTGTTTCCCCTGGCACTGAGTGATCCATTGGGGTGCAGGGCAGTTGGGTCACAGCTTTGCTGGGGTTTTTAAAGACTGCAATCTTTTCTAGGCCTGGTATAGTGCCCAAATGTCCTATTTCCACTTGGAGCCAGAAGCTGACCATTAAGGAAACACCTTCCAAAATCCCCAGCATGTGCACAGAATGTTCCTCCTGCTGATAATAATTTTTTTCTGAGATTGCTTGAGTAAAATGTAATACTGAGGCCATTACATTTAACAGCCTTCATTGGCTGTTTTCTTAGGTAGATAATATAGTCCTCTTTTTTTTTTAATTGAGCCTGCTTTTATTAAAGCTGTTTTTAATCCTAACCCCCTTGCCCCAGGATGCTGGTGCTTTAATTAAAGTGAACCATCAGCTGAATGCGAGTCGACAACATCATGTGCCTTTGGAAAGGACTGTCAGGAGCCTGGGATGAGTGAGCAGGAATTACACCCTCAGGAGGCTCTGAGGATGAAATCCTCCTGCTGCTTGATGCTGATGAGAGCTCAGCAGGGATGCTGTGCCCAGCAAGGTGCCCCACTACAGGCAAGCCTTGGACCTCAGCCAGTTGGTCTCTGCAAGAGCCATGGGTTGTATATTTTTTTTTTCTTCCCTAGATGAGGCTCATCAGTAAAGACTGAAAAAAAATCTGGACCTATTTAGTCTGGAAAAAATAGCTGTCTCCCCTTGGCCTCCAAGTATGAAAGTGTTTGGTAAAAAAGGAGGTTATAGTGCCTTGTTAGCATCAGGAATGGGTTTGGAATACTTGGATCATTCTGTGAGTTTGTCCAGGAGCACTGGTTACGTTGGCTGGGCAACATCCAGTAGGTTAAAAACGTGTTATCAGGAGCTGTGGAAGTAGAGTAAATCATGCTGTGGGGGATAGATTGGGGATCCCCTATCACTCTCTTGTGTTTCCTCGTGAATCAGAGGCTCCCTCAGGGAGTTTTGTTTACCTCTGCCTTGAATGAAAGAGGGAGGACGTAATTGCTGGAGCCAGAGCTGGTCCAGGACGTGATTATTGCTGCTGAAAGTCCCCAGGGGCCTGTAATAGCCAGAAAGAGCCCTGGCTCCAGCTGTGCTCGGTGTCTGGAACAGCACAGGAATTCCCATCTCCGTGCCATCGAGGGCTGCCAGGGCTTTTTGTGACGGATGCTGGGGATGCAGTGAAATGCTGCCTTTGTTGGGGGATGGACACCTAGAGAGAAACTGGGCCTCTGGTGGAGTGTGTGTGGGGAGGGAGGGGCAGGCAGGTATGGGTTATCCCTCAGTTTGGATCCCTTTATGCCTCTCCTTGCTGTTCAGGCAAGGAAAACTGCCCTATTGCTCCCAGCTTTGCAAGCCCCGGAGCCAGGAGGGAATCAGCCCTACCCTTTCTGGTCGTGTGGTTGGAGACTGGGAGCTGGAGGTGTTTTACAAAGTGTAACAATGATATTTTTAGAGATCTGGCTCTCTTTTAGTTGCATCTGTTGAGCTGCAGTTCAGCTCCAGCAGCCCCAGCAGGAGCACATATTTCAGGAATATGTTCTCCGCCGCTTTCTGTGACCTGCTAAATGGAATTGTAAATGGAGCGTGTCACAGCTCAGAAATCTCATTCATGGCCTTTTCTAACAAGGTGTGCAGAGAGCTATTAGCCCAGTCCTTGCAATAATCAAACAAGATGTGCCTGAGATGTGCAGTGACTTACTTTAGGAAACATCTGGTTAACTGCTGAAGCCTCAGCAGCCAGAGCAGCAGAATTTTCTTTTCTTTGCTCCTTGCATCGGACCCATTGTCTGTCAGACCCGATTTCTTCCTTTTTCTTCCCATTTCTATAGTGATTGGCAGGTGCCTCTTATGCAAGACCACAGGGGTTACCAAGGAGTAAAAAACCTTGGCAGTGTTTCTGAAGTGACCAGACGGGCTCAGATTGGTTGTGCTCCCAAATTTATCCTTCCAGTCACTCCATCTCCTGCCTGGAGAGTGCTGTAGCAATTGGGAAAGCCCCATTCCTTATGAAATTTGAAGCACTAAGCCATTACAGGGGGAAGGCAGAAAGCTGAGGATGAGGAGTAAAAAGCAAGAGGTGGAGGAGGAGTTCAGGCAGAGCTTTGCACCAGATGGTCGTGGTTGCTGGATGGAGAGAAAACAAGGCCTTGGGGCAGGTTACAAAGTTCTGTGGGAGCTGCCTGATGCACTGTGGGGTCTTGCAGGCTCCTCCTGCTCTCTTGGGTTCCTGGATCTTCTGTCCAAGAGAGGGTTGAAAGCCTGATCCCTCTGCAGCCTGTTAGGTGAGGGAGTTTCAGCCCAGGCGCCTTGGTTCTGCTCCGGGTGTGCATGAGGTCTGTGAGGGCAACATTTGCTACTCAAGTGTATTGATCTGCTCACTTAAATGCTTCAAATCCTTGGAGTGCAAGGTGCTTTCCATTAGTTCTGTTCCTCTGCAAGACAAGATGGAGCTGCTGGATGTGCTTTTGGCAGGGAAGGCTGATTGCACTTTGGTCTGTAACAATGACAATGCCAGATGTGGGTTTTCCTCTCCAGGGACACTTCAGGGAACACATCTGAGCACTGAGGGCTCCCTATAACCATAGCAGGCTTAGAACAGACAGAAGTGAACCCACTGGGGCCACCAAACTGTTTGGAACAGGAGCCAGGAACAGAGGAGGAGGAGCTGAGAGCTGGGGTTGTGCAGCTGGAGGTGGGAAGAGAGGATTTGGCTGCTCCGAGCAACTAAGGAGAAAGTGACAGTAGAGAAGGTCACAGAATCATCTTTTTTTGGTGTTGTTGAAGATCATCCTGTTCCAACCCCCTGCCGTGGCAGGGACACCTTCCACTGGACCAGGTTGCTCCAAGCCCCATCCAACCTGGCCTTGAGAACCTGAGCCAAGGTAGCCCTCGGCAAGAGGCAATGGGCACCACCTGCATCAGGGGAAATTCCAGCTGGCCAGAAAGGTAATTTCTCCCCATGAGGGTGGTGCTGGAACCCTGGAGCAGAAGCCATTGGAGGGTTGGAATTCAGAACAAGCCTCTGCTTTAGGGACTCTGCATTCACATACTGAGAGTTAATAATGAAAGTTTGTAAGTTCCCATTGGCAAAACACTGCAGCTGACACTTGTTCTTGGTGATCCTCAGTTTCTGGTTCTGTTGGGGATGGAGTCATCTTTCATCTTCAGAGATGATTTAATAACTTGCTTGAAGATAACCTTTTGTTTGTTTGGACGAGGTCCGATTGGGTAATCCCGAAATGAGGAATTGCGCCGTCAGTTTTTCCTTTGTATTTTCA
This sequence comes from Leptocoma aspasia, assembly GCA_013399835.1. Lineage (NCBI taxonomy): Eukaryota > Metazoa > Chordata > Aves > Passeriformes > Nectariniidae > Leptocoma > Leptocoma aspasia. The sequence continues at coordinate 437,708 of VXAX01004290.1, read as the reverse complement.
GATAAATGTCAGCTCTCCTCCTTTCCTCTCCAAACTAATACAGATAAATGCCTAATTTGATTCTTGAAAATGCCAGAAAACAGTGGAGTGCAGACTCCTTAATAAACTGTTTGTTGGATCCAGGAGTGAATTAAAATGGTCTGAAAACACACTTGAGTGATGATGGTGGTGCTCCAGTCCGACTCCAGCTCTTGGATTTGCTCCTGAGGTAGAGAGCAATTGCTGATCCCTGAAAAAACCCATTCATTTGCTAAAGGCAGGTGCCTGAGCTGGTGGATATTTAGGGACACAAGGATGGTATGCCCTGCAGGGAGCTAAAACACCTTGTAGGCCTTGTTGCATCTCCAAGGTTGAGGGTGTGGTTATATTGGATATCTCTGAATGTTATCTGCACACAAAACTTCCAGCAGGGACATTTACAGGATGGAGCTGGAGGAAGATTCCCACATTGGATTTTATTGGTGTGGTCAGATCCACGTGCTGCTGTTTTCCATCTGCCTGTGCATGCCCTGCCCAATGTGCTGCCGGATTTGTGGGGGGGCTCAGGCTCCTTCCAGTTTCCTCTCAGCAGAAATTCCATCCCCAAGACAAGATGCCCTTCAGTGAGAAATTGCTTTAAAATATTAGATTTTCTCTAAAAGGCTTCTGTTTTGCAAAACTGGAGTTTTTCTGATAAAAAAAATAAAAAGAAGGGGGAGAGGAGGGGTAAGACATTGTTAAAAAGCTTCTTCCTGTTCTAGTTAGATTTTTATTTAGTTATTTAATTATTTTAATGAATGAACAGTTGGCTCACTGTGCTCAGGAGACAGAGGATGGGTAGGGTCCTCCACAGGGACTGAAAGCCATGAATTCCCAGAGGCACTTTGGCTTGAATAAGAGCATTCTTTGTGGTGGATGACTGGCAGCTCCAGAAACAAGAGGGTCGGCTTCCTCTTCCCCCTTGCTCCCCCTTTTCCCCCCCATTTTTCTTTTTTTTTTTCCCCTCTCTATTTTTCACTTTTTTGCCCCTCTTCTTTTCCATTTTTCTCTTTTTTCCTTTTTCTTTTTTTTTTTTTAGTAAAAAGTGTGCCTCAATTGCTGCACTCATCTGACTTAAACTGCTGCACAGCTTAGGGTTGTTTGCTCTGCCCAGTCTCAGTGGTGGCTCCTTGTAGAGTTCACAGAACCATGGAATGGTTTGGATTGGAAGAGACTTCAGGGATCATCTCGTTCCAACCCCTGCCATGGGCAGGGACACCTTCCACCAGACCACGTTGCTCCAAGCTGTTGATGTTCTCCAGTTCTCAGGCTTTTAAAGAAAATATCTTGCAATGAGGAAGGTCCATCTGCTCTGAGGTGGATCTCCTCAATTCCAAGCACCCACAACCTCCTCCCTGTATTTAAGGTGGAATCTTTAGGTGGAATCTTTAGGTGGACTCTGCTGTGGTTTCAGCTGCTCTGGGAGAGCTTTGGGCACAGCGGGTTTGACGTGAGCCCGGTGCAATCCTCACGCTTGGATGTGAATCCAGGAGGGAATATAAAATCCATCTGTTCCCATCTGAGCTGTACTGGGCTGAACTGCAGCACGCTCCAGCAGTGACATTTGAGTTCCTTCACAGGAAATCTCCTGTGGATGCACACGTTGGAGGGGACCCAGCTTCACCCACGTTGATGGACTGTTTGCTGTGAGCTCATCCCTGTGGGAATGGAGCCCCAATCCATCCAGCAGTGGCATTTCCTCAGAGCCATTCCCAGTTCAAAGCAGGCTCCTCTCTTTGCAGTTCCTTCTGAAGCTCTGTGTGGGTTCTGGGTGCCAGGGAGGATGCTGGAGCCGTGGGTTTGCTGAGGAAGGGCTGCTGCTGTTTCATCCCAAGGCTGGGAGGCGTAGGTGGGTCTCAGGGATGCTAATCCTGCTTGGGATGAGCTGACAAGGACTCCAGCAAGCAGCACAGGTGCAGGATGGCATTTCAGGACTGCTGTCAACTGAGGTGACCCCAGCAGCTTCAGTGGAGCAAAATCCTTCTGCTCTGCTGGCTCCACGGGCTGCCGGGGAATCAGCTGGCTCTGGCCTTGGGTTTTCTTGGCTTTCATGGAGCAGACCTTGAGCCAAGAGAGTTGTACTGCCCCTGCTTCCCAGCTGGCTCCAAAGGAGCTGTGAGGGGGCAGCTGCGCTCGTGGTGCAGCATTTCAGCAACCCTGGGGACTAGATGTGGTAGTAAATAAGGAATTTAATATGAACCCTCTGTTTTGCCTGCAGGCCTCAGAGTTTGGGACAGACTTCTGGTAGAGCCAGCTTAATTATGTAATTTAAATCAATGTTAGTTATAAATATATTGAGTTTATTTATATATCCTATCACTATATACATATTAATTCTATTACTCTTAATATATAATATGAAGAATATTAATTATATGGTTGAGCTTGATGATCTTAGAGTTGTTTTCCAGCCTTTCTAATTCTAGGATTAATAATCCTATTAAAATACTGAAACCTCAGGAAGAAGGGCACATGTAAATGCAGTGGTAACCAGATCAATGCAGTCTCACCCTGGGCAGTCTTGATTTTTAAGATCTTAAGTGTTGATTATCTGTTCTAAGTTCAAATCACACTCTGAATCCTGATGCAGTGCTGATCTGCTTTTTGGGAAGAAAATGGGAAATTTAGGTAGCCTGGATTTCCTGGTCATGGATTTCTTTAGTTCACAAATGGTGTACCATGCTGGGAAGTGTCTCCTGGCATATGTGTGATCATCTGGAAAGAAATAGGTGAGAAATTGCTGTTTCTAATATAGGAGGTTTGACTGAATTGAGGAAGTCCTTGTAGGAGGGGTTGGTGGGAGTGAGTGTGTAATTAAACCTCATAACGTCTCCTACAGACCCTGCAATAAATGAAATAAACTTCCTGAGCCTCTCTGCTTTCCTGTGCCACTGCAGTAAATAACGCTTTGCCTGGCTTGGGGAGTTGCAGCAAAAGAGACTGGCAGAGCCTTCAGTTAACCAAAACTAATCCCTAAATTGGAAAATCTGTCCCTTGTGATACGAATTTCAGTGCTGTTTTAAACAAGATTAAATCTTCAAGCACAAGAGTGGGTAAAATCCGTGAGCTAGTGTCACAGATGAATCAAATACTGGCTTTTCTGCAGCAAATTCCTTTAATTTGTGGTTTGGCTTTTTTTTTCTCCCAAAACCCCCTAAGCTGGAGCTGGTTTTGCTCCCACCTGGCGTGGGGTGGGGATTGGAGATGTGCAAAAAGTGGTGGAGAATGTGTGTGAAACACTGATTTATTTATTTATTATTCAGAATTCTGTGATTTTAACAAAAAATTTAAAATCTTGCAATCTACAACTCAGTAGAATGTCTCTGTCTTCATTAATTCAATAATTAAATTAATTAATTTCATTAATTAATATTAAAATAATTAATTTGAATTAATTCAGTAATTCAAAAACTTTGGGGCCCTTCTGATTGTGTCTGTTGATCGCTGAATCAGAGACTGGTTGGAAGGGACCTTAAAGATCAAATATTCTGTGTTTTTCTGAAAGCCCACTGAGAAATGTGCCTGAGCTCACTGAAGGATGCCCTGAGATAGAAGAATTTGCCTGGGCTTTCACAAAACCAGCAAGGCATGGCAAGGGCACCCTCAAGGACAGACCCAAAATAGCTTTTGGAGAGCTTGNCCAAGCTGTTGATGTTCTCCAGTTCTCAGGCTTTTAAAGAAAATATCTTGCAATGAGGAAGGTCCATCTGCTCTGAGGTGGATCTCCTCAATTCCAAGCACCCACAACCTCCTCCCTGTATTTAAGGTGGAATCTTTAGGTGGAATCTTTAGGTGGACTCTGCTGTGGTTTCAGCTGCTCTGGGAGAGCTTTGGGCACAGCGGGTTTGACGTGAGCCCGGTGCAATCCTCACGCTTGGATGTGAATCCAGGAGGGAATATAAAATCCATCTGTTCCCATCTGAGCTGTACTGGGCTGAACTGCAGCACGCTCCAGCAGTGACATTTGAGTTCCTTCACAGGAAATCTCCTGTGGATGCACACGTTGGAGGGGACCCAGCTTCACCCACGTTGATGGACTGTTTGCTGTGAGCTCATCCCTGTGGGAATGGAGCCCCAATCCATCCAGCAGTGGCATTTCCTCAGAGCCATTCCCAGTTCAAAGCAGGCTCCTCTCTTTGCAGTTCCTTCTGAAGCTCTGTGTGGGTTCTGGGTGCCAGGGAGGATGCTGGAGCCGTGGGTTTGCTGAGGAAGGGCTGCTGCTGTTTCATCCCAAGGCTGGGAGGCGTAGGTGGGTCTCAGGGATGCTAATCCTGCTTGGGATGAGCTGACAAGGACTCCAGCAAGCAGCACAGGTGCAGGATGGCATTTCAGGACTGCTGTCAACTGAGGTGACCCCAGCAGCTTCAGTGGAGCAAAATCCTTCTGCTCTGCTGGCTCCACGGGCTGCCGGGGAATCAGCTGGCTCTGGCCTTGGGTTTTCTTGGCTTTCATGGAGCAGACCTTGAGCCAAGAGAGTTGTACTGCCCCTGCTTCCCAGCTGGCTCCAAAGGAGCTGTGAGGGGGCAGCTGCGCTCGTGGTGCAGCATTTCAGCAACCCTGGGGACTAGATGTGGTAGTAAATAAGGAATTTAATATGAACCCTCTGTTTTGCCTGCAGGCCTCAGAGTTTGGGACAGACTTCTGGTAGAGCCAGCTTAATTATGTAATTTAAATCAATGTTAGTTATAAATATATTGAGTTTATTTATATATCCTATCACTATATACATATTAATTCTATTACTCTTAATATATAATATGAAGAATATTAATTATATGGTTGAGCTTGATGATCTTAGAGTTGTTTTCCAGCCTTTCTAATTCTAGGATTAATAATCCTATTAAAATACTGAAACCTCAGGAAGAAGGGCACATGTAAATGCAGTGGTAACCAGATCAATGCAGTCTCACCCTGGGCAGTCTTGATTTTTAAGATCTTAAGTGTTGATTATCTGTTCTAAGTTCAAATCACACTCTGAATCCTGATGCAGTGCTGATCTGCTTTTTGGGAAGAAAATGGGAAATTTAGGTAGCCTGGATTTCCTGGTCATGGATTTCTTTAGTTCACAAATGGTGTACCATGCTGGGAAGTGTCTCCTGGCATATGTGTGATCATCTGGAAAGAAATAGGTGAGAAATTGCTGTTTCTAATATAGGAGGTTTGACTGAATTGAGGAAGTCCTTGTAGGAGGGGTTGGTGGGAGTGAGTGTGTAATTAAACCTCATAACGTCTCCTACAGACCCTGCAATAAATGAAATAAACTTCCTGAGCCTCTCTGCTTTCCTGTGCCACTGCAGTAAATAACGCTTTGCCTGGCTTGGGGAGTTGCAGCAAAAGAGACTGGCAGAGCCTTCAGTTAACCAAAACTAATCCCTAAATTGGAAAATCTGTCCCTTGTGATACGAATTTCAGTGCTGTTTTAAACAAGATTAAATCTTCAAGCACAAGAGTGGGTAAAATCCGTGAGCTAGTGTCACAGATGAATCAAATACTGGCTTTTCTGCAGCAAATTCCTTTAATTTGTGGTTTGGCTTTTTTTTTCTCCCAAAACCCCCTAAGCTGGAGCTGGTTTTGCTCCCACCTGGCGTGGGGTGGGGATTGGAGATGTGCAAAAAGTGGTGGAGAATGTGTGTGAAACACTGATTTATTTATTTATTATTCAGAATTCTGTGATTTTAACAAAAAATTTAAAATCTTGCAATCTACAACTCAGTAGAATGTCTCTGTCTTCATTAATTCAATAATTAAATTAATTAATTTCATTAATTAATATTAAAATAATTAATTTGAATTAATTCAGTAATTCAAAAACTTTGGGGCCCTTCTGATTGTGTCTGTTGATCGCTGAATCAGAGACTGGTTGGAAGGGACCTTAAAGATCAAATATTCTGTGTTTTTCTGAAAGCCCACTGAGAAATGTGCCTGAGCTCACTGAAGGATGCCCTGAGATAGAAGAATTTGCCTGGGCTTTCACAAAACCAGCAAGGCATGGCAAGGGCACCCTCAAGGACAGACCCAAAATAGCTTTTGGAGAGCTTGCCACAAGCTCTGCTGCTTGCATCTAAATAAGGGGGGAAATTATGTTTTTATATACAGGGGGAAAAGCTCAAAGGTTTTAAAATGTTTTCCTTGGCTTGTTTATCAAATCAGTGTCATCCAGTGCATGAATATCAGCAAAGCTCAGCCCAGAGTGACCTTTAAAGAGCTGGAGGGTGGGATTTTTGTAGCAGTGTTGGTCTTCAGCATAAAAGCTACCTAAAACCTCCCTTGCCTTGGAAAACCCCAAATGTGTGTGGGAATAAAACCCATATTTAACTTATATGTGTAAGGAGGCGTTAGACCCAAATGGAGAGGGGGAGAGAAAATCCCAACAAACAGTGGGGAAATTGGGGTTTGAGATCTTGGAGTGCACAGACTGGAAGGCATCCAGAAGGAGGGGAATGGTTTGGGTTGGAAGGGACCTTCAAGCCCATCCAGTGCCACCCCACCATGGGAAGGGACACCTTCCCCTGTCCCAGGCTGCTCCAAGCCCTGTCCAGCCTTTGGAACACTTCCAGGGATGGGGCAGCCATGGCTTCTCTGGGCAAAATTGGGTGTCTTGGTTTGGGTTGTACAGCCAAGAATTTGGAATTTCTAGCAGAAAACATAAATTTTTTTTTGGCACAGCAAAAATGAAATAATTCCAGGCCTTTTTATTGCTTTTTTTTTT
>VXAX01004290.1:394375-430666 GCA_013399835.1 Leptocoma aspasia | reverse complement strand
TTGGACAACAAAAATTAAATAATTCCAGGCCTTTTTTTTTCCTTTTTTTTTTTTTTGGCTTTTTTTTTTCTATGATGGAGGATACAAGGAGGAACTGTATCACAGGATTGGTGTCCAGAGTGATGCATAATAAAAAATACTCAACACACAGTTAACTAGGTAATTCCAGCCCTTAACATGGAAAGGGAAGCAAAAGCTAGTAGTTTTTAGTGTTTCTGTTGTCACTATATTGGTTACATTGTTTTGCATCATTGAAAAGCCAGGAGAGTTCACCAGAGAAAAGAGCATTTTCCAAGAAGATCAATTGTGCTCAGGGTCTGGAAGGGAATTATAGTGGTAAAGTCACTCATAGTCTTTTCCAGTCTTCATCCTTCCTTGCTCATTGTGGGAAGAGAGGATTTGTTGGAATATTTTCTGTACAGAATTTCTTTCAGTGTTTTCCTTGTTGAAATGAAAACACGTGTGGACTGTTTAAGGCCAAGGGAAGTAAAACCAAGCAGGAGCCCAAGGAAATGGTGCTGGTGAGAGGCAGTTTGGAGACACAGATTGATGTCCTTGTGGTTTAGGATTTTACCCATGGTTTTGGAGCAGGGACACGGAACAGATTTATTTGAGGGATTTCTTTTGTGTGCATTGAGTAGAATTTGAAATGTTCCTGCAAGCTGAATGTTGGTGCTGGTGTGGTCTGTTTGCAAAACACTTAAAATATGTGGTGGTGGTGGGAGGAATAAATGTTGGGGATGGGAGGTTTGGATCTGCAGGATGTGAGCACCTCATGGGAAGGAATAAGGAGTAGGAACATCCCTAATCTGCTGTGTAATCTTCACCATGTGATAACTACTCAGTCATTTAGGCTAAACCCAAGGGAGGGGAAGATGCATGAGAATGTAAAAGTTAATTAAACAGTTGCCTCAAAAAAAACCCCACCTAAACAACCAGCAACAAAAAACCCTCACCAAACAAAACCCCAGCTCCAGACCTGGAAATGTCCCCTCTCCCCTGACAGCTGGAGAGGTGCTCTTCCAGCCCTCCATAAGGTGAATCCACATAAATGACCCCTCTGCCCAAACCTGGGGAGCAGGGTTGCATCTCCCAGGGAGCAAAGGTGTGACATCTGCCTTTGGAAATGCCTCTTTACTCCACTTAGTCTCAACAGCTGGGATCAAACGGGAGCCTATTGACACCATTGATCCTATTGACTTCTCTTTTCCTCCACAGTGGGAGCGCCTCTGGTTCCTCATCCTCACCTCATCCTTCTTCCTCACCCTGGTCTGGTTTTACTTCTGGTGGGAAGTTCACAATGACTACAATGAAATCAACTGGTGAGTAGAGTTTCCCTTAGGAAATCTGGCTGCCATCGTGCACCTGCTTGATGCAGCTTTGGATTGATCTGGATCCTTTGGATGGAACTGTAGTGATGAGAAAGGGAAAATGGGGTGGGAAGTGGCACTCAAGGAGAGGTGCTTCTGCCTGATCTGCGTGTAGATGTGACGTGGCTTCACATCTCCACTTCGTGGCTGGCTTTTTGTTTGTTTATCTTTATGGTTGGCTGGATTTGAAAGTGACTGAGCAATTTGGCTGCAACTATTCCACAAAGTATCCATGGCAAAAATTCAGCCTGAAGCACATGGGTGTGGAAAATGTTACACAAAGTTGGAAGGAGCTGAAAAGGAGCTTTGCAGTGGGATGTGCTGGAATTTAGGGTGTTGCCAGATGCCTCCAGTGCTGGAAATTATTCCCCCTTTTATTATTGGCAGCATCTTAAAACATTTTGACAGCACCTTGGGCTGTCTTCTGACCAAACTGCTTTGGCATCATCTTCTTGTCAAACATAAGATGTAAAGTGTATTTTAAAACACAGTGGGGAGCTGATCCCTTAAATAAATCATCTGCTTTAGATGCTGGAGCTGTGTGAGGGAGAGTGTTTACCAACACAGTGATGTGAGCTGGCTCCTCCCAGGAGAAAATGGCTTTTTTCTCTTTGCTCACACCCACACTGTGAGAAGTGAAACCATCACCATGGCTCTGGATTATTTGTAACAGCAGCATGATAAAAATGCCTTTTTAAAAGTAGTGTTTTGGAGCCTCTCTCTTCTTCAGTTTGTACCCTCAGTAAAGGATGTGATTGCTCCAAGTCCACCCCAGTGCAAAGCCAACTGTGTCTGAGCTCAAAGTTGTGAAAGGGCTAAAAATATTCCTTCAGAAATGCAGGAAAGCCCTGGGAATGCTGTGAATGGGCACTGCCAAGTGCTGCCAAGTTTTGGGTCCCCGAATATTCTTGCAGGAATGAGGGGGAGATATGCAGGTCTGCTCTGGATGCAAGAGGCGTTTGGATTTAACACATCCAGCTGTCGCCTGCAGCCCAAAGCCCTGCCCCTGCCATGCAAGCCAGGGTGCTGGAAGCACATCTGGATTGTGCACAGCACTGGGAAAGGATTCCCTCCTGTGCACCCCAGGTCTGGAAGAGGCTCTGTGGATGGAAAACAGCATTTCAGGCACTGCCATTCAGTGCTGAAAATGGGTCAGTGCTTTGTGTGTGCTGTAACCCCAGTCAGATCCCTGCTCCACACACCACCAGAGGTCAAGCAGGGTTTCTGGAAAACAGCTGTGGAAAGGCTGGGTAGGAGGAGGAGAACACAGGGTGAGGTTTTAATTACAGCCATGCCAGTTCCAGGCAAGGGGGAGAAATAATTTCCATTGGGTCTGTGCTGGCTGAGCCTGGCCCTCTTCCCTCCCAGCCCAGCTGCATGGGCTCCATGAAAACAGAGCAGTTTGGGGCCAGGCAGGGTGTGAAGGAGTTGAAAGCATCATTTTATTCCTAGCAGGGCTGTGAACCTGTTGCTGATGAGGCACGGTGAGGTCCTGGTGTTTAGAAACAGCACCTTTGCTATTCATCTGTCATTGTCACCTCTGGCTCGTGTTTTTGGACAAGATTTCTTTGCTGCTTGCTCCTGCTGCCTTCCTCTCTGCTCCACTGATTTGTGGGCGAGCTGGGAGCTCCCCCAGAGGAGGGGGAGGGTCTCTGGGGCAAACAGCATCTCTGCACGGGGCACGGCACACAGAGCTGCTGCCAGGGCCTTCCAGAGGAACTGGGAGGAGGAATTGCTGTGACATTGGTGTGAGGAGCTGCTGAGCTTCTTCCTGCCCTCCAGAGCTCATCCTTGGTAGCTCTCCTAGCTCATGTCACGTTCAGGCACTCCTTCAGCCTGTCCCACCAGGTGGAGAGGGACTGGAGGTGTCTGTCCAAGCAGCCCAGGACTGGAGGAAGACTTCCCCCCTCTTTGGGGCTTGTTCCAGCTCTGCACCACCCTCTAGGAGGAAATCTTTCAACCAAAACCTCTGAGGGCCTTTCCCCTCTGCCACCCTTGAGGAGGTTTTTCATCTTTTTACCTGTGTGTCAGGCAGCTTTGGCAGCAGCTAGGTCATTTCAACTTGTAAGGACCAAAGGGACTATTCTGGGATTGAAATGGACTTTAGAAGGACAAGGCAAAATTGTGGCTCAGCATGTATTGCTTCAGGCTTTTAACATTGTTTTTTTTCCTGGAGGCTGAATATCAGTGAGGTCCTTGTTAGTTGAAGGTGCTTTGTGCCTCTTAAGTAATTAAAAAAAAACAAACAACAACTTACTGCTTTTGGCATTTCCCTTTTTGGTGTCTACTCTTGATTGCATTATAGTTCAGATCTGCACTATCTAAGGTTTGTACTGCACCAGAAGGCTTCACTCTAGCTCAGGCAGGCTGTGGGGGATGCTCTGATTTGTGAACCTGTCTGTGTTCCCCCTGGAGCAGGACCATAAATGCCAGTCTGTGTAGCAAATGTTTTCCTCCTTGGTTCTGGAGAAAGCTCGTCTGCTTCCCAGCTACCACGGACCCAGCATTTTCAAACAACCATTTGCACATCAAGTGAAGTCCTGGTGCTCTCAGAGGGGCATTGAAGGGACATCAGAGCAAAAACTTAAATGGACTGAGAGCTAAGGAAGCTCTGGGTGGTGGCATCAGCAAAGACTTCAGAGGAGCCCTCTTTCCTTTCTTCCCTCTTTTTTCCTAGCAGCACGTCTGAATCCCTGCAGATCCCTGGTTTTGTGCTCTTTGACTCCCTGAGCAGAAGAACCTGGATACGGGCCATGCCTGTTGAGCCCAAGGATTTGCTTTCCAGATCCCAGGGGGGAGCTTTACTCCTGGACAGAATTAGAATCAGAGAATGTCATGAATTATATCATGGAGTCCAGCTCCTGGCTCTGCACAGGACAGCCTCAAAAATCATCCCACAGTTTGTCCAAACAGACCAGAGGTTCTGGCTGATGAATGACGCTGAATTTGAGTGCTGGGGAGGAGATTGAATCTTTGACCTGCATTTATATAATGCACCATTTCAGTTTGTTGTAACAAAAAAAAAAAAAAAAAAAAGGCACCAAGAGGCAGAAGGGCAAAAAAAAAAAGGACCCAGCCAGTTCATTGAAGGAGCTGATTCCACCCCAGAACCATCCTGTCCTTGCTGTGCCAAAGGATTTGCATGGAGATAATGTCAACCCTAATCCAAGCCAATTTAGGGATGTTGTTTTGGTGGGTTTTTTTTTTTTTTCCCTAAAAATCCAGAGGGAAAATTTGAATCCAGGTCAAGTTTGAACTGTCAGAAACTGCAAGAAGGGTTTTGGGGTTTCTCTGCCTCTCTCTATCCAGTTAATTTCCATAAGGGATTAAAGCACTGGGTTGTCTCTTGTGCTTTTTGCTGCTTATCTCTTTTCTTGAAAGATCTGTTTTCTAAAGTTATGTCTAACCCCAGTGAAGCTGTTCTGGTATTGAATCCCTTCTTAGTCTGTCCTTCCCACTTCTCTTCCAGGTTTTTATATAACCGAATGGGATATTGGAGTGACTGGTCCATTCCAATCCTTGTAACAACTGCTGCTGGCTTTACCTACATTACAATGTTACTGGTGAGTAGAATGAAATCCCATTTCTTAGAGCTTTCTGTCTTGGCTTTTAAAAGGCCACGAGCTTCTCAGGCCATCTACAAGCTGAGGAGTTTTCTCTCAGAAGTGATTTCTCTCTCATTCTCTTAGCCTGAAGTTGCATAAAATTAAAAGTGAGAAATTAATGGTCTTGGACCTCAGATGATTAAAAGACAGATACCTTCAGAGGAGGAGTACAGTTCCTGTTTCCCATAGCATGGCCCAGTTTCCACTTCTGGGCACAAGTGGCATTTGTTTCCCTTTGTCCCAGGGTGCTGGGACCTTCAGGGTGGTGTCCATTCAGGTGGCCACACACAGGCACTGCTTCCTGCAGCCCCAGGAGCTGTGGGCCAGACTCTGAACTCCCTGCACCTTGGAGGGCAAAGCCTTTTCCTCCATATCCTTGGCTTTGGAGAGGATCTGCTGGCCGCCCTGGCTGGCGTGGTTGTCCCCTCAGTTGGTGACGTGTCCCTGCGTGTTGAACACCTCAGGGTGGTGGTGTACCTCTGTCTGACTCTTGGTTTGTCCCTCCCAGATCCTGGCACTGTGTCACATAGCTGTGGGACAGCAGATGAACCTGCACTGGCTGCACAAGGTAAATCTCAGCTCCAAGGGGAGCAGGATCTGGGGAATGCGGGGGCCCGAGGAGCAGGCAGGGAGGTGGCACTTGCTGTCACTGTGTCTTTGGGAAGAGCATGAAATGTCCGTGGTGCATGTGTGGCCTCATGAGCAAACTGCTCAGGAGAGGCCATCAAAGCCTGGGGGCAAAGAATTTGGTGAAATGTTTTTGGCCCTTGCTGATGGAGAGGCCACCTGTGGAGATGGAGAAACACCAGTGCTTGGATTCAGTCCCAGCTCAGGTGCTCCATGAACCTCCCTGGGGCTCCTTTGTGTGCTGAACCCAGCCCAGAGAGGGGCTGAGCAGATGTGAAGCTGTTCAGAGTGTCCTTGGAGGGACCAGCTAGAAAAGCCTTGGGAGAAGATGTAGGTGTTGAAGGTGAGGGTGTGCAGTGTGCAGGGTGAGGTTTGCTGGGCTCCAGGAGATTTGTGTGTAAAGCAGTTTGAGAAACACTGCTGTGAAACACAAGAAAAGATATTTGGAGCACAGGAGGGGAGGGGAAGGGTGTGCAGGGAGAGGAAATGGGATGGCAGGATCCCATTGTAGCTGGCAATCTGCTAATTGGAAATGAAGGGACCAGTCCTGAATCTACCAATACACAGCTCCTCCTGAAATTCTGCACCTGATGAGGTCCTGTAGGATCAGAGCCTGAGCACCTCAGGGAGAGCATAGACTTCCCCACCCTGTCTCTTTCTTTTTTTTTTTTTCCTTAGAGATGATAGAAATTATGCTTCCTCAGGGGAAGAGGATGCAATCAGAGAAGGGGCAGGGACCATCTGACTGTTGCTGCAAAATAAATTATCAGTTCTTGAGTCTGACATATGTTTCTTCGTCAGGGAAAATGGTATTTTTCAGACATGCTGGTGGGCTTAGATGAGTAAATCCAGAAGAGGGATGTGTTGGTGGAGACCAGTTCTACACTGTGGACCCCCACCCTTCCTCCCCTTCTTCCAAAGAAGCCCCCTTTCCATCACAGCTCAGATGAGTTGCTCTGTCGCCTCCCTTCCCCACACCTCCCTCAGCTTCCTAAGGAGGTTGAGACACAAGGCTGGAATAAGTTAATGTTTTTCTCAGAACTATACTGAATTAACTTCAAATACAGATTAAAGTGTGTGGGAAAGGCTGGTATGGGCAAACCACACAACTCCTTCCAATTTTTTTCCTGTAATTCTGTGCAAAGAGCTGAGGGTTGGAAGCCAAGTTGAAGATGAGTGTGAGGGGAGGAGAAGAAGCAATAAATTGGAGCTGATGAGAGGAGGAAAGGGAGGAGTGGAGATCTCTGTCCTGACACCTCTGTGCCACACAGGATGGCCACACCAAGGGGCATTAGGGCTCTAGAAAGCGGAACCCTGTTTACATGTACCAAAGTGATTCTGTAAATGTTGGCAATGTGGGATTTTATTTGCTGGTCTGAGGTATTAAACCTGAAGTGGGCCTAGAGGAGCCCTGTGCACCTGACGTGATCCGCTCGTTTCCGGGATCAATTTCCTGCCAAGTCTCCCCCACGGATTTTGGATCTGCAGCAGCATCCTTTGGCTCTGGCAGAACAGCAGAGGCTGAATACCAGACAGAGGCAGAGAGTGGGGAATTATTTTTAGATAGACAGCCCAGATTTTCAGTCTTTACAGCTGGAGTTATTTCCATGGCACTTTCCAATGGTTTGAACTTTTTACCTTCACCGCGGAGGTCGTGTTTTCATTTTGACTGCTTTGCTCTGACCTCTGAGTGCTTCCACGTGAGAGGGAGGCTGGTGGAGGTCCTTATGGGCTGGGTCTTGGTCTGTCACCTCAATGCCACCTCTGTCCCATCCAGAGTCCCTTCCCCAGCCCCAGTATCTGTTATAACAGGTCACAACATGACCAACCTCCTTCCCCCTGAGTCTTCACGCTGCTTTTTTCAGACCTTTCATTACATGCAAAGGTTTTCCCTCTCCATTTCCCAACCTCTACAATTTTTATAATAACCACGGTCATCTCCAGCCTGTAAATACCCTCTGGTTTGTTGCAGATTGGTCTGGTGACAACCTTGATAACTACTGTGGTGACCATGTCATCGATAGCACAGCTTTGGGATGACGAGTGGGAGATGGTATTTATTTCATTGCAGGTAAGTTGTCTGCAAGGATGCTTCCCTGGGGGAGGAAAGCGGCCTGTGCAGCTGAATTCCATGGGATTTATGTATTTCTGTGATGAAACTCTGTCTTGATGGTTGTCACACCCCAAATCGAAATCTTGCCAATGAGAATTTTTTTTTAAGGAAGACTTGTGCTGTCTTGCAGGGCTAGAGAAGTATGAAAGGAAAATACCTATAAACTTAATTTCTTACAGATCTGCTCTCTGTTCCTTTTTCCCCTCTTCCTCAAAAAAAAAAAAAAGTCCAAAAATATTTTGCCCATTTTCCTTAAGAGGTGACCACTGATGTGTATTTGGGAGTATGCAAATCTCTGCAGACACAGGGGGTGGAAATGGCATTCACAGAAGTGACTAACATTTCTCAGATGTGCTTTATTTTATTGGGGTATTTTTAAGATTTAGGCAGGGAGCTGGAGAGCAGAAACATGACTCAGATGATGCATCTCCAACTTTGTGTCATGGTGCTGCACCCTGGTGATACAGTCCAGTGTGTTCAGAGAATTCCAGAAGAGTTTGGGTGGGAAGGGACCTTAAAGCCCATCCAGTGCCACCCCCTGCCATGGGCAGGGACACCTCCCACTATCCCAGGTGGCTCCAAGCCCTGTCCAACCTGGCCTTGGATATTCCAAAGGGAAATATTTGCAGGGGCAGCCACAGCTTCTCTGAGAACCTGTGCCACCCTCATCCTGGTTTTTTTTCCTTATATTTAGTCCTGTTATTTAATCCTGTTTCAATTTAAAACCATTCCCTCATGTCCTATCACAGCTGGCCCTAATAAAGTCTGTCCACATATTCTTACAGACCCCCTTTAAGTCCTAAAAAAACACAATAAGTTGTCCCAGGAGCCTTTTCCAGGTGAACTCCCCCAGCTCTCCCAGCCTGGCTCCAGAGCAGAGGGACTCCAGCCCTTGGAGCAGCTCCATGGACTCCCTCCAGCAGCTCTTTCTCCAAATATCTGTGTTATTGAGGGAGAAATTCCTCTAAAGGGGGGTTAGAACTTTCCTCCTTTCCCTTCAGAGCAGCCTAAATGCCAGAGGCAAGGGCAGGATTTGGAAGCAGCAATGGCCAAAGCAGCTGCAGGAGGCTGATGTAGGAACAACGCAGAATCCACCTGGAAATGAAACCTGCAAAATCAACCAATTTTCGAGGTGCTGGGGTGTTTTTAATCACATTTTCCTCTCCTGTTCTTGTGCCCTGCAGGCCACAGCCCCTTTCTTGCATATAGGAGCCCTGGCAGCTGTCACAGCACTGTCGTGGTTGGTGGCGGGGCAGTTTGCACGGACAGAGAAACCCAGTGAGTACCTCCTGTGTCCCTGCAGGGTGGGGAGTGGCTGGTCCTCTGGGTTCTCTTTTTTCCCCCCCTTATTTCTCTTTTTTCCCCTTTGTTTCTCGTTTTCCCCCCTTGTTTCTCTTTATTTCCCCCTTTGTTTCTCTTTTTCTACCCCTTGTTTCTTTTTTACCCCCTTATTTCTCTTTTTCCCCCTTTGTTTCTCTTTTCCCCCTTTGTTTCTCTTTTTCCCCTTTGTTTCTCTTTTTTCCCCCCTATTTCTCTTTTTCCCTCCNCAAAAAAAAAAAAAAGTCCAAAAATATTTTGCCCATTTTGCTTAAGAGGTGACCACTGATGTGTATTTGGGAGTATGCAAATCTCTGCAGACACAGGGGGTGGAAATGGCATTCACAGAAGTGACTAACATTTCTCAGATGTGCTTTATTTTATTGGGGTATTTTTAAGATTTAGGCAGGGAGCTGGAGAGCAGAAACATGACTCAGATGATGCATCTCCAACTTTGTGTCATGGTGCTGCACCCTGGTGATACAGTCCAGTGTGTTCAGAGAATTCCAGAAGAGTTTGGGTGGGAAGGGACCTTAAAGCCCATCCAGTGCCACCCCCTGCCATGGGCAGGGACACCTCCCACTATCCCAGGTGGCTCCAAGCCCTGTCCAACCTGGCCTTGGATATTCCAAAGGGAAATATTTGCAGGGGCAGCCACAGCTTCTCTGAGAACCTGTGCCACCCTCATCCTGGTTTTTTTTCCTTATATTTAGTCCTGTTATTTAATCCTGTTTCAATTTAAAACCATTCCCTCATGTCCTATCACAGCTGGCCCTAATAAAGTCTGTCCACATATTCTTACAGACCCCCTTTAAGTCCTAAAAAAACACAATAAGTTGTCCCAGGAGCCTTTTCCAGGTGAACTCCCCCAGCTCTCCCAGCCTGGCTCCAGAGCAGAGGGACTCCAGCCCTTGGAGCAGCTCCATGGACTCCCTCCAGCAGCTCTTTCTCCAAATATCTGTGTTATTGAGGGAGAAATTCCTCTAAAGGGGGGTTAGAACTTTCCTCCTTTCCCTTCAGAGCAGCCTAAATGCCAGAGGCAAGGGCAGGATTTGGAAGCAGCAATGGCCAAAGCAGCTGCAGGAGGCTGATGTAGGAACAACGCAGAATCCACCTGGAAATGAAACCTGCAAAATCAACCAATTTTCGAGGTGCTGGGGTGTTTTTAATCACATTTTCCTCTCCTGTTCTTGTGCCCTGCAGGCCACAGCCCCTTTCTTGCATATAGGAGCCCTGGCAGCTGTCACAGCACTGTCGTGGTTGGTGGCGGGGCAGTTTGCACGGACAGAGAAACCCAGTGAGTACCTCCTGTGTCCCTGCAGGGTGGGGAGTGGCTGGTCCTCTGGGTTCTCTTTTTTCCCCCCCTTATTTCTCTTTTTTCCCCTTTGTTTCTCGTTTTCCCCCCTTGTTTCTCTTTATTTCCCCCTTTGTTTCTCTTTTTCTACCCCTTGTTTCTTTTTTACCCCCTTATTTCTCTTTTTCCCCCTTTGTTTCTCTTTTCCCCCTTTGTTTTTCTTTTTTAATTTTTAATAAGCCAGGAAGCTGTTTTCCTTCTGTCTTTCTGTTCCTGGATTGTTTTGTTTGTTTTTAAGAAAAAACAGTGGTATCTCTTGATCTTAAGGTTATTTCAGACTCCTTTGACTCATGGAAAGCATCTTGCCTGGAAGAGTTTACAGGCTTTTTGGTGCAGACGTGGTGGTTTAGAAACAGAAGAAAAGACCCAAAATATCTGTGAGAACCCACAGTCACTTTTAATGGAAAATAGAATTTCAGTCTTTTGGAAATACCAGCAGCACCTGCAGGCCTTGGTGCAAGCCTATTTCTTGCCATTTCTTTGTGGTATTTTGGCTTTTTTTTTTTTCTGAGCAAATTTTTATGTGGGTTTTTTTTTTTTTCTTTTGTTCTGGTTAGACTGAATTTTCAGAGCCTGCTTGGTGTGTGGGTGCTCCTGGGGGTGAGCAGGACCTGGGTCAGAATCTCATTCTGTGTCTACCTGGAGGTTTGGGTGCTGGTGACACCTTTAAGGTGCGGGACACAGCATGAAGTCCCTTAGCAAGGTGTCACTGAGTTCCTTGAGTGCTCCCTGAGTGACTGACATCTCTGCCAGAGAGGAGGAAAAAATCCCTGGCAGAGTTCCTGGAGTTACTTTCTGGCTTGTGGGAACATGTGTGAATGAGCCTATTAGATGCTGGAAACAAAAAAGAGCCTATTTATGACTGAAACCAGATCAGTTGTGGCCAGGAGCAGAGCTGCACTGTTCTGTCCTTCCCTTAAAAAAAAAAACCAAACCAAAAAAACAAACCCACCACCTTCTCTATCTTGCATCCATTGCAATTATTTGTTTTAAGGGTTTTTTGGGGTTTTTTTTGGGGGGGGTGGTTTTGGGGGGTTTTTTGGGGTTTTTGGAGGTTATCCCTTGATTTCCAAAGCTTTAATGAGTTTGCAAAACAAATAACGATTTTTAAAGAATTTAAAAATCAAGTCTTTTGCTGTAACATCTGTGGTTTCAAGTGGCTCCAGATATCTTCAGAGTTCAAAGGTGCCTGTTGTTTTCTATAAGGAACACATCTGTGGGGCACAGGGGGTGATTCTGTCACTCTGTCAGCACCTTCCAGAGATTCCCAGGGGTCTGGGCTTGGTGGGAAGTCACTGATAGATGGAATTTGGGTGGCTGATGGGTGGCATGGGAGGCAGAACTGCTCATCTGACCCCAAGCACTGCAGCTCTGTCACAGCCCAGGGATTTATTTAAACATCTCCAGCTTGACCAGTAAAACATTATTGCATTTTTCTGGTGCAGATCTCAAGGCAGAAGCAGCTGAAGTGTCTTTGCACTGGCTGAAGTGGGTGGTGCTGGTGAACCACCAATATAAACTTTAAATGCACTGATGTGGTGCCATGGCTTATTTTTAGCTATGTGTGACTGGTGAATTATTTCTCTTGTCAGGCAGGGCAAAATTTGGTGCTGTCCCACCCAAAGGGTGGAAATGCCAACAACGTTTTGAGCTACATTTCTGGGGGTTTAAGCAATTCACTTAACTTACTGTTTCCCCAATACAAAATGAAGTGAAAACCTCGTTCAGGACTTGATTTTTTTTTTTTTTTTTTTTTTTTTTTTTTTATTTCCCTAAACACAGAGCTCTGCTTTACACTAGAGGCACTGAGCATAGATCAGTCTCTCCTCTGGAGGAGGACAGAGGTGTCTTGCCTGTGCTCCTGTGGCCTGAGGAGGTCAGGACCAGCCTTTTCACCAGCTCTTTGTCTCTCTCTCCATCCCAGCCTCCCAGATGCTGATGTTCACTGCGTACCTGGCGGTTGTAGTTGCACTTTACCTCGTCCCCCTGGCCATCTCCTCCCCCTGCATCATGGAGAAGAAGGCCCTGGGACCCAAGCCAGCCATCCTGGGTCACCGTGGGGCACCCATGGTGAGTAGTGATCCCAGCCCTGTGCTGCTGGACCTGCCAGTCTCCAGGGCATGGATACAATAAATACGATTTTGAGGCACTCCTGCTGGCTGGGATTGCTGTGGAAGTAAAGCAGGGCTTGAACCCAGACTCAAGTGACACCCCAGATGTTTGAGGTACAAAAAAAAGGGCAATTCCTGCCTTGCTCGGGCTGGTTTGTGCCACTGCATTCTTTTGGCTGCTGGTTTTCATAGAGTTGTGGAATCCTTCCCTTCATCTTCCCTTAGGTACCCAAACATTGCCAACATCTGTTTGGGGTGGATTTTTTTCCTTCAGGCTTCTAAGGAGCTTTGGTTTGTGCTGCCTGTGCAGGTGGAATTAAGAAGCCTTAGCTTTGCTGCACACCTTCTTTACATGTTAAAAATAAGGGCAGTTAACCTGGCTGCTGGCCTGATTGAGAGCAGCAAACACTCACAATAAACATCTTCTGCCAGAGCAGGAGAAAGCCTTGTCTGGGAAATAAATCTGTGTCAGGTCAGGTCATCTTTCATTAAATCAAGCTTCAGCTTTCTTGTGTGGGCAGTACAATAATGAGGTCTCATCTCCTGTATCTAGTTATTAAATCCCTAATGGCTTTTGCTTATGAGTTTATCCTCTTGTCCATTGTAGGGTTGTTTGTTGTTTTTTCTTTTCCTGTTTGTTTTGTGCTTTCTCACTTCCTATCAGTCTGGTTGAGGAATTTACTGAAAATTTGGGTCACAGAATCCCAGAATGGTTTGGGTGGGAGGGGACCTTGAAGACCATGGAGTTCTGAGCCCCTGCCATGGGCAGGGTTAGTTACGGATGCTCTCTAAAATATGGGGATTAAAGAGACGTTTTATTTTGTGTTTTAAACAGAGCTCTTACTGCCTCAGAGTGTTACTTACCTGGCATGATGGGACACTAATGCTGAAATCCAATGGGCTGGCAGATCCCACACTAAGCCCCACACAGGGAACTTCCAAAGGGCATTGTTTTACACAAAAGAAAATTCCATTTCTTAGGTATCACTTTAGTCCTGCCTTGTGGGGTTTTTTGGTCCAGTTCGTGGCTCACAAGGAGATTAATACTAGAAAGGAGAGATAAAAAGGGAAAAAATAATAAAAAATAAATTTAAATGGTGGCCATATTCCCAAAAGGACAAGAAAACACCCTTAAATCTTGTTGATGAAACAAAAGATCAGATCCTTCAGTGCCTTTAGTTCTAATCATAGAGTCCAAGAATGGTTTGGGCTGAAAGGGACCTTAAAAACCACCTTGTTCCAACCCTGTGCCATGGCCAGGGGCACTTTCCCCTAGACCAGCCAGAGGTTTGCAGTGGCTGCAATCAGTTTGGAATAAAATTTTTTTGTTCTGTCCGGGCTTCTTCATTAACCTCACCAACAAATGATGGCATGAGTTTCTTTTTTAAGGCCTGGCTAATTAAGGGAAAAACACAAATGTGGTGATGTCCAGTCCAGCCAGGCTGTGCTGCTCTAACACAGTTTCATAATCTTCTTTAAGGAAGGTCCCCAAAGCTCCTGACTCTGTTTGAATGCATTTGCAGTGGAGTTCTAAGCACAAAAATAACCAAAATGAGTTCATTTGTGGTAATTTTCTAGAAATTACTTGCTGTGTCTCTGCAGCAGGGAGAAATGAATAGTAGCCTGATTTTTGCAGGAGATGAGTCTCTCAGATCAAGCACAGAGAGGAGGAAGAGCTTCTAGAAATCCTGTGCTGGGTCTGTCTGGCTCTCAGTGATGTGGGCATGGTTTATAAATGAGAGGAGGTTTGGAAACCGTTGCTTTGTGCCCCAGGGTTTCTTTCCCTTAAGGAATTGGTTGTATCCCTTGTTATAAACCTGGATTTAGGTTTTAGACATAGCATGCCTGAATATATTGTACCAAGCAGATATCCCTTTAAAAAAAGCCTGGAGAGATATAGAGAGAAAGACAAGCAGAAAGACTGTGAGTTTTTTTAGTTACTGCAGTTTGGCTGTAAAGCCTTTTTTAAAAAATTACATTAATCTCAGCAAGTAGTTCCTGTAACAGCAGCTGCCCCACTTGGATGCATCTTTGCCTTAAGCATGCTTAATTTGGGGCTTCAGCTCCCTCCTTCTTGGAGGAATAGACAGGCCAGGAGGATGGAAATTCCTGTATCTCAGATTTTCCTTTCCCACAAAACCCGTCGCACTTCAGGGTTTACAGACCCCTGGTACAGAGCAATCCTGTCTCCAGAGTGGTGCCATCTCTGGGGATAGGCAGCATCTGGTATTGGTGGGAAAGGTTATATTTGCTTTCCTGGCTTTCTGGTTGACCTTTGCTGAGCTCTGTCATGGGTGTCAGTGGCTTGTGCAGAGGTGCATCAGCCAGGAGGGCAGGTTTGGGTCCACGATGGACTCACTGGGAGAGGCAATTATTTCTGTCAGGGTGACAGGCTGGGGACTCACCCCTGCTCACAGGGAGATCTGAAGGGTTCTAAGCACAGAATGACAGGATGGTTTGGGTTGGAAGGGAGCTTAAAGCTCATCTCATTCCTCTGCTCTGGAATGGGCAGGGACACCTTCCCTATCCCAGATTGCTCCAAGCCCTGTCCAGCCTGGCCTTGGACACTTCAGGGATCCAGGGGCAGCCACAGCTTCTCTGGGCACCCTGTGCCAGGGCCTGCCCACCCTCCCAGGGAACAATTCCATGCTAATATCCCATCCATCCCTGCCCTCTGGCAGTGGGAAGCCATTCCCTGTGTCCTGTCACCCTCTGCCTGTGTAAAACGTGCTCTCCTTTTTTCCAATCCCCTTTAGGCACTGCAAGGCTCAGTGAGGTCTCCTCAGAGCCCCTTCAGGCACTGGGAAGCTCTGGGATTTCTGCAGGCTGAACAAGCCCTGCTCTCCCAGCCTGTCTTTGTAGGAGAGGTTTGTCTAGGAGGGTGGGTGCAAAGGCAAACATTGAAGTGTAGGGGGAGGATCACCTTGCAGAGACCTGGGCTGCTTGGGAAGGGACACCCGAGCTGGTGACAGCAGCCCAAGGTGATGTGAGCCAGTCTGGCTGGGATTGTCCAGGTCCTGGTGGCTGCTGCTCTCTGCTGACAGCTCCGGGAATGTGTGGGAAGCTCCTCTTGGAGCTCGACCTTGGGTGACACAGCGCGGGGCTGGGCGCTGGGGCTGTCACCTCTGTCCTCGCCTAAACAAGTCTAGCTTTGGCTGGGAGCTGTTTTAGGAAGATAATGTGGCTCTGTGCTGCCTTTGTTGGGCAAACATAAAAATCAACTTGTATGGATGTGTGGCTGGAGCCAGAGGAATTCTGGCTGAGGTACCAGAGCTGGGTGAAGGTTGGTGCCGACGTTTGTTCTGATTATTTTACCCCAAAGCTTTGCTGGCCTGAGCCCGTGAAGTGATCAGAAAACAAATGTCACTTACAGCCACTCTAAGTGGCTGTTTTTACATTTATTTTCATTATTTTATTATTATATCTTGCTTGCATGGTGCAATTAGACCTTTGCCCTAAATTATTCCTTTTTGCAGTCCCTGAGTAAATCCTGGGATGTGAATGCTCATTGTGTCCTGATGGAACTGATCCTGGTGGTGGAAAAACAGGGTGTTACAGGTGCTCTAACCTGAAAAAATTGGGAAAAAAGTAATTTATTTTTCAAAAATTACTTGATTTTGATGTGATTCAGTGCAGAAAACCTGTCAGGCTTTCTTTCTGTAGTTGTCAATATTTTTTTTCTGGTCTGCCTGTTGTTGTTTCATGGGTGTTTTGGGAGTAGCTACACTGTGCTGCTTTTGTAGAGCAGCAAAGTGTCTCCACACCATTTTTGTCTTAAACAAACTCTGTTTGTTTAAGATTCTGTTTGTTATGATTCTGTTATCATCTACTCCATTCAACAGGGAAGAATTTCAAATAAAATCTGAGTCCTTCTCTCTGATAGCCACAGGGATACATTTTCTAGGCTTAAGGCTATTTTTTTAGTTGTTGATAAAACTACCTAGGACATTTGCTATTAGAGAAATTCTCTGATTTTTAGACTAATAGATGACTTTATGGAATGAGCAGAAGTGGGAGTAAAATGTATCTTACAGAATGTGTGGTCTACTTGTTCTCTATGGTATGGAAGAGACAGGAATTTTTGGGCACAGATAGATATGGAATAATAACATTTCGGATCCCTGATATCTCCAAACCCTTCTCCCAGCATCCTTGCTGACACTGCTGTGTAAACTTCCCTCATGCTACTTATCACTTATCTCTCATTTCTCTTTTTTTTTTTTTTTTTTAATGTTTTCCTGACAGCTGGCACCAGAAAACACTCTGATGTCCTTCCAGAAGGCAGTGGAGCAGAAGGTGTATGGAGTCCAGGCTGATGTGGTATTGAGGTAGGTCAGTGTGCTGGCTGCTCTGGGACTGCCTGTGGGTAATCCAAGCCAGGAATGGTCCAGCATTTCCAGGGTCTGGTCACTGCAGCATTTTCCCACTGGGAAGGGCTGTCCTGGTGAACTCATCCAGGAACTCCTGTCTGTCTCTGTCAGATGCTGCTGATTGTTTCACTGAGGTGATGGTGAAAGGTGACTTGTCCAAATGAGGGAACCTGGGTCTCTTTGTCATCTTCATTTGCAAGAAGGCTGTAGTTTGTCCGAGAGCCTGTTTTATTGCAGTAAAACACAGCCTGGCCTTGGGAAGAGACAGAGCTGCTTAAATGTGATATTTTCTGGGATACCCCAGGTGCAGACAGAGCAGAGATTCCAATTTGACTTTGTTGCACAGGAGAGTTTTCACCAACCTTGGAAAACCATGCCAAGAATACACCAGGAGGAAGCCCTTCCTTCTCCTCATCCTCTCCCTCACATGGCATTAATCTTTAGGGAAGGAGGAACCTGGTGACTGTCAGAAAATCATTCCTTGCTGGCAAATGTCAAGCTGAGTGGACAAGACCAATTAGAATTTAGAGAGGGTTATTTCCAGACCTGTGCTTCGTTCCAGGAGTTTGATAGTTCCTTAATGTTCCTTAATATTTCTGCTTTCAGTTTGTCTCAGTACCACTTATAAACACAAGAAAGACTCAAAGCAGATATTTTATTTTTTTCCCTGACTGCTTTGGAGGTTCATGTTGATGGACAGATATTTTTGCCTGGTAGAAGGAAGTTTTATTTTTAATTGCTTTCTTTTTTGCTTCGCATAATTTTTTTGGAGAGAAAATGGTTTAAAAACAGAAGGAATTTCTTCCCACTGGTGAGTGGAAGGTCACTGTGGAAGGATGGAGTATGAATTGGGATGTATGTTATACAATTCTTGTTTATTCCAAAATTAGTTCATCTGCTGCTGTACTTGAGTGTCCAGCTCCCAGATGAGCGCTTGGGTCATGTGGCTGAATCCATTAACACTGGCCAAGGAGAAAAGTGGGCTTTGGGATGAGGAGAGCTGGAAAAGCTGCAAGATCCTTCCCCATTGCCACTCATCAGCCATCCCAGAGGAGCAGTCCAGGCTTAAACAATGCCCTTGATGGCCCAATTTCCTGAGCTTTCTCCAAGAGACCCAAGTGCCTTCAGAAAAAGAGGATTCCATTGACTTTCAGATTGAGAAGTGGGATATTGGTGCAGCTGGCAGCACCAAAACCTCGGGGAGGGTTTGCAGCACAACACCCCTTGCTGTCCTTATCCTTCAGGAAGATGCTCTTTGTACCTGTGGCTGGATGGGTCCATCCCTCCTGGAATATTTCCATGTTCTTCTAGACACGTATCAGCATGGGTGGGCAGCTTGGACATGCACTCAGAGCCATCACATCCTGCTCCACATCCATCCCACGCCCCAAACCAGTTGGAAAGCCAGATTTGCTACAAGCAGCAGGAGCCTGGAATTGCTGCCTGTTCCTCTCTCTCTTCCACCCCCTCCCACATCTCTTCTTCTAAAGCTCTGACTCCTGTCTCTGAATTACTGCTTCAAAGCTGGGCCTGCCAAGACACTGTGGTTAGCCCTGAGTGCTGCTGGGTGACTCTGTGAGGGAAGGATTGGACAGGAGGGAGCAAATGTCAAGTGCCCCATAGGATTTCTGCACTGTGGTTAAGGCTTAGCAGTGCTCTGCTCTTCTATGAGATGTTAAACTCAAGTTCTTGGCACTTTTAAACACTCCACACTCTTCATTCTGTAGTTGCTTAGCTTTTTTTTTTTTTAATTTTATTTTTAACTGTATTTATTAAACCCTTTCTGACTGCAGCAGCGTGGGATTGCCATGTCAGCGGGTTGCTTTGGGCTTGGGGGAAGGAGTTGGCACAGCAGAGGCCAGAAATAGCAAATAAAGATGCCAGTGACCTTTGTGAGAAGGGACTTTTGAGGGCAGTGGTAAAGCTGAGGCAACATTTGCTCCATCATCTAAAATTCGGTTTCATTTTCCCTCTGGGAAACAGCTCTGGGTTGTCTCCTAATTCAAATGGGATTTGTCATTTCACCCCATCCTCTTTTCAGACTTTTTCTGAGTCTCCTGTTAGGAACATGGGCTGCTTGCTTTGGAATATGTCTTTGCTATCAGGCTGGCTGCCCTGGGTTTGTCCTGATTTCTGGGTGCAGAAAACTGTTCCCCTGCCTTTGATAAAAACTGTCACTACCCTGTGTGGTTTCACCACTGATCTGGTCACAGAAAATTGAGTGGAAGAAAGTTTAAAGAGTTTTTTATCCTTTCCAGAACCATTATTCTGTAATACCCAGATGACTTAAAAACCCCAGGGCATGCATTTGGCTGCTTACTTTCATCTGAGAGGTGTAGGGTTTTTCTTTTTTTAAGGATGAACTTAACTCATGTGGGCATGAAACCAGTTTTCAATTGGAGAAGGCAATTTCAGAGCATTTTTGGTACTTTGGAAGCCTTGCATCTTGCTGAAAGCCTGATGTTCACGTACAGTCTGAGAGGCTTTGAAAATCTCCCTCCTGATCTGCTGTGAACAGTTTGAGGAGAGTTTGTGTCTGTGCATCCAGGGAAGAATGCATTGGAGGGAGCTCTGGTGTTTTTGGGAGCTGCAGAAGCTGAGGAAGCTTTGATGAGCATTCAGGGTGGGTGTTCTTGTCGAAGCCACCTGAGTTTGAAATTTTTGAGGGGATAATGGGAAGAAGTCGATGAGGCATGGGTAATGTCATGTCAGTGCAGGAGTGACTGCCAACACCCAGCAGGTATCTAAGAGAGATTTTCCTCTTGAGGATGCTGGGGATTTTTTTAGGCTGGTTGAGACTCTCCCAAGGATTTTGATGTGAGAGAGGCTGGAGTGGGAAGGGGAATTTCTCTGTACACCTGTGACAGGGTCTGTGTTTGCAGCTATGATGGGGTGCCCTTTCTGATGCATGACAAGACTCTCAGGAGAACAACAAACGTGGAGCAGGTGTTTCCAGAGCGGGCCTACGACCACTCCTCCATGTTCAACTGGACTGACCTGGAAAAGCTCAATGCTGGAGAGTGGTTCCTGCAGGTGGGTACCATGGAGCCCTGGGGTCACAGCTCGTGCCCAGGTCCTCTTTGAGGGTGAGAGGAGTAGATCCATCTCCTTGGGGATGTGGTGCAGCTGGATCATGTTTCATTCTGTCTCTACTAAACTTAGGCTTAGTCTAAGCCACGTTGTCTTTCTGTGCCTCTTCTGGAAAAAGGGGCCTCAAGCCTGGCTGACACCACAAAGAACTTCAAGACCCCCAGTTATAATAATTTTTTTATGTGATTATAAAAAAGACAGAAAAAAACAACGTGTTACACACTGTTCCCCTTTTCTTGAATTTAATTTTGGGACAATCACCTCCACAAAGAAAAAGTAAGAAAATCAGCCTTTGCTGACTGGGGGAGTCTGGGCTTTGTGGCAGTAATCCTGGGATGTGCTTTCCTTTCAGAACGACCCTTTCTGGACAGCAGGGTCTCTCTCAAGGGCTGACTACTTGGAGGCTGCCAACCAGTCAGTCTGCAAGCTGGAAGATATGCTGGAGGTCATCAAGGACAACACATCCCTCATCCTGAACTTCCAGGACCTGCCAGTAGCTCATCCCTACTACAGCACTTACATCAACATCACCCTGGAAACCATCCTGGCATCGGGAATTCGGCAGCAGGCTGTGAGTTCCGTGGGGTTGGGGATATTTCCAAAATCAGCCTCCTCAGGGTTTCCATGAATCCTTGTGTGTCTCCAGTGGGGAATCACTGGAAGTTGCCATGCTGGGCACCATAGCAGTGGTCACAGAGGTTGGAATGGAGCACCTGGTACAGCTCAGGTTCTCTCTGGATATATAAAGAAGCTGGTTCTCCCTCTTGTTTTTTTTAAGCCCCCACTAAGGCCCCAACAGAGACGGAGATGAAGAGCAAGAGAAAAATGGTTAAAACATAGATGTGGGGATGTGAAGTGGGATTTCTCCCTCAGGTTTTTGGTTCCCTGTTGAAAATGCACGTGGCTGCTTCTGTGCTGCTCTGATGCTTTGGTAGATGAGTGTCACTGAGTTATTAAGACCAGGCTGGCTGGGGCTTGGAGCTAGAGAAAGGTGTTGGAATGAGATGACTTTAAAGGTCCCTTTGTACCCAAACCACTGATTCAATGATCCACTTTACCTCTTGCAGCTGAGCATGAGCTGTTGATTTGACATGCTTCGGAATCACGGTGTGAGCTCAGGGAGTTCCATGCCCTGGGCCGGAGCATTCCCAGATTTGGGAACCGTATTTGCCATGACCTGTGCCCTGTCTCACTGCCCCCACAGGTGATGTGGCTGCCAGACACGGAGAGGCAGCTGGTCAGACAGGTTGCTCCTGGTTTCCAGCAGACTTCTGGCCTCAAGCTGGACGCAGAGCGCCTGAGGGAGAAGGGCATCGTGAAGCTCAACCTGCGGTACACCAAGGTCACCAACGAGGATGTCAGGTACTGCCCTCTGTGAGAGCCCTCAGCATCCTTTCCTGAGCATCCCAGCCTGCCTGGCTGCACAGAGGGATCTTTCCAGATGGATTTGCTCTTGAAAGCTTGAGCTGTGCAAGCTTTTCCCTACCCATCATCCAGAATCCAGGCTGTTTCTGGGAGTGCACAGCTGCCTCTGACATCTCTATGTGCTGTCTCAGGGTATGATGAGCCTCTTTGAAATACAAATGTATGAATTGGCTGATTCTTATTGCACTCACAGCTCTGGGAAAAAGTGAAGGCCTTTCACACTGAGTTCCCTCTGAGTGCTGCTTCATTCTCATTAGCAGCTGCCCTTTGCTTCCCTTTGTCTGCTCCAGAGCTGCTAGCACGGAATTTTGATTAGCCCAAAGTCTGGATATGCTTTCAGAAATTTCTCTTTGCAGAAAGAGAAACTCCTGTCCTGTATAATTTATTTGGACTGATCAGCTCTTCTCTGTAATGACCCTGGCATAGCAAGGGGTTCCTGTCCTGCCTGAGCCTGTATGTGAACTCTGTGGTGTTCCAGCTCCCAGCTTTGCCCCCTTTCTCAGGGAGGGCAGATTATTTCTAGTAGGGCTTTTCTGGTTTTTAAAATTTAAATTAAACACGTTTGCAGAAGAGAAATATCTCCAAAGGAGCTGTCTGGCTGCATGTTAGAGCTGAAGTAGGGAAGAGCTGATCCTGCAGCTGTTTGAGAGTGTGGCCCTGTTTGGTGTGATCCAGCTGTGTCTTTCTGTGGCTGCCAGCAGTCAGTCCAGCTCCTCACCCTTAAAACCAAGGTTGTGCTTTACCTGCAGGGTAATTCCTGCTTATTTTTTCCTCCTGTTTGATCTGTTCCATGGAGGGGACTCCATGCCCACTCACTCATCTATCCCAGTTTATCAGCCCCAGCCTCCCATCAACCCCACCTGAGCTGTCTCCAAAATAAGAGCTGTCACCTGAATGTTTCTTGAACACTGTGGTGCCCAGTTAAATGTTGCTGCAGCCCTGGTTTAACACAGTTCTCTCAATTCTCCCCAAATCCAGCACGGGGATGCAACATTGCTGCAACCAC
This sequence comes from Leptocoma aspasia, assembly GCA_013399835.1. NCBI lineage: Eukaryota > Metazoa > Chordata > Aves > Passeriformes > Nectariniidae > Leptocoma > Leptocoma aspasia. The sequence goes on along the minus strand of VXAX01004290.1, from coordinate 408,278 downwards.
CCCTGCCCTTGAGAACCCCTTTGGAGCACCTTGTTCCTCTTGTGAGCTGGGAGATGTCCATGTCTTGCACTGTGACCTTCCACCTCAGAGTGTTTTGCCAGTGTTAAATTGCAGGGATAAATCTGTGCTGCCCGTGTGAGGGAGATTGCTGATGCTTCTGCTTCATAGATAAGGAAATAGAGCAATTTATGTGAATTATCTGGGTACCAGGTAATTGCCAGTACTTGGTTTGCTGCTGGCAGCTCCTGGACCCCAGCTGCCAGTTTTAGCTGCTTGGAAACAACCTCAGGAGACTGGAAGCTGTAACTCTGCAATTGTCCCCAAAACAAGGGCGTTGAAGTTGTAGGAATTGATGTTGGAGGCAGGTCTGTCAATGTTTAATTAAGCAGATTGCCCCTGAAATGTTACAGGCGTCTGAGACAGATGCTAATTTCTCATCAGCATGATGAGATGGTTGTTCCAGAAACACACCATGTCCATCATTCCTGGGGAAACATCTGAGATGGTCTGTGGCCTGTGCCAGACAGCAGCCAAGAGGTGAGGAAAGCTGTCAGCATCAAACCATTGGCCTGCAGTGCCCTTGGGTTGCTCACAAAGTGCCCACACCCTGTTGAAAACTCTGAAAACTCTTACTTCCCACAATTCAAACCAAATAAACCTAGCTGTGGCTGATGGCAAGGGCTCTCCTCTTGGAGATGAGGTTTGGTGGGGTCCTGCATGTCACCCTGTGTGTGCCTTGGCAGGGACTACGCCGTGGCCAACCTGAGTGTGAACCTGTACACGGTGAACGAGCCCTGGCTGTTCTCCATCCTCTGGTGTGCCGGCGTCCCCTCGGTCACCTCCGACAGCTCCCACGTCCTCCGCAAGGTGCCTTTCCCCATCTGGCTCATGGTAAGCTCCACCCTGGGAGCCTCTGGCAGGAGGAAATGCAGTGGGTGGGCGTAGAGGTGGGAGATTTTCCAGGGAGGTTTGGTTGGGCTTGAGGGTTTTCCCCTTCTGTCCAGCTGAGCCCTGAGATGGTAATGAATTGATGTTCCTCTTGCACAATCCCATCGGTTTGGGTGGGATCCCTGAAGATTGCATTGCATTCCCTATTTAACCCACATGATTTTTCCAGTTTTCCTCTGAGGGAAGAACACCTTTGCAGACCTGCTGAGCAGCTGTTAAGAGTTGCAGGAGAAGCAGGCACACAGGTGAACCAGCAAACCAGGCTTCTGTGTCTTGGCCAAGTTGTAAAATGAGGTTTTTGCCTGTTCTGAATCCCAAATTGAGGAGAGGTTTTACCTCTGGCTACCCCATTGCTGGACAAGAATAAGTAGAGACCCAGTGATGATGGTTTAGCTGGGCTGGTGTGATGACCACTTAGATTGGACACTGGAACCAGACCTACCTGTGCCTGAAAAGATAGAAATCACACTTACAGCATGGGGCTGTGCCTAAAAGGTCCCATCTGCACTTCAAATGGACCCTGCATGGATATGTTTCCCTGTTTTCCCCCAGGCTTGGATCACCAAACAGCGTCTTGCCCTCACTCTGAGGTACAGCTGAGACAGGAGACTTTCAGCCCAGAGAGCTCTGAGAAAATGTCAGCACACAAAAGGAGGGAGAGTTTCAAATTGTTCCCATTTGCAGTTTTCCCTGATAGTTTTGGATGACAGCCTGGCATTAGGAAGGTCATAAATATTGTGATTTATACCTAACCCCTGCAGCTCTGTGCTTTTCTTGCTCCTTGGTGGTAACTCCAGCCATGTGTGGTCTCCCTGTGACTGCACAAACCCAAATGTTTAAGGTCTGCTCCTGTTTTCTGTCTTGCAGCCTCCAGACGAGTACCACCTAATCTGGATCACATCTGATCTCATTTCATTTCTCGTAATTGTAGGAGTTTTTATATTCCAGAAGTAAGTTTGTTACAGATCTGCTCTTGTGTATTTGTGACCTGTGTTTTTGTCCAGATTGTCGGGTGGAGATGGGAGAGAGGAGTACCCTGAGCCTCAGTTCTTGGATTGCAATAGCAGGGGAAATACTTATTCAAAAATCCTTGCAAACAATAATTCCACTCCCAAGATGGGATGGAGAATTGGATGCACCTTTTAAGAATGAGAGATCACAAATTAATAGTGTCAGATGCCTTGCTTTGCTCCTAAAATATGTGGAAGAGAAACTGTAAATGCTTTAGGGAAATGGATGTTGAGAAAGACATTACAGTGCCCTAAAGGAAAAAGAGGAGAGGGATTTTGAGATTCCACCATTACAGTGATCAAAAAGAACATGTTACAGTTTTCTTAAATCAGTTTGTTCGTGTTTGAAATATTATGGAATCGTGGAATGGTTTGAGTTGGAAGGGACCTTAAAGATCATTTAGTTCCAACACCCCTGCCACAGGCAGGGAATTACTGTGGGAAGCATTATGATACTGCAAATCAAGTCAGTTGCTTAGTTAGAAAGAAGGAGAAGCTCTACTCCAGAAGCTGGACTTCTCTGCAGCAAAGGGCTTGCTCTTCCAAGAGCCTTGTGTAGGACAGACCCCTTTCCCTGATGTTCCAGTTTCTCCACCACATGAAAGAATTGCTAGCAGGGTTGAGGATATGTCAAAACCAAATCAGAGCAGAATTGCCCCAACTACCACCTGCTGATGTGATTCAGCTCTGGGGGATGGGGCTTGGCATTCAGTGTCATGGTTGATTTTTTTTTGTGTGTTTTTGGTTGGTTGGTTTGTTTTGGTTGTTTTGGTTTTTTTTCCCAAGTCGTTTTTGGGGCAAACCAAAGCTGCTTCCTTCATGCAAGGATGAGGGGGTGGGTGGGAGCAGAGGCACTGCTTCGATGTGCTCGTCCTGTGTCCTCTGCGTGGCTTCTCTCTCCCCCGTAGCCATGGTAGGGACTGCTCCAGCTCCTCTGCTCCAGCCCCAGTGACAGGATCATGGCAGCCTCTCCAGAGGGGAAATACCAACTGTGATGACTTCTAACTAACCTTTTTTTGCCTCTTTGCCTTGTTTATTTTCTTACTGCTCTGACTGTTGTGCATGTTCCTCCTCTTTCTCTCTCTGCTGCATTCTGGCATCTCACAGCTATCACATGATCAGGTAATTCTGGTGCTTTCCTCCTCTTTCTCTTTTTCATTCAACCTTCTTTTCTCTCTCTTTCTTTCTCCCTCTCTGCTATGGCTTCACTGCAGATGGACAGGGCAGGATGCAGCTTATCTGATGCTTTCCAACATCTGCCTTCAGGAGGGGACCGTGAGGGTTTGATTATTGCATTGTCCATAGCCATGAGCACCGTGGAAGTCTGGTGCTGAAGCCAGTGGATGTTTTGAAGACAATCTGACCTTCTGTTACAATGATCTGAGTCAGTGCCTTTTAAAACAGGCCACTTCTGAGGTCCCAGGGCACATTTTAATTGGGGGATTCCCAGAGGATGTAATGTTTTCTCTGTGGAAATAATCCTATGCAGAATATCCCCTTCCTTCCTGCATTTACCAGAGATATTTGAGACCAGCCTCTATCCTAAAGAAAATAATGGAATCTATTCAATTATATAAAGTAGCAATTCCCTAATTAATTCTCTGAATTAATGGGGCTGATAACTGGGAAGTTTTGGCTTATCAATTGCTGCCCTCAGCGCTTGGGATCTTCCTGAGTTGCACCACTGTGAAACTGGAAATATAGTGTGAAAGCAAAGAGCGCTGCAGCAGGAGAAGGCAGTAGGGGAGGGAACTGAGCCTGGGGTGCTAGATTTGAAGCGCCATCAGTCAGAATCCCAGATTTCTCCTGGTTTTGGCCCTTCCCTTACCAGTCATTCCCATCTTTTTGGAGGGAAGTGCTGTCACTTGTCTGCACTAAAGCCTTTGCCGCCTCTTTACTCAGAGCAAACTCTTCACATGTTCCCTTCTCCATTGCTCCTGCTCTGTGCCATGGGTTGTATTCCTGAGGATTTGGTTGCACCCACCCACTGCCTTGGGGTTGGGGTCGGTCCCTGCAGCTGTCCATGGGGTGCTTTGGTGTTACGGCCTCGTGGCATCTCCCCAAAACAGGGCCTGGCTGCGGGGCCGGGCTGAGCCCTCCTGTGGGTGCAGGGAGGTCGGGTGGTCTCCCCTTCTCACCTCCCCCTTGCTCGTGGATGAGGAGAAGGCAGGCTTTAGGCAGGAGCAGGCACAGGAGGGGGACTCTTTGCAGCTGGCTTGGCTCTGTGCTTGCTCCATCTTACCACCTCAGTGCCGATCAACCCCATTTTTTCCTCGACTTGCCCCTCACCCACCCCCTTTTCCATGGCATTGAGCATCTCCCCTCCCACCCCAGGGTCTGGCCATGGCCCTAACCCGGTGTATGCTGTCTCTGTGTTGTTGTCCCAGTATTTTTTAGTCTGTTCCCACCCCGTGTCCGTCTGGTCTGCTCTGACGCCAGCCTCCCAGAACAGGACCTTCCTGCTGTCTCTCTGGCCTTTTTGCACGCTGCTGTCCCAAACCTGGTCCATCACAACAGAGTCCAAGGGGGTAGGAGAGGTGCTCTTTTCTATTCAACCAGCTTTTTGGAGACCCTGAGGCTTCTGAGCACAGCACAGTGTGTCACGTGGTGTTGGTTGGAGTCGCATCCTGGTTAAATGTACTGGTGCCTCTTCTGAGAGGATATTTCAAAGCACCCCTGAGAGATGGGGTGACATTCTCCAGGCTCAGTCAGAGCAGTGCACCCCTGTGAGATGAGCCATCATCTCCTTGTGCGTGTTTTACCACCCTGGGGCTGCCCACAGCCACCACGGGAGATGGCGAGCACAGAGCAGTGCTTGCTCCTCTTGGCAGGAGGAAAAAAGCCCTTGGTTCCTGCACGTGTTTAGGGCTGGGCTCTCTGTGCCTCAGAGTGACCCGTGTCCTCCCTGGGATAGCTGGGATCTGTGGGTAAGAGGTCACTTTCAGCCACAGAGTGGCTTGATGCTGAAAATCCTGGTGTGGTGGGCAAAGAAAAGACTTGTACCAATGTGTTTTGGTCCTGATGTCGAGTTTAAGGAGGGTCTTACCCTGTGAGATCTTGCAATCACATTGGCCTTAGTGGGATCTGCCTGCAGGGGATACTAAGGCCAAAAATATGTTCTTCCAGGTCAGAGTGGCTCAGTTAAGATGATGATGATAGAAGAAAAAAAAGCTTACTTGTTTTATACTTCAATGTTTTTGCCTCCTTGTGCTTCCTCTGCATTGCTTCTGTCCATGGGTCTGTGAGTTGTGCCGTGTTGCCATCCTCCCCCCTTCTTTTCTGTGTAACCTTCATCTGTACCCTGGTCAAAGCCTGATTCAGGTCACCAGTGTCAAGCATTGGGATTTGGGAAGGGGGTGGAAACCCTACAAAACTGACACCAGCTACATTTACCTGGGAAAAATATTGCAGAACCTCTTTTGTGGATGCTGATTTGTCAGGTTGATGCCGTAGACCCAGGCTGGAGATTTGTGGGCTCCTGGGGCTTGGGTGGGGTTAGAAACTGAAGACAAGGTGATGGTTTTGATCATCTTCTCTTGTGTGGGTGAGCCACTAGATGGTGCCAGCAGATCAGAAACCTCATAAGCCACTCTAAATCCCTGCTGTTTCTTTATCAAACAGTTTTAGGGCATCCCTGGCTCTGGCAGGGAGAGTGGGATTTACTGATGGGTCAGTGGGGTGTGGGCTACGAAAGCCTGGCCTAAACATCATCCCCTTGTGGTGGGCTCTTGGGAACAGCTGCCTAGGCTGAGCCCACCAGGCTGTGGTTTCCCCTATTCCAGCAGCCCACCTTCCCCTCCTAATGAGGGTCAGCCACAAGGCTGCTCTCAGTGCCCCCAGGTGCCACATCCACATGGCTGTTAAATCCCTCCAAAGATGGGCACTCCACCACTGCCCTGGGCAGCTGTGCCAGGGCTGGAGAACCCTTTTGGGGAAGGAATATTTCCTGTACCAAATCGAAACCTCCCCTGACACAAGCTGAGGCCATTGCCTTGCTGTGTCTCAGGTTTGAAACTTTAAATTGTCTCTGAGCTCTCTTCTCCCACAAGCCTGACCATGGCACTCGGTGAGGGAAATTTTGTCGTTTTTTACTTGACTGGTTTTCTTATTCTGTTCCCTCTAAAAGTTTAAACACTTCTGTCTCCTTTGTACAACTGGAGAGGGCTGTGGGACAGCTGCAGTCCTTGGGGAAATTGGTTCATGGATTTGTGAATCCATGGGTCTAATTCCTGGGTGGAATTAGCGTGCTCAAGGTGGTTAAAGATGCCTGAGGTAACACACCCACCTCTGAACATTCTCCTACCACGTGGGGTTGTGTAGGTGCAAGGGAGCAAAGGGACTCTTGCACTGAGGATGCCCCTGTGTCTGGAGAGGCCAGTCCCTGAAATCCTGCTCCTGTCTTGCAGGTGGCGCCTGGGAAGCATCAGGACCTACAACCCGGAGCAGATCATGCTCAGCGCTGCCGTCCGCCGCTCCAGCCAGGACGTCAAGATCATGAAGGAGAAGCTGATCTTCTCAGGTAGGGATGGGGCTGGTGGGTCCCTCCCTCAGCTGTCACCCCACTGAGGGAGGAGCTGCTCTTGATTCAGGGGTCTTTTCTTGCTGTGGGTCAGGGGACCGGACTGACCTTGCTGCACTGCACTGGTGGGATGTGGGCATGGCTCATGGGGGTTGGAATGGGATGATCCTGAAGGTCCTTTCCAGCCCAAACTGTTCTGTGGCCCATCCCAAATTGGTTGAGGTCTGAGCACTGATAAGCTCAGAAATCCTGTATTTAGCTTGCCAGGTTATCCCATCCCACACTGTCCCACATCTTCTCCACTTGCCATTGTCAAAAGCCATAAAACCACTAATAATGGCATATGTGACCACAAATGTGGTGATGAGTTTGGGGTAGACCTAGAATTCAGTGGCATTAGGGGTTGTGGCATTCCTGATATCCCTGTGCTCCTCCCAGAGTTTATTTCTGTTGGAACACGTTGATAATGTGTCCATCACACAGCACCTCTAAGAAAGATAGCAAAACTTTGAGCAAAGATGGAAATGTTTAGTTTAAAAGGTTAAATGTGGTGCATGAAGCTGGAAAACTCACCTTTGAAGGAATGTGAATATAATCCCCCCCACCCCCTGAGCTTTGTTATGGGTTTTCTTTTTTTGTATTTAGGGTCTGGAGATGCCCAGCAGGGATCAGGGTTTAGTGCTCTAGGCACAGACAGAGCAAAAAGGCAACTTTGCTTATTGTGTGAAATGCCAGCCAGAGGTGGTGAAAATCAGGTATAAATCCAGGGAACCCAGACAAGGAAAGCAGCTTGGCACAGCCCAATTAAGCTTCCCTAACATGTCCTGGACGTAAAACATCCCAGACATAAAATCCCTTAGAGGTGGGGGGTGCAGACTGAAGTTTTGTGCCTCTGAAGCAACTATTCCTGCCTAGGGTGGATGTTTCACCAGTAAAACATTGGTAAGTGCAGGTTTTTCCCAGTGAAACCAGTGACTGGAGGAGCCACTCCTTTTCCAGGATGGCCGTTTGGGTAGGGATTAGGTTCGGGTACTTTGTACCACTCTCCCACAGGTGACTCACTCAGCCTTATGACAATGACATCAGGTGTAGGGGGGGATCCAGCCCAGCATTTTGAAGGGCTGAAATGTAGAGCTGAGCTCCAAACTGGAGGCAGATCCTGTTCAGAACAGATTGTAAATGAGTGCAGCGTTCCTAATTCCCTGTAGGATCAGATGGATGCCACGTGCTGGGATTGCACGGCTGCTCAGCACCTCAGATCCCCATGCAGGGGGAAGCTCCTGTGTTGATATCCCTGCTTTCTCTGCCCTTCCCAGAGATCAACAATGGCGTGGAGACCACGGACGAGCTGTCCTTCTGCTCTGAGAACGGCTATGCCAACGAGATGGTGACGCCCACGGGTCACCGGGACACCAAACTCCGGATCAACTGAGGGCTCTGCTCCGGCCCCGCGCGCGCTCCGGCAGCGAGAGCCGTGCTCTCCTGCTTCCCGTGGGATGGGAACCCCTGAGGAACTGCTGCTCGGGCAGAAACCTGCTCCCACTCCCCACCACTGGCTGCTCCACCTCCCTGGTTGTGAGGCTGGGGGGCTTATTTTTGTAAATATGTAGAAAATCTGAAATTTTTTTGTCTTTTTTTTTGTTTTTTTGAGTGTAATTTTTCCAGGGCATGAGTGGAAATACTGTGTTCATTAAATCCTCAACCTTATGGCTGAAGTTCTTTGAATCTTGATGTGAGAGCCTGAGTCCCCTTGGGGGGTTTTGGGAGCAACACATTGGACCTGTGTCCCATTTCTCCCCCTTTCCCTAATCCAGTCCTTCCCCTGGTGCAGCGACTGTGTAGCTGAATGTTGTGATGTTCTTGTGAAGTGTTGATTTTGTTACGGTTTCTTTTCATTTGTTTTTCCCTCGTTCCTCCTTTCCTGGGCAATGAAATTGTAGCTGTGATGCAACAGGAGGCTGTTGGGAGAAGAGAAGCTTGCCTGGGAGAGGCATCCACGCTGCTCTTCCCTGGTGAAGTTCCCTGCCAGGGAAAGGCTTGCACTGGCTCAGTCACTTGGGCCAGTGCAAGCTTGTCCCACCCTCCTTCCCCAAAGCCTGGATGCTTAATGGGGGATGGCCTTCTTGGAATGTCCTGCCAGAGTTTTGGAAGGCAAATCCTGAGCACTGGCTGTAGATTGGTCTCTGCTGGCAGCAGTTTTTAATTTCTATTTTTTTCCCCTTTTTTCTCTCTTCTCCCCAAGCCGGGCTCTGCTGGGAGCCCGGATGGCTCGTGACAAGCAATGCCATGGGCACCATCACTGCTGGGATCTGGCTGAAGTGCCTGCCACTCCAAAGTGGCATTTGCAGTCACTCCTTGCTTCCCTTCTGGAAGAGGAGGAGGTGGTGGTGCAGCGGGAGCTTCCCCCTCTCTGGGCCGAGGAGATGTCTGTGGGTGAAGAAGTTGTAAATAGTCTGGAAGGCAAAGCAGCCCCGGGATATAATTTATTCCTGCAAGGAGACTTTTGTCCCTTGCTATAGAAGCAGGACCTTTAAAGCTGCACATTCATGTCCTCCAAAGGAGTGATGGTCTTGCAGCAGTTGCTGATGGGCTCTGAAGTTCTGCTGATGGGCTCATCAGCAAGTTTCCAATGCAAAAGGCTTTAACCCAAAATCTTAGACCAGAAGTTAAAAGAAAAAAAAAGGTAAAAAGTAGAAAGAGGAGAAGGCAGTCTTGGGGATGCTGATATACATCACATTCCACACCCAAAGCCATGAGAGAAACAGCCGTGAGCACTTTGTTCTTGTTTTGGAACTGCTCTGTCCTTTCCAGCTGAAATCCAGTGGCATTTTGAAACCCTGAAGCTTGGGCTTAGTGTGTAAGAGCTGGGGGCAAAAGTGGCTGACTGAACTACGTGAAAAAAAACATGTTGAGAATGACAATGTGAATTTTGATGCTCTAAAAAGCCCCACCTAAAATCAAGACTTTATTCTTTTTATGAATGTAAGTGGAATAAGCCCCTGGTCCACACTCTCTCTTACCTTCCCCAAATACTGTCCCCTTCTCCATGGTACTCTCAAATCTGTGAAATACAGCGTGTCTTGTTCTGCAGAACTGCAAGATTTTGGTGGATTTGAAGGTATGTTGAGAACTAAGTTGCTTCTCCCTTTGATGTGGTGCTGTATTGAAACATTCCTGGTGGATTGTCATTGCCAATTGAGAGATGATGTTAAACCTCAGCATCTGTTGGTGATCACCTGCATGTTCTCTTTCTATCCTTGGAGATGACTTTATTGAAAGGTTAAGTGCTTAAAAGCTTGGAAGTGATAAAAGCAAAGCAACAAAGAGTTGTTTTAACAATTACCTTTTTTTTCTTCTTTTAAACAAGACACAAATTTCATGCATAATGCACTGACTGTTATTGTCCTGAATATTTGCTACCTTTTTTTTGGAAAAAAAGCAGAGGATGATACTTTTTTGATGAGACTAGAACTAGATCAAAATAAACTCTGCAATGCTCTGTGAAATAAACTGTCAGTATTCCCCTGCCAGTCTATTGTTGTTTTGTGTTATGGCACTACTCAGAGGCTCCCACTGCCCCATCCAGAGAGTTTTCCCATTATTTTCTGTCCTGCTCAGCACCTGGCAGCTCATTTTAACCCCAAAGGTTGAAAAAATCCCCTGGGAGCAATTGGAATCAAGAGCAAACCACACAAAAGCCAGGCTGGGAAAGAATATGAGGTGTTCCAGAGATTTACTTTTCCCAGTGCGTTTCTAATTTAACACAGAACCCGTCTCTTCCCCTCAGACCCCATATCCTTTAATTTGGGGTTTCTCACAAAAAGAATTCCCTGCCTAAGCTGGAAAAAAACCCTCCAAATTATTTAGGAGACTTCAGGATGGGTTCAATTGGTCACTTGGAGCCCTTGGCAAGAAATTCCTTCTCTCTTGGGTTCACTCAGAAGCTCAACGTGAACAAGAAGGAATAAATAACAGTACTAAATAAATAAATTTTATCTACTAAAACCCCAATCGCGCTGCCGTTCCGCCGCTGCCCACCGGAGGGCCCCGCTCTGCACCGCCGCGCTGTGTCCGCCAGACGGCGCCCGCGGGGCTTGCCGGGGTCCCAGGGCCCTGCCCGCTCCCAGCCGTGATCCCGGTCCCCATCCCGGTGCCGATCCCGGTCCCGGGGGCTCGGGACCCGCACCCCGGCCAGCAAACAGCGGCAGGACCGGACCCGAACCCCCGGCTCCAGTCCCGCAGCGATGCTCCCGCTGCGTCCCGGGATGAGCAGCCGCCGCGCAGAACGGCTCTGCGGGAATTGCGGCTTTTCCAGTGTCAAACCTTCAACTTCCAGCAGCTCTTCCCATGGAAAGGCTACTAAAAGGCAAATCCACTACTGGTGTGCACCGTCCCCGTGTGAAGCACACCAAACACACACCGCTGCGCTGGGTACTTCCCGTCTCAGCTACACGTACCAAAATATTCCCGGGATCGCGCTAAAGCTAAACCAGATTGTTTCCAGCTAAGAACTCCACAAGGAAAACATGCCAGCACGGAAAGCTGTAGCTGACCTTCCCCCTTAACAAAACCTGAGAAGCTTCCAGCTACATCTTGCAGAGATAAACGAGGACAAAACGTTTGCTCAGACCTTGCCCCTCATATTTGGGAAACCTGTATCCAAAATCAAACACAATTTTCTTTCCTTTACAACCTGTGAACCGCACACACCCCACGGTGCTCTGCAGGGCCTTTCCAGCTATGCACCAACACTTGGAATTCTCGCACACTAAAATGTGCCAGGACACACACACAGATGTCCTTCCATGAGCCCACCACATCCCGGGGCTTTGCACCTCACAATTTTTCACTGTCGGATCCCAGGGAGAGGAATGACTGACTCGTCTTTACAAACAAACCGTGGGTTTGCTGATAAATAAAATTGGATATTGAAAGATGAAAGAAACAAAGGGGAGAAAACCACTAAAATTCCATAAGAATTAAAAATTTAAAAGGAGGGTTATACATTAGAGGGGATCAGGCGTTCCGGGAAGTCTGTACCTCTCAAGTACCTCAAGCAATGGAGAGAAAGGAAATGTGGCTGAGAAATTGGGATAAAAAGGAGGGTGTGTCCTCCAAAAATCGGAGAGACCCCAGGGGAATGCCGCACGGCCTCTCCCTTTATTCAAATAAATTAAAAGGACTCATCTGTCTCCTTTTTGGACATAAACCTCTGATGTTTGTGGATTAATTTGCCTGACACCAGTTTCCAACCTTAAAAAGTCCAGCAGGTGCTCCCAATTAAAAAACACAAAAAGGTGGTAGGACAAAAAGGCAACTTTTGCGTTCCCCTGCTGCCTATAAACTACACCAAACACAAGGCTGCTGTGCACCTTCCTTCTCAGCTTACTCATCACGCTTTTGCAATCAATCTAAACTGAAAATTGCTGAGCTACAGCTGGCACAGATAAATCGCCAGGACAGAGAGCTCCCTCGGACTTTGCCCATTACTTTGGGAAACTTAATTTGCATCACAACCAAGCGACAGCCACCCTGTCCTTGCAGGTCGGGAACTGCAGTCAGGCTCAGCTGAATGTGCCATCACCCAATTTCAGTCGCGCAGACACCAAATTTGTGCCAGGACAGAAGCAATAGGAGGGAAATTCTTTCCCCTGGCACCACACACCGCGGTCCGGCGCCTTCCTCCTCAGCTCGATTCCACCCCCGAAATTCAACACATCCAGGGATTGCTCCCACACAAAAGCCACCACCACCCACCTCAGAATTCCGTATTTTAAATCCCTTTTAATCCAAACCATCCTCTGATTCTATGAAGTATTTGTGGGGTTTTTTTGGCCATAGCCATCAAGGACAATGTAGTTCTACAACATGATATGTTTGCTTTCTTTTTGTGTGTAATTTAGATCCCAAGTAAGAGAAAAAATAATTAGAAGTGAGTTGAAATCAGAAGTGAGTAAAGAAATTGAGGTGGAGCCTGAAATGCAGCTGTAGGAAAGGTACAGGAGGGAGAAGCAGGAGTAAGAAATAAAAAAATAATCACAGCAGGAATTAAAAATGTAAGAAAAAAGACATGGAAAGGTGGGGTGGAAAAATCCAGATGGTATAGAAAATGAAATGCCCTCTTAGTCCTTAAGGCTTTCCTTTCAGGTCAGCCTAGAAGAAACCCACCAGGAAACAAATTTAAATTCGAACTTTTTCAGATTTCCCTGAGGAAAAGAGCTCCTGCATTATTTTGGCAACCTTTTTAAACACCAAATTTCCCTCAAAACGTTTTTCCCTGCCCGTATCATTTGGGTTCCTACCTGCAGCTTCAGAGACGTGTGGATCTGCCAGTCCTACGTGATCTGCCAGCTCCAAACTGCCCTTGCAAGGAGCAAAAAGCTGAAATATACTGAGGACTGGGTATTTAAGCAATTGAAACCCGCCCCAGGTGTTTAGGGTACACAATTTCTCCAGGAGCCAGCTGCAGGCAATGAGGAGAATGAGGTGTCTTCAGCAGGTGATTCATGTAACTCATCAGCTCTCTAAAAACCCACATAACAGCCTGTAATGGGTGTTTTTTAATTTTTTTTAAATTTAATTTTTTAATTTAGGAGCCGAGTTTCAGATAGCCTAAACAAATTACAAAAGAGATGTGCCAGTGCCTTCTATTGCTACGAAGATCAGGAAATTTCTATTTGTCTGCCTTAAAGAAAATAGCAAGAAAGAAAGTAGTAATAATAAAAAAAGGCAGAATAAAAAATCCCAAGTAAAAAAAAAAATCCCAGACCTTGAAAAATCAGATTATAGTTCCTGTTCAAATATTTTTATAGGCAGTATTGCTTCTCTACTATAGGAACCTATAAGGCAACATGACTTATGTAGCTTTTATTTGTTTTCTTATTTGCTTTCATGGCACCAGGGTGAGTTGCCCCTTTTATGACGGTCATTTCAGTGGCCTTAATAAAAAACCAACAAAAAACCAAACTAAAACCAAGGATGCAAATTGACAGCGACCTGAACAAAAGGCAGGAACCAATTATTCTGCTAGCAAGTATCAAATTATATTTTTATTATCATGCATGCCTGCATACCTAAACCTCAAATTTTGTGGAGAATTTCAAGCAAAGAAATGAAAAAAAAAAATCTTTATTTGTTCAGTGTATAAATATACAGATAGATAGATAGATAGATATCAGAACTAGAGGAAGGGAGAAAAATAAATGTCTTTCTTGCAATTGTGTACAGCATGACTACTAAGAAACAGAGACTTTTAAAGAAATAACTGTAACAAATAGCTTCACATTCCCAGATGATCAAAGGAATGTTAAATACTATCATCTAATGTATTCAATATCCAAATCCAAGTGTACAGTAGCACTGATTAATAGCATCAATTAATCACTGGTTTTACATCAGCTAAGCTAAAAAAAAAAAAAAAAAACAC
>VXAX01004290.1:370386-394339 GCA_013399835.1 Leptocoma aspasia | reverse complement strand
CACACACAAAAGCAAACCAAACCAACGAAAACCAAAAAACCCCACAAAGAAATGAACAAAAAACAACATAAAGGAACCCCCAAAACAAACCCCACCCTTTTTGGCACAAGTTTCGGAATGGCAGGCGGTTTTTTTTGCTCATTGTTGACGCTTTTTTAGCGAATTTAAAGCAAAAATGAGGGCCCGTGCTGGGCCCGGGCCCTGAGGGGCAGCGCCGTGCCCTTGCTGCCCCCTGGCGGCCGCGGGCCGCACCCGCACCCTCCGCGCCAGCACTCCTCAGCTAATTAAAACGTAACTAAAGTTTAATTAAAATGTAATTAAACTGTAATTAACCACTGGCTGTAGGAAAGAAGCGTGTGGTGGCCGCTGACGCCCGTGCAGCGACCCTGAACTTTGCCCTGCAGTGATGTACATGTGCTCTGTCCTCGCTGGTCAAAAACCAGCCAGATTCTTAAACGAATTTAAATTTAAGCTTAGTTTAAATGTGTCTTCTGTGCGTGTTAATGCTGTATTTATTTATTAAAGTTTATTACTGCTATCCTGTGCCCCGTCCTGGGCTCCTCAGGACAGGAGGGACAGGGAGCTGCCAGGGTGGGTCCAGCAGAGGGATGCAGAGATGCTGAAGGGATGGAGCATCTCCCTGCCGAGGAAAGGCTGAGGCAGCTGGGGCTGTCCAGCTGCTTGTGCAGTCATTCAGGCAAACAATACAAATTTCAACGCACAGGAACCCCTTGCTTTATTTATAGCTTTACAAACCATGCAGGAGCTTTTATTTTTGATAAACACCGGATGCTGATGCTTACCAAATATCCTGTATTTTTTTGCTAAAAATAGCTTCAGAGAAAGCAGGTCCAGCACTGGTAGTGATTATTTTGACAAACCCCTGGCTTGGCTATAGCAGAGGATCCTTTCTGAACCTACAAACATCTCCCAGCACCATGTTACTATTAACTGCACCCACAGTGCTGCTCAGTCAGGTGCTACACATAAACAGCTAACTTCCCTTTTCCCCACCTTTCTGGCTCAAAAAGAGAACAGGCTTGACTTTGGTTTTCTTTGATGTATAAGTATCTATAGCTACAAAGTTAAGAACCCAGAGCATCTGCTCCAACACTTGTCCTCTGTATCTTCCCATTAAAAAAAAACCCCAAACAAGAAAAACCCCACAAAACTTTCAGTGCTGTCTTAATGTCCTGTTCTGTCTCTTGATACTCACATCCAAAATATTACACATGTTGTTACATATGCAGGTAAATAGCTGTAAAGAGTAATAAATGGAAATAAAGTAATATAAAATATGACTTCTATGTAGATAGAGAAACATAATGATCTGTAACACCATAAAGGCTTATTGAGAGAGACCTTATCTTTTACTAGGACAGTAGAGATCTGGGAAAAAAACCCCACACGGGCTTTTCTTCAGGTTTGAAATGTGTAAAAACCTTTGCAGTCCAGACTAGAGTTGGCAAATTTTACCAGCTAATGTTGAGAAATGCAGTTTCAGGGCAGACAAAACCCTTTGCCAAATCTGAATTATTCACCATCAGTCAGAGCCAAGAAGAGAAAGAGCTAGAATGTCAAAAGGATTTATCTTATTTCTTCTGAAATGGAAACAGTGACTGAAGCCATAAACAAAAGCCCTGACACAGACACATGCAAACAGTTCTCGTTCCATTCACAAAGCAGCAGGCAACACTCCATGAGCTAAAGCAGGGCAGCTGCGAGGTTTGAGCATCCTCCTCACTTTTGGGACAGCTGATTTTTCCATGCACAGCATCCTGACTCTCTTTGGACAGTCCTGGGGTGCAGCTTGTCTGCTTGCACTGTTAAATTGTGTTATATCTTAACCTCACTAGTGAAGGGACTGAGTCAAGCTCAGAGTTTTTGTGACATATCCAAGAGTGGGGCGGGGGGAAAGAGGTAAAACATCCAAACTGATTGCATTTCCATGCCCCAGCTTTTAAAAAAGATCATTTGGCTTTAAAAATAATCTTAATAAAAAGTAAAATACTTTAAAAACTTCAACTCTTAACTCCCTTATGTTCAAAATACCTGTTTTAACATGATGTTCTAATATGTGTGCAGCCAAACACTCACATACAGCAGCATTTCTTGTAGAATCTTGCAGAATTAAATAGAGATTTTTGAAATTTGTCCATTTTCAAGCCATGAATTTGAGCACTTTCATATGATTGGAATCACCAGAGAGCCAAGGTGGACCAAGAAACAGTATAAACAAAATAGATGTTTAGATGACATAATATATTAAATGAGACTGATTTACTGTTTGCAATTCATAAAAAGGGAAACAATCCCAACAACAGCATTGTAAATCTTGGTTTCTGGTGCGTTTTTAACCTCAGGAGACAAAATGAACTCTTGAGCTCCATCATTGATGAGGTTTAGAAGGGTTGAATGCTCGGGAACACAGATGCAAAGCTGCCTCGTGGGTTTTCCTGGGAAAACAGCAGGAGAAAGCACCAGGGATATTCTCCACAGCTCAGAGGGTGAAATTGGGAGCCTCTTGCTGGGCAAGGCCAATGCCAGACCCCTCAGGACAGGGCTCAGGACCTGACCAAGTGTTTCTAAAACACACACGAGCTGCAGCTGAGCCCTTCCCACCATCCCAATCCCCAGCTGGGACTATTTAACACAGCAGTTTTCAGGGTTTGTAGGGACTCAGGTCACATCCATCTCTTTAAAAATTAGTGTTACTAGGTTTGTGCTGCTCGTTCTTTTCCCTCAGGTTAAGTGACAACAGGAGCACAGATGTAATAGAGGGGGAGTTTTATCCCAGAATTTTCTTTTTGGACTCCTAAGAGCTCATTTTCAGAAGGGAGAGCAACGACACAGCAGCGATGTCTTGTTCTCAGCACCTCCAGCATACAGCAGACAGGGAAACCAGCTTGCAACAAGCAGAAATATTTCCTGACCTAGATTCAGGCATTTTATGAACTTTGAGCCTCTTGCTGGCTGCAGAGATGAAATGCTGAGCTGAAAGTAAGAAACACTGACAGCTGTCAGAAGCAAAGGTCTTTGCGTGTGTGGCTAAGGAAATTTAGATGGGATTTCACAACAAAAATAAATGCATTTTTCGGTCCTGAGAGCCTCTCCACTTGATTTGTTCCATTGTTTCTGCTGGGCAGCGCAGCACTGACTGCAAAATGTTACACAAGAGTGTTTGCTGAGTGCTCCAACAGAAAGACACCTGAGCAGAGGAGTGGCATCCTCCCAAGTGACACGTCCTCCTGCAGGAGCTGCCTCCAGGCACCTCAGCCTGCTCACCCCCTGGGAGGTCACAGGCACCAAGGCAGGGCTGTCACACCCAGAGCACTGAAGTACCAAAGACCAAGAGGTGTTTGAAAGATGAATTTGGGGGGTTGATTAGAATAAAACAAACCAGTGTTAAATAATCCCCATTTAAACCCACATAACAGCACTCTGCAGACAGCAAAACCAGAAATTACCCTGGACTGTTGTACTTTACTTTGAAGCTAAGGAATACATTTAATTGTACTGCATTTGAAAGTACCCTAATGTTTTCTAGGAGCAGATGTCCAGTTTTTTGAAGAAGGCAATGTGGTCCATTGTTGGCCCCATTCACTCCCATCACAAGAAGGTCTTTATACATGGCTACAACATGAACACTCGAGGGGGAAATTGTGTGGAATGGCTTCAGAGATTATTTATTTATTTGTTTGTTAACAAAGTGTTCTCTATTTATTCCTTCTACACTAAAATGGTTGGTTCCAAAATCCTGGTGACAGTTCTGGTTGGTACTGGTGTGTCACTTCACGGTCAGTGTTACAAGGCCATCTGGTGCGCTGGATTTTTCCTGTCACTGCTAAAGTAAAATGCACCCCTTTATCTCAGCCAACATGAATGATAAAGTTTGGTTTCCCACTTCCACATCCCGAATCCTTTTCCTTTTTCCTGTTGAGATTCCCCTGACGCCCATCCCTGGGTGGCCCAAGCTGGAAGTTGTGTGGGATGAGCCCCACACTCCCTGTCTGGCTGGGGGGAGCTGCCTCTGCCGTGATTTCCAAAGGAAAAAAAAAACCCACCTGAGCCAGGAGGGGCTGTGCAGACGAGCTGGGAGTCAGCAGGGTGAAAATTCCCCTTGCTTTCCCCGTGGCAGGGCCGTGTTTTTTAATAAATTCAGTAAAAAAAAAAAAAAACCCAAAGAACCAAAAATGCGGCTGGGGCTGAAAAGGACCCAGCTGAAAGAGTATAATTGGATTTGGAGAGGGGAAGCCTGTTTCAAAAGAAAATTCTTGGGATGCTTGTTTTTAAAGGGGTAGCAGCAACATCCAGAAAACAACGAAGCAGATGCTAGAAAATGAAGGGTAAAGCGAGGTCTGACCTCAGGACTTGCTCTGGTTCTGCAAATCTCTCACATCCTTGGGAGCAAAATAATCCTCAGCTCAGCAGAACCCAGGTGAACGGCTCCAGACACTGCTGAGAGCACGAGATTCCCACTGAGGTAAAAAGGGCAAGTGGAGAACAGCAGAGGGAGACAGCTTTCAGCCACCTAAGGCAAGGAACATTTCTGGGACAAGTTTTTAACATGATTTTTTAGATGCTTGTGACTTTAGCAAGTTCCAGTGCTGCTGGAAGCAGGTTGTTTGCAGTTGCAATGCACAGCTGAAGGAGCTGGGCTCTATTTGTGCAACAATTCTGTGGAACCACCATGCTGAACACACTACAGGACTAATCCTAGAAAAAATGATAAATCTAAACAAATAGGACAGGGGAAAAAAAGTATTACCATTGATGCTTCGTCTTCAGAGCAAGAGACTGCGACAGAACCTGCCCTGAATCAAAATTTTAAAAATTCCAGGAGACTGCATAGTTTTGTTCGGAGGGAAATAGGGTGAGCCAAAATTAGAGGCAAATTAAGAGATGGCAAAGTGCTGAATGTGTCTATTACCCAAGCAATTTCTTCAGAGGGCCAAATTAATTCTGACCTCTGGGGGATTTTGGTCTGCTCTATAGTATCCATATTTTGTACAGGAAAGCCACAGTTAAAATCTGCCTCACTGAGGGGTTCAATGAATGCTTCTGCAGAGCAGCGAATGTTTTTTGAATTTGCTTTTTTTTTATCAGTTGATTTGCTTTCAGATCACACATGGTAACCGCAGAAGGGTTTTTTACTGTAAGAACGTACATGAAAAACACACAGAGGAAAAATGTCATTGCTATTTGGCTGGAAAACTGGATTTTCCTCATGATATTTGTTCTCCACAGGCCATCACTTTCAAGTCAACTGTATCTGCCACAAACTGTGCTAATTCATAAAGGAATTCTTCAATTCATAATGCAAATTAAAGAATTTCTGCACAACTGTTTGCAGCCTGGACACAAAGACACCCTGTGTTATGTATGATTTCCTGGTGCCAGGGGGCAGCAACGAAAGAAAAAACAATAGATGGATATATTGCAATATACAGACATAATAAAAAAGAAAAGGCTGATAAAATCTTTCGATTCCAGCAGTCCCAGTATATGGTTTATGTTCACTTTTTACTACACCCTCTTCCTGTTTGCTTGAGAGCTTATCTTTGACGAAAAACATCATTGTTTAAGGTCTGACTAATACCCACAAAAACAAGGACAGGCTGAGAAGGACACGAGAACTTCAGATTTCTGTACAGCAATTGCATAAGTTAGAATTTTTTTTTTCCTAGAAGAGGATCACTTTTTACATATAGAGGTAAAATTTATCACCGATTATACAAAAGCAAACAGTTCCTATTGGGTCACTTGCAATGACTAATGATTAAGTGTATCCCTAACTCTCTTTGGTATGGATTTAGGCTCATGTATAAAACAGGCTTTTTCTTTTCTTTAAGACCTGTGGGACATTTAAAATCAGGCATCTCAGCAAGCTTTTGTAGTATGGATTTCAATATTTACTTTCCCTAAATAACCTCTTTAAAGTTTTCTGTTTCTTCGCACTTCTCTGCAGGAAAAACAACTTGCTAATATCAAGCATTAAGGGAAATTTGCACAGGAAGAGGCAAATGAAATCTCCAATTTGTTCAAACAAGACACTCCCTTCCTCAATTTCCTACCTCCTTTCATTGAAGACTATTAAATTCAAATTACATCCTACAAATTGAATGAAACAGAATTCCTCTCTTACCAGTTCCAACTTCATGAGTAACCCCATAGAGACACACACCCAATCATCTCAAAATTTATACAAAGGCTTAGCTTTGGCTATATTTGTCTTCAATGTATTTACTTGTGTCTAAATGCAAATGGGTCCCAAATCACTTAAATAATCAGAGGTCTGAGCTGCCACAAGTGCTTCTTTTCCCTTTGCTTTCCTTTGGAATTCTTCCTATCCTCCCTGGTACACTGATTGTGTCTGAGCACGTTCTGCAGGGTCAAACACTGCCCTGCAAAATCACACTGAAATGTGACTTCTCTTTGCAGCCCCCCTGACAGGTTTGTCACAGGACACGTTGGGAAGGCACCCAGGTACTTCACCAGGAGTGAAAAAGGGGTTTAAAAGAGTCTGATTAATGGGATCATTCATCACCCAAAATCTGCCTTTAGAGCATAGTTAGTACTTGCCTCAGAGCTGATAATTGGTTATTTTACGGGGATGAATAAATTTACTCAAAAATACAATTTCTCTATAATTTTACAGTTTATCTTCTGCACTCTAACATCTCTATTTTTTAATTTTACTTTTTTTTATTACTCTGCCTTTTCCCAAACTCTGCCTTTGAACGGGGAGGAAAGCAGGACTCTGGTCCCCTATAACTCATTTGCCAAGCTGTGCTAGCTAATCATTTTAAAGAATAACCTTGCTGGCCAAGACTTTTCTGGAGCAGAGCAAGGATTTGGCATTGCCAACCTCGTGGAGCATCCAGCCCCTTGAGTTCAAGGGGCCAGAGGTCACTGCTGAGCCTTCACCTCTCTGACAGCGGCATGCAGAACCAATTTCCTCTGGGCTTTATTTAGCAGGCATGTGGCCAGCAGGGGAAGCAGCCCTTCCCCCAGATGTGCAGCATAAAAGCAGTTATTTATCAGTGAGCTGCATGGCCAGGCTGTGATCAGAACAGAGCAGGCTTCTGTGGGACACAGCAGCTCTCCTGTGCCCTCAAACAATGGCTTACAGCAGCCACACCGAGGCTGAGCTGTGCCTGGAGCCTGTTTCCTGGCATTATTCCCTTTCAGAGGACACTGATTTACCCCCATTTCTCGCCAGGATTCCTGGAGGATGGGAGGGTTCACAGGGAAGGTGGTGGCACTGTCCAAGGTGAGCAGCTGAAGGGACCTTGGGCAAACACCAGGGGTTTCTGACAGCCCAAGCCCCATCTCTGCTGACCATTCCAGCAGTGCCTTCAAGAGAAGCATTTTTCTTCCCAAAAAACCTCCTAAAACGGTTGTCTTCTTGCTCCCATTGTTAAAAAACCCCAGCAAAACATATATTAAATATTTCTAAGTTCCTTTCCCAAAACAATTGCTTTTCTCCTCTCCCACTCTGCCCTTTGTTAGGGGAGGTACCTCAGCACTTGTTTTGTGTAGAAAACATACCTCAGATATAAACCATGAGATTCTTCTGGGACAAGGAGGACCACAGGTATTAATCCGTGTTAAATTGTGGGATTGGGCAAATTCTCTCCATTAGGCCTGTTTCAGTATTAATTCTGTCCTTCACTCTAAAGCCACTTGTGTCCTTCACAACCCCAAAGAGCAAAAAGTCTCTCTTCTAAAGCCTTGCAACTGCAAGAAATGTAACCAAACTTACTGATTTACTGAACTGACAGACTGAAAACAGTGTAAAATCGTCCTTCCAGCACTTGCAATTAGAAGAATAAAAAAATCTTTCTGGAGCAGGCAGGGCAGACTGACATGAGTTTAAGCAGAACATTTCATGTCTGGGACTGTAACAGAGCCATCCTAAACCCGAGCACTTTCAGAGCCCAGGTTTTAAAACAAATCCTTGGAGATGGCTCTGAGAAATTGATGTCTTTTTTCCTCATTTTTACTAAATTCTAGAGATTTTTTTAAGTTGTAGAGCATTTCAAAGCATTCAGGCTTTGGTTTGAGTCAGAAAATTAGAGCTACAGAAATCTCAGTCTCCTCCCCCAGTCCCACCAGCTCCATCCTTTTTCTGGGACATCATGACACAATTATCTTGAGAATAGATGACTTTTTTTTCCCTTTTCTTTTCTATTTTTTTTCATAAATGTTGAGAAAACACACCAATAACTGTAAAATGAAACTGCAAGTATTCACTGACTGAGACAGAGGCCTGTCACAAGAAATTTCAGAGCACTGAAAAATAATTTACCCCAGCAGGAGCAGGATTTTACAAGGGAAATTATTGGCCAACTGTAACTCTTGGCAGCACTGCCAGCTCCACTTACAAGAAATTATGTGCCTATGCAAATCAGCCAGCTCTTGAAAATCCACAACCCCCAAACTCTGCA
Source organism: Leptocoma aspasia (assembly GCA_013399835.1). Lineage (NCBI taxonomy): Eukaryota > Metazoa > Chordata > Aves > Passeriformes > Nectariniidae > Leptocoma > Leptocoma aspasia. The sequence goes on along the minus strand of VXAX01004290.1, from coordinate 385,889 downwards.
CTTCAGCCATGCAGCCAAAAGGAAAGGTTGTTCCTTCAATGTTAACCATATTTTGAGTAATTTCCAAAAGGATCCATTTTGCCAACCTTTCACTTCTTTGAATGAATTAGAATGAGGGAAGGGGGAATCTTTACACCTAATTCTGCTCTCAGACTTTTTGCAGTGCCATATTTCCCTCCCCTTTGCATCTGAGGCCACACCTTTAAGGTCATGGGCTCCAGTGACATGGGGACAGGAGTTTTGATATTTGAGTGCAGAGATTTGCATGGCTGAACTTGGCTTGTCCCAGCAAGCCTGAGCAGTGTGACCCCAGGGAGAGAGAGGAGACGTGAGTGAGGGGAGGCAGAAGTCTTGATGGTCTGGATTTCTACACCTCCCTCTCCTTCCAACATGCCCATCTTTCTCCCCTGAGGAAACTGGGAAGTGCAGTTTGGGAAGAGAATCATTAAATACCTCCTGTGCAGCTTTCCTCCCCTCCTGAAGTGCTTGCCTTGCTCTCCACGCAGGAACAGCTGAAGGATGCTTGGTTTAGTTTTTCCTCTGTCCCAAGGCCTTAATCTCTGTGAATTTGGATTTGGATGCTGCTCCACGTGAACCCTCTGCAGCAGAGAAGCACAAAACCATCCCTGATTCCCTTCCAACCCCAGCCAGTCTGTGAGAAGAAGTCATATCAAGATGCAAATTTTGAAATGGAAGCTTAATTCTTCTTCTGCAGCAACAACAGCATCTCTATTATTTTAAAATTAAACTCATCCTTAATCTCACCAGGGAGTTTGAATTTTTGCTTCAAAACAGTTGTCACATTATCTCACCTTATAAATTAACCTTCTCACCCTTTTATTTAGCACTCTTTGGCCAAGTAAAGTGCAAATTGCATGATGGAAGGAAGAAAAATATGAAAAGAAAGCAAGCAGAGGGAGAATGGAGGAGAAAGAGAAGATCATATGGCTGAGATACCAAGGCAGACTAATGTTCTGCTCTTGTGCTTGAATAACACAAGGACGTTTTGTTAACCTAGAGCCCATCATATCTGAAAGCTACTCAGCCATGGACAAATGTAAAAAATCTTCACCAATTTTAAACTAAAAACCACAATAAAAACAAAATGCTTCCTTATTTGTGCCACTACCGAGCTTAATCATATATTAACATAAACCATAAGAGATAAATTATCTTTGCCAGCCGTTACAATACCCAGTATTTCTTTTAGCACCTGCTAACAGCTTTTAAGAATACCTAATGTTCGCAGCATTGCACAATATTTACATTTCAAACAAAACAGGAAAGCTTCCTGCTCTCAAAACAGTAGTTTCTGATAAAACCACTTCAAATAATACTCTACCTCCTCATCTGAAACGCAACAGCATCATTTCACCGCTTAGTACGCACATAAAAGAACAACAAAGGCAGTAAAGGTAAGTACCCAAAAGGCAGGAAATTCAGTAATCAAAGAGTGCATCACAAAACGTCTTAACCCCGTCACTTACAGCAAAACCGGCCTGGAACGAGCTCCATTATCGCACAAAGAACCTGACAGGGAGAGGGAGAGAAAGCCACCACTGCGAACCCAACCAGCTGCTCCTGATCAGCCAGCCAGACTTTTCTTCCGAGGCATATTCGTTATAGCCGCACCTGGGTCACATCAAATAATCAGCAGGGACTGGGCAGGGAAGGTGCACAACCTCCTGGCTTGGGATGCTCTGTGTTTTCCCTGCTTTTCCCTGCTGCTGTGCCATCCTTGCCCCGCATTTTCCTGTTTTCCCTTGAGAGGAATGACAGACTTGTCTTTACAAACAAACTGTGTCTCTGCTGGTAGATAAAACTAGCACTGAGAGACAAAAGAAACAATGGGAAGGATTCCACTGATTGATGAATGGAAAAAAATACATTTGCCTTTACAAACAAACCATAGGTTTGCTGACAAATGAAACTGGATGTTGAAAGATGAAAGAAACCTAAAATTCCATGAGAATTAAAAATTACAAAGGAGGGTTATACATTAGGGGGGATCAGGCATTCTGGGAAGTCTGTACCTCTCAAGTACCTCAGGCAATGGGAAAGGAGAGAAGGGAAATATGGCTGGGAAATTGGGATAAAAAGGAGGCTGCATCCTCCAAAAATCTGAGACCCCAGGGGAATGCCCCATGGTCTCTCCCTTTATTCAAATAAAGTAAAAGGACTCATCTGTCTCCTTTTTGGACATAAATCTATGATGTTTGTGGATTAATTTTTCCTGACACCCTGCTGCTGTGCCATCCTTGCCCTGCATTTTCCTGCTTTTCCCTGCTGCTGTGCCATCCTTGCTCTCCATACAACCGGAGCAGATTGGGGAACGTGGACTATTTCAAACTCTACTCGATAAGTGCTTCCATAATTTTGACTTCAGCTTTTCTGGGCTGAAACCTCCTTGCTGTGACTTCGCAAAGGGGAATGGGCCGGTTTTATTCCACTTATAGACTGAAATCTCATTGGCCTCAGGAAGCTTTGCTGTTAGCACTGTGTCCACAGGCCTGGACTCCTTAGTCAAGACACTGATGGCTTCATTTATTGTTACTCTGTAATACCACCACATGCATTTCACTCCCCGGTCTCTCCTCATCTGCCAGTGAGCAAAGTGTTGTGGAAAATCACTTCATCAGGAAGGAATCAAAGGCCATTGCGAAATTTTCCTTGGAGTAATCCGGTAATCTGGCAGTTTTCTGAAGAAGTCCTGCATATGTGATGTGCAGACATCTCATTGCTAAGGAACAAAGCTCGCCCCCAGTTACTGCTTGATGTTAAATTTAAGCTCAAACAACACTGCTGCTCCTGCATGACACAGCCTTCACATTTGTTTGACATTAAATTGTTTAAACCCAGCATTTATTGTTTCCCCAAACAATGCTGCCATTCTCAGATTTTCAAGTGCTGCTAACTCTGCTTTTTCTTCTTAGACATCCTCAGCTTTTCCATCCCAGACCCTGCTGAGGAGCATGTGGGGTGGGTTTTATTATTTCCAGCCAGTTCCAGTGGCAAGTGAGGTGAAATTCTGACTCTCCAGGGTGTTTGATGCTTATTTGTGAGAATTTATGTCCATTAAGGCAGAGGCATCAGCAAACCTCGTGTTCTACTTGGTTCCTGAAATGTTCTGACATTTCTGACAGCCCAAATATTTAAAGGCAGTGGATATGTTAGAGAAGGTGTGTAACACCCACCCTCCTTTACAGCCCCAGCACTTTGTAGATTGACATGAGGGTGAAAAGTAGGATTTTTCCTTCCTAAGAGGATTTCTGATTTCTTGAAGCATACAAGAAAGAAGGCTATTTAATTTGCTGTATGGAAATGCATTTGCCAACACGGCTTTAACCAGTGAATCTGTATCTGTCCATGCGAAAATGCAGATTTAATTCAGTTCAGCAAATTAGACTGCCTTGTAGGTACAGCTTAGAATGCTCTCAGAAGAGAATAAAGGATTTGGGCCAGTGTAGATGCATCCTCATTAGGATTTTTTGCTGTTACAGCTATAACAGATCGAGTTGTGCTTTGCTTTTCTGTGTTCTCCAGTGACAGGACTATGCCAGCAATGCTTTTGAGAGCAAGCCTGACTCAGGCAGGTCTTCTGTGAGTCTGTCAAACAGCCCTCTGCAAAAAAAAAAAAAAAAAGGCAAACAAGCTCTCACTAGTGAAACAAGAAGAAGAAAACGAGCTACAATCTACATCAGGCTCCACCGAAGGAAAACATGAAGGGGATTTAGGCCACTGGACGTTCAGGATACTCAGGCAAAACCCATGGTCATGTGAATTGTGTCAAAAAGCAGCTAGGCACCTCACCCCAAAGCTAAAGGCTCTCCTCTGGAGCCCCAAAAACGTATGTGCCAAACACTTTATCTTTTAGTAGCTCATTTTAGTAGCTCATTTTATTAGCTCAAATTATTTCCATCCTTTGAAGCACTTTCCTGGCATTCAGCTGAAGTTGAATGCGAACTTTAGGATGCGTTTTTCCTGGAGCTGAAAAAAATCCACACAGCCCCACAACAGGCCAGGTCTTTGGGGGAGCAGGGTTGGGACTGTCTGGAAGACACCAGGTCAAACCTCAATCCTCCTCTTGGTTCTCCTGAAGGACCCTCCTTCATCACTGATACTAAAAAAAAAAAAATTATTCTCTCTCAGAACAGACAGATGAAAACACCTGGACAAAAAGTATAGTTACTTTATGAAGTCGCATTTTCTGCTCTCTGACAGTGTTCCTCTTCAGGTCAGGCCACTAAACCAAAACTCTGCTAAGTCTAAACTAAATTGTGTCCCCTCCTGATTTAGCAAGGTCCTTTGCAAAGCTGTTTGAGCTGTGTGACTGGGAGCTGCTCTCTGTTCTTGCAAATTGTGCCCTAATCCCCCATAAAAGCAGCTTTTCTGCTCCACAAACAGACATCAGAGCAACCCTTTCCAGTGGGAAGCTCTTTCCTAGATTCTCAAGGGAATGTAGCGTGCGAATCTGGGCTTCATTTTTTGTTTTTTGAACAAATAATCAGTGATTGAACACTCGATCCTTGCAGTAGCTCTGAGCTCAGAGCAGGTTCACTGCAGGGCTGGAATGGGTTTTGATCGTTCTGTGGCTCAGGGAAATTCCTGGAGCTGGGAAGGGGGACCTGGCTAGAGAGGCTCCTTTGCCAAGCCCCGAAGTGATGTCACCAGTTTGCTTTAAACCACCTGATGTTGCTGAGAGGAATGACAGACTTGTCTTTACAAACAAACTGTGGCTCTGCTGGTAGATAAAACTAGCACTGAGAGACAAAAGAAACAATGGGAAGGATTCCACTGATTGATGAATGGAAAAAAAGATATTTGCCTTTGCCAACAAACCATTGGTTTGCTGAAAAATGAAATTGGATATTGAAAGATGGACACAGTGGGAAAAAACCACTAAAATTCCATGAGAACTAAAAATTACAAAGGAGGGTTATACATTAGGGGGGATCAGGCATTCTGGGAAGTCTGTGCCTCTCAAGTACCTCAAGCAATGGGGAAAGAGAGAAGGGAAATGTGGCTGGGAAATTGGGATAAAAAGGAGGAAATTGGGATAAAAAGGAGGCTTCATCCTCCAAAAATCTGAGAGACCCCAGGGGAATACCCCATGGCCTCTCCCTTTATTTGAATAAAGTAAAAGGACTCCTCTGTCTCCTTTTTGGACATAAACCTCTGATGTTTGTGGGTTAATTTTTCCTGACACCTTCATGCAGAGGCTCTCCAGAGCCCATGTCCCAGCAGGAGAGCCCAGCTGCAAACCTTCCTGCTGTCCTTCCAGCGCTGGGGGTGTCCCCAGCAGGACGGGGCCAGCCCCTGTCTCCTCCTTGTGCTACACCCCACCCTCTCATCCATTACTTGCAGTCATGCAAGCGCTGGCAACATCTGTGGCACAGACATAAATTATATCAACCTACTGATTTTTCAGGGCAGACCAACAGGAATCTGATTTAAACCCTGGAATAAATTTGTAAGTAAATGGCTTAGCCTCCCTAAAGCCAGTGTCCTCACGTGAGTAATATCCATCATTTCAGCCCGAGCTTTGGGAAGGGGCTTATACAAATTTTTGTCCCTATGCAAATGGCAGAATTAGCTCTGAATTGCCTGGCTTTTGCTAGTTTAGATCAGATTCTAAATTATTTTATGCAGGATTTTGACATTTATATTTTTTAATGCCTCTGACCCTCTTGTCTGTTGGACAGCTGTTGCTCTGGGGGCTTTCCTTTCTGACACCAGCTATTATGCCTTTAAAAGTGCAACTTGACAAAGAAATTTTTAATCAAAATGTTTGAATTTCAGTTGTTTTCTCATCCCTAATTTAATCTCCAGTTTAATCTCTGGGCAGATTTGGAAGCAAATTAAATGCAGTGTAAAGTCCATCTCCTTTTTCTCTCCAGGTGAACCAGCACACACATTAGGGGATATGCTAAAATAATGCACACTGGTGTTTTCCATTTCTCATTATCCTCTTGCTGGAACAAATGCAAAGCACAACATGGAAGCATAGAGGGGCTCAGCTGCCTTTGATGAATAAAAAAAAAATTAAAAGAAGCCTTCTGCACATGTTTTCTCTTCACTCTTTTAATTTATAATTTTATTTAGTTTATTTTGCTTCCAAATCTGCCCAGGCCTGATTCGGAAATCTAATATCCAACACCTGTTCCAAAAGTTTCCACAGTTCAAAATTCCACAAAAGTCCTCTTCTCTCCCTCTTCATCTTCTCCCTCTCTCTTCCCTTTTCCTCACAGTTTCATCTCTTTGAAAATATTCTCACCAAAACTTGACCTCTGGGATTAATTCAACATGTAATTAAGACTCAGACTAAACACAAGAAGGTAAATTTTCCTTTGGTTTCAGGTTTAACCAGGGCTGTCCTGAGCCAGGATGGGTATAGGTATTCAATTAGAAAAACAAATTAGAAAAGATTTTCTGTTGAATTGTGCTGCTTGACAAAGAAATTTTTAATCAAAATGTTTGAATTTCAGTTGTTTTCTCATCCCTAATTTAATCTCCAGTTTTGTACATGAGAAATGATACAAAGTGGCAGCAGACATTTAAATTGTTTGGGACAGGCATATTGTCTTAGTTATACTGAAAAAACCATATTTGGTGCACAATTAAAATGGCCACTGCTCTCAGCCTGCCTGATTATAATCTCAACCATATGACTCCTCTCTTGGAACATGCAGCTCATTTTTGTGTGTTTGTAGGAGAATATCTTATAGCTGAGTGCTGCTAATACTGGAGAAAATACTAATGTCCAACTGAAATATCTATGAAGGATCATAAGATAGGAGAAATTCAGACTTGCAGCACTATGACACAAAAGCACAACATAGTAAAGATGATAGATTTAGCAGCTTAGGTTCTGGATATTTAAATTTAGATGTTGTCCAGGGGTCTGTAACCTCACCAGCTGCTGATCCTGGGTGCAACAGGACCAAGGATGATCCTTTATCCCATTGATGCTGTCAGGCACAGCTTCCAGGCAGAGGGGCTGTAGGAAACTGCACTTCTCTTGCCTGACATCAAATCCCTTTTGCACAAGCCCCTCTTGCACTGTTGTGGGCTGTAAAACCCATCTGCGAGTCCAAACAACGCTGCTGCTTTCATCTGCACGATAATCCCTCTGCCCCGGGCTTCGGGAGCACCAATGTTTGTTAAAACACCCTGTTTGTTAAAACACTGTGCCAAGCACTTGTGAACCTGATAAACCGTGTTTTGACTTCCCTTCTGCCCATGTTTTGTGTTCCGAGGGGGGAATATGGGGCAGGAGTGAATGTTTGGAGCTGGTTTGCTAGGAAAGCACGGGATAGATCCCCAGGAAGGGACATCCAGGGGGTGCAGTCTCCCGGGCTGCTCTCCTGCCTCCACACGTTGTAACACGGAGCTCCGCTTGTGCAGAACGGGGCAAAATGCAAATATTTAAGCTAAATGCTCTCTTACTCCCCTGTTGCAGCCCGGACACGTCCGTGGGATCTGCCTGCCAGGAGATCCCTTTGCTATATTCGGGTGACCTTTGCCAGGGATAAAACTTCACCTAATTACAGCTCCGGTGCCCCGAGGGCTCGGCAGGCGATGGGCACATCCCCCAGGAGTGATCCCTGCTCCAAAGGCGGGTCTGACCCTGCAGGGATGGAGGAGCATTCCCAGCTGGATGAGCCGGGATAACGCCGGGCTGTGCGAGCAATTCCACAGGGAGCTGATGAGCACAGCCCAGGCACAGCTCTGGGATTGCCTGCTGAGCAGGTTATTCCTCCAAAGATGCCTTTCTGAATTTCTCCAGGAGTATTTTCTTCTCCATTCCCTACCTTAGGTAGTGGGTGAAGATATTTTGCCTAAAATACCCCTGTTTGTCCTACAAAATTCAACAAATAACACCACTTTGCATCTGCTGACCCACTTGTGGTGTGAAAATGAAAAAAGCAAAAGTCTCGCTTTTGACTGAAACATCTCCACTGTTTGTTGATTGATGTTGATTTTTGAATGAGTTTTGAAGTGTTTTGAGTGTTTGAATGAGTTTTGAGGTGTTTTCCCATTTACTGTTAGGACAATTTCAAGCAGCAAATCACATTATTATTTGAACAGTGCCAGAGGGAAAGACCTACTCCACATTTTCTAGTTACACCATTTACAGTGCTCACCCAGCAGAGATACCACGATTTCACATCTCATCAGTCTGGCGAGCTCTTGGATAACTCTTGTCCTCTTCAAACTCCCAGTTATTTTCTAATAAAATATATTATATTTTATACATAATATAAATATACACACATATACATATATGTGTATGTAATATACACAATATATATATTATATATATACACACATATATATCTACATATATGTAACATATATGTAGATATATATGTGCATACATATTTTATTCACCTAGATGGTGAATAAAATAGTTATTTCTTGTACTTATAAAGAACAATTTATAAAAAGAAAGGGATTGGCTGCCTCCTGAATAATGTTACGAATAAAATATTCCCCAGCATTTCTGCACATCAAAGCAAAGCCCAATGAAGTGTGACTTGATGAGAATTCTCTGAGATTCAGAGGGGCCACAGAATAAAATGGGAACTATTTCTGCAGAGACAGAGTCCAAACTCTGGCAAAGGAAGTTTTAATAGATTTTTTTACATGACACAAGGCCAAAAGTATCCAGAAATGACTGATGTCTCAAATTCCATGGCAAAAATCCGATGGAGCCCAACAGGAGATTTTCTCTTGACTGCAGTGGCGATGAGGTCAGGTTATGAGGGAGCAAAAATCAGCTTTTGACGTTTAGTATCCATTTTAACATAATAAAACATGTTACCAACAGCATTAGAACAGCTCGTTCACACAGTGCTTCTTGGAAAAGCAGCATCAGGAGAAAATTAGAGAGGGAAATTCTCCAGGAGGTGGTGAGGGAAACCTCTGACTGTTCATGAATGGTTCTGGTTTTTGACTGCTCCTTTCCCACCAGAGTGAGGCAAAACTGCTGCTTTTGTCCATATTTTGTTGGTTCTAAACACGACTGACAGCACTGCTCCCTCTGCAAGCTGTTATTACAACCAGGGGCATCAGTTTGGTTGCACTCCATTTACTGAAATAGATGAGTTAGTGGTTAAGTAATAAAATACAAAATTACCTCTTTTAAGGTGGTATGTGACATTATGGGGAGAGTTCTCCAAACCTCTTCACTAACACAGGTAATTAGTTGCCTTTTGCTTAATGTTTTCGTCAGATTCCAAGCTCTTTCTGCTCCATGGACTGGTTTTAGTCCAGTGAAATAAAGACACTCCATTTCCAAAATTTATAGGGTTCATTTATTACCTCTAGTAACATATTATACTGTATAAATACTCTATCCTTGTTATATGTCCTTTTAAAAAAGCGATAACTTAGAAGATCACATTAGACAAGAAGTATAAAAATAAATACGCTCATTATATGCATTTATTACAAATTATAACCCTTCCCAGAAGGGAGAGAAATAAAAAATACTTATGAAGTATATAAAATCTATAGTAATATATTTTACTATATACATATGGAAAGCCATATTCTCTCATGGTCTATGGACTGGCACAATCTTCAATGATGTGAATGCTGGCGTTTTGCTGTGGATGGACCTGCTATCCCTCAGCACTTCCCACCTGATCAGTGACTGAGCTCTACAAACCCAGCAGAGGCCACAGAGGACATTCCCATTCATAATTCTTTTGGTTCTTTTTTTTTTTTTTCCTTTTTAACTCAAATAATATCCATTGGCTGGGGTAAGGCCAAAGGTTTTGAGTGTGAAAGCACGACCGGAATGCTCACACACTCCATGAATCTGTTTGGCAGGAAGGTAGGACCAAGCTGGAATCAGAAAAGCCAGTGGAAGGTATGCAGAAGGCACAAAGAGCAACTACTCAGACTCAGATTTCCACTTCTCCAAGCCTCTGGATTACACATGTCACCACAATGGCACTGGAGTGGCTGGGAGAAATGGACAGGCACATTGGGATCACATAAAGGTACTTTAAAATAAAATGAAATTTTAGTGAATTGTGGAGTTGATATTTGTTCTGGATATTTCTTACTCTTGACAGGTAGAGAATATGGCTTTATTTTTATATAAAACTATTCTCTGAAACAATAGCAGCCATGAATGACATAGTTAAAGCTCCTTTTCCAATCTTGTTTTTTGCCCTTTGTGAGGTAGGTAAGCCCTGCCCAATTATTTTAAGCTATCTTTTTCCCTCCCCTTCCTACACGTGGGGATTTGATCAGTACCACAAGATAAATCCAAAAGAAGGGAGAAATAACCAAACCCCAAAATGTTTGCTGAAATGTGTCTCACTGCTCACGTTTGGCTTAATTTGTAACAGACTTTTAAAAAGGCAATTCTGATGCTTTTGGGCCTTATCTGCTAAAAAGAAACGAATGACATGGGTCTGCTATCCCATCCAATTTTCAGTTGGCAGGGGATTTTTGGGATGCAAAGCCAACTCAAGCTGTTTGCACTGTCCCACCTCAACGGATCGTCACCGAGAATTTTTTTTACGCAAAAACACAGGTGCTGCCTCTAAGCCCTCTTTTGTGTTTTTCAGTGCACTGGTCTGAAGGAAAAAATAAAATAAAATAATAATAATAAAAACAAAAAAACGTTTTAGCTTTCCCAAGCCGTCCTATCTAGCTGCAGTCCGTGGCGTTGCAGAAGTCTATCAGGTGCTTGGGTTTCTTGGAGGGCTCACAGCTTTCTTGGGGCAGCACGCCGCCCTCGGAAGAGACACATTTCAACAACCTCTTCTTGAAGCCTTTCCCACACGTCTTGGAGCAGGGGGACCAGTCCCCCAGCTGCCACTGCGGGCAGGGCACGTCGGCGCAGGGCCGCAGGTTGCTGGGCTTCAGCTCGCGGGCGCAGTCGGCGGCCGGCCGGCCCCGCGGGTCCCGGCACTCCACGGCGCGGCGCTGCCAGCCCGAGCCGCACGACTTGGAGCACTCGCCCCACTCCTCGATCACCCACTCCGAGGAGATGATCTCCCTGATGGCGTTGAAGGATTCCTTCTTCCTGCCCGCCGCCTTGTCCGCGCCGGGCTGCGCCGGCTTCTTCACGAAGTAGGTGAACTTGATCTTGGGCTGCGGCAGGTCGCCCACCGTCAGCACCTGGATGGTCAGCGGCTCCTTCAGGGGGCTGAAGCTGCGGATGCGCTCCAGGGCGGCCGAGGAGCCGCTGTAGCGCAGCACGCTGCCCTTGTAGGTGATGTCCTGCTCCAGCGTGGACAGGGTGTAGTCGCCGTTGAGGACGTAGGTGCCGTCGGCGGCTTTGATGGCCAGGAAGCTGCCGTCGTGCCTCGCGCCCCGGTGGTTCCGCTGCTTCACCTCGATGTTGGTCGCCCCCGCCGGGATGGTGACCACGTCGTGGTAGCCAGGTCTGCCCCGGGAGAAAAGAGAAACACTGAGTCCTCTGCAGGGAAGGGGAAAAAGCCTCCCAGCACAAGACTAAACCTTGTCTGAAGTCAAGGCATTTGGCTCGTAAATGGATGAAGGTCACCCACAAGGACAAGGTGAGGCAGCAGCCCTGTGTTAATGGATGAATCCCATCCACAAGGACAGGGTGAGCTTCCAGCCACAAGGACAAGGTGGGGCAGCAGCCCTACACTCACTTGGCTCTAACGAGGGTGCCAGACACCTTCTTGCAGGTGGAGCCGTTGCCCCCGCAGATGCCGCACTTGTCGAACTTCTTGTTGGAGCCGATGGTGCGGTCGCAGCCGGCCTTCACACACTGCCCCTGCACGCACACAGACGTGGAGTCGGGGCTGCACGGGGTGCCATCCACCACCTTGGGGACACAAGGAGCCTTGTTACAACGTGCACAGCGCTCTCAAACTGCGTAACACAAAATACGGACGGGTGCAAAACCCGCAGCGCCTGTCGTTTTCAGGGCTGTGGAAACTCAAAACCAGAGCAGCCTACAGGTAGTCGCCTCACTTGCAAAAATGATGCCATGGTGAGAGGGGGAAACAATCCCAGATTTCGTTAATACCTCCCCCCCCAAAAACAGCTACTGTTTTACTGATTTCATACAAAAAAAGCCCTGTTGCTTTCTAGTGTCACTAGAAGGCAGCCATGTCCTCAAACCACACTGCCAGCATTGCTTTTAATGCTGTTCAGCACATCCTTTATTTCTAGGAGTGCTGTTCCACAAAAACCCTCTGTGTCATCGCCCTGGTAGTTCCTGGCTCTCACCATCTGATGACAGCAAATTCAAGTAGCTATGCGAGATGAACATTTTTCCTCGTGTTTATTTTAAGCTGTCAGCATATTAGTAACCAGTATGAGAAACTACCAATGTTCTGGCAAAGATCCCTCAGAGTTTCCCAAACCTATCTCAATGCAATCAGAGCGGTGGAAGGAGAGGGAAGGAAAGCACAGTGGAGTGGGTAGAGGAGGTGGAAGTTTTGTGCCAAAACACTTAAAGCATGTTTGCAATGATCCCGCTGTACATGGAGAAATAATCCACCTTCAATATGAGACAATTTCAGGTTTCTACACTACTTGACTCTTCGCATAAAGGGAGAAAATAAAAATCCCCCTCATGATCAGCCGGAAGAAGTGCAGTTTTGAAATACCTTTGGCTGTAGAACAAAGAAGTATCCTGTTCCTTTGGCTCTGCAAACCAGCTTGCATCTGTCCTTTGGAGACACACCAGCAAACTTGGGTGTCCACTCCACTGCAGGTCCGCTTCCAAAGGCAGACTTGGAAAACTCGTTGTGCTTTTCACACTGTTCCTCCCTGAACGTTTTGCCTGCAGGCAGAGAAAAGACAGGTGGGCATGAGATCATCTCTGTCCATGCTCTTCCTCCACAACACACCAATCCTGGGTGTCAAAAAGGGGGAAAAATTACCATTGTTGTCGGGGCAGTCCTCGATGTTACAGGACCTGTACTGCACCCGCTTCCCTTCGCAGTACTTGCCCCCGTTCCTCGGGATGGGGTTGTCACATTCCCGGAAGGAATACTGCACTCCCCCGCCACAGCTCCGGGAGCACTCGCCCCACGCCCCCCAGGACCCCCAGCTCCCATGCACTGGCGTCTGGAATGACAGCAAAAGCAGGACACAAGTTAATAGAGGAGAGTCCATACAAAGCCACACCATAAAAGCCATCATCGTGCCCATTTTTACCCAGCCAAACTCATTAAAAAACCTGCCCCAAGTTTGTTCATTAGCATGGAGCCAACCCCTTCTAACAGAGCCCTCCCACTGCAGCATTCTCTGCCCTGCAACCCAAGCTGCACCCGTTTCTTTTTCACTACTTACATCATAATGCTTCTTCTCAGTCTTATTCACACACTTGCCGTTCATGCACCACTTCCCTTCCCCGCAGCTGGTGCCATCTGCCCAGGGGAAGTGTTTGGTTTGGCACACCAGCAGCCCTCCCGAGGTGCCCGTGCACCACAGCGTCGTGCAGGTGCTGGCTGCGTCGGGGCAGTGCTTGGACTCATCTCCAAACGTGAACTGGCACTGCCTGTTGGCATCGTACAGCGTGCCAGGCAAGTCTGAAGGGAGCTGGATGGGCCTGTGGGGCTTGTCCAACAAACACTCCCCTGAAAAAAAAGGGAAAAAAAAAAAAAAGTCAGATGATGCCGTGGGTTCAGTTTTAAAAGGGGACTGCATTTGCTTTGTAACAAAAGCCTTTGAGCCCACTTGTGCCAGCATTTTTGTAAAAAAGAGGCTCTTCTAAACTCATTGACAGCATGTAAAAGGTTAAGTCTGTGCTGAAGCAGAAAGCACTCTTAAAGAAAAGAAAAAAAAAGCAAAGCAGTGAAGCACAAGAGCTCTAACACCACATGAATGGAAAGCTTAATAACCTTACCATGACCGTTATCCAAAAATGTTGTAATCATGTAGGCACTGCATGGAGACCAGGGCTGGCTGCGGTCCAGGTTGGAGAGCATGGATGCCATCATGTGGAAATCCCGGCTCATTCCATTGATGCCAGCACACTGCTTTGCATCGTCATGAGGCATGTTAAACACGTGGCCTTGGAGAAAAGGAGAAAAGCAAAGTCTGTGACTTTAGGAAGTCTGTCCTACGCTTTACCAACAGTTATTTTAAATAGTGCTCTAGAGCTGCTCATAGCCTGGTCTGTAATTAATAACCCGAATCTGAATGCTCCCAGATTTCAAGCAGATGCCACTGGATCTTCTCTCCCTTTTTTTTTTTTTTTTTCTGCAGGCACACACACAGCTCTTGCAAACAATGCTGTGCAGGCCGGATTTGCTTTCCCGAGTCCAAGCCCGCTCCAAGACAGGGCTTTGCCTCCTCCCGACCGCTCCGGGGAGGTGCAGGCTGGGCTTTACGGCATCAAGCTGGCTTCAATTAATCCCAGGGAATGGCTTTGCAAAGTTTCAAGTACCTAATTCGTGGGCTGTTGTGAAGGCAGCCTGCAAACCATCGTCTTCTATGATAGAGCAACTGCGGTTTAGATCACAAACTGTTCCCACATCAGCCATCCCAAGAGTATCACATGTCTTGGCACCGCACAGGTCCTGTAAAGAAAGGCAGTTTCATTATTAATCAGATCAGAGACTTAACCTTGGCAAGAGCCATCCAGCCCTGGCAGTTTGCCTTTACTTATGGAAAGAGCATAAATATTCAGCACTTCAATGGGTATGATGGCAAAAATCTGTCTCTGGAACATAGGCGAGGGTTACACGTAGAAATGAAATGCATAATTTCCATCTGAAATCTGCTAAAAATATACGGGGCAGGAACATAGTGCACAATCTGTGAGTTTACAAAGACAGCGCACAAACTGTGAGCTTCACCAGACGTGGTGCAAACAGCAAGAAAAAAATGAATAAAACAAAAAGCAGCTCGTCTAATTTTTAGTCTGCCTCACTGCAGCTGTGGTGACACACGGCTGTCTCTGGACACTTTTTCGGAGGTCTCCTGGCAGAGAAGATAGGGAGTAGCGGGTGCGGGGCTGGATGTGACCTCGGTGTCCCTCACCTGCCTGGTGAAGAGGATGGCCGTGTCGTAGTGCTCGGCGTGCCGGTCGCTGGGCGGGTTGTGCTGCTTCTGCCAGCTGCAGAAGTTCCTCAGAGTCAGGGCGGCGTTGGAGGAGATATCCGGGCCCTTGCGCTCCTCGTAAATGACCATGATCTTCACCACCACGAGGCTGATGGAATTGCGGATGCTGGGGTGCTTGTACAGCTTGGCGGCCACGGAGAGCAGGGTCAGCAGGTAGTGCTTCAGCCCGCTGCCGTGGAACTCAGCCATGGACTGGTCGGCCACCAGCATGGTCTCCACGTAGCGGGGGCTGGACACGAACCTCTTCTTCCTCCTGCTTCTCGTTTCTGCATTAAAAAACACAGGGAGGGAAAGCACAGGTGAGCACAGCGAAAGAGCACCGTTTAGGAGCCCGAACCCACGGATACTCAAGATGTGCACCCAAGCTTTGTGCGATCCCCGCACCCAGGTGGGCACCTCGGGGTGGGAAGCGGGGCGAGCAGCGCTCGAGC
>VXAX01004290.1:310829-368147 GCA_013399835.1 Leptocoma aspasia | reverse complement strand
TTTTTTTTTTTTACGTTTTTAATCCCCCGCTTTCTCCTTTCCCAAACAATTCCTGCCCTTTCTCGGCCTTAATAGCAGCAGTCGGTCATGCACCTGTACTTCTGAGAAATTATTCCTTTCTAATCACTTAAACAGAGGCGTTTACGTAGGTACAGCCAATATTTTGTTTTGAAGCCATAACCCAAGCATGGTGGTGCTGCTAATCCCCTTAATTCTTTATGTGCACAGCCCCAGCTTTCTGATTCTGGAGGCCTTTTTGGAGGAGGAGGGCAAAGAAGTGGTGAGTAAATGTGTGAATAAAAACAGAATGTGTGTACCTGTTGGTGACAACTCCTGGGCTTCCCAATTAAACAAAGATGCTTCTGTGTCTGTCAACACATCATTTAATACAAGTATGAAACTCGGGGGCTGAAAACAGAAGGAGCAAAACCTCAGGATAGGGCAAATGTTTCTAAAATTTTATGTATCCACTGTTCTCTTGGGATGGAGCGTCCCATTTATGCCACTAAATCTAATAACCCTAAGGCTTTTCTTCCTAATTTAAACCATGTCAGACAAAGTTGGAACCACATGTGTGTGTCAATAGCACAGTCTGACTGCCTGCTAAGTTCTGACAGTGCATCCGTTTCCCACGGCATTCTGTAAATCTCACAAGTTTAGAACTGCGCATTGTTCGAAGTTGTGCGAAGAAACCCAGGAAAAGATGAACCCAATTTCTCAGCTACTTGCTCAGCAAAAGTGCCCTTGTCCCACAGAGTGATGAGCAAAATCAGAAGTAGGCCTCAAATGTGGGATTTTCTTTGGGACACAGCAGGAAATGCTGAATTGACTTCCAGAGGTTGTGACTGCTGCCCATTAATAATACATCAGCAGCAGAAAAATCCGTTCAGTTGTGGCTAATTTTTCACTTGAGTTGGAAATGTGTGTCAATCTCTACCCTTACCTTTGAGATCTGTGTGTGCCCAGCTCTGCTGTGCTTTTTCTAGGACAGAACACAACAAAGGTACCGTTCATTCATGCTGTTAATTTGGTGTTGCACATGATACCTAATTTAGGGAATTACCAGTTTAAAAGCCTGGAAATAGAAACGTGTAATTGAAAGGAAAGCATCTTCATAATTTATTTTTGAGCTTGCATTGTCAAGATAGAGACTCTTGCAAATATATCTGAATTAAAAATATGAAAATCTCCTTGTCTGTTGGCATAATCAGTGTCACTCATCGATCAGCAGGGACCAGAGCCAGGCCACCAAAGGTGTGTCCACCCAGCTGCCAGATGCACCCTTGGTTTTGCTGCTGTTTTTTGATGTTAATTCCCTGTTTTGAGAAGATCCTGACCACCTTAAAACAGCTTTTTCAGGCTGAAAAGTCTTTTTCATATTCCACCAGGTGGCACTCGCCTATAAAAAATTGTTGTGGGAGATTTTCATGGTTCATCTCCCAGCTTTCCTGGTGGAAAGGCTTACATTTTAGCAGGGAGCTTTACAGTTCCCTGATTAGGACAGAAGTTTTCTTGGCCTTTATGTAACACCCAGGGAAGTGTTTTAGCAAAGAGCTCAACTGTTCTGTTGCACTACCTGCACACAAATTGTGTTGGGAAGGAACTTTTACAACAGGTTTTTCTGCCTGTCACACCTGGATCACCACCTGGATCACCTTGTAAGTGAATTGCTTCCTGTGAACACCCCCTGTGAGTTTAGCTGGATTATTCAGGGCACTGAAACCTCTGTATATGTATTTTTTAATCTATATTGTACCAAATCTGTGCCAGCTCCACTCCAATCACAGTTTGTGTGAATCAAGGCTTAGAAGGAAAAACACTGACCTTTCTCAGAATTTCACATAGATAAAGACGCAGAAAAGGCATAAAATTGGTCTTTTAAAAGACATTTCTAGTGCTTGGAGGAAGAAACCAGATCCTGTCAGGAGTACAACACAGTGTAATGCCAAGTAAGCCACCAGATAGCGCCACCACATCATCGTTTTTGGGTCAGATCATCGGTTTTTGCTCTGCAAGAACAGTTTTTATGGCTCAGAGCCAGGTGCTGTCGGTCTCTGAGCGGGATTAACAATGCTGAAGCTTTAATTTCTTCACCGCTGTTTGCAATAATGACTGCTTCCAAAATTAAAAGAAAAAAAAAACAATACAAGCAGCCACCCCAACCTTATTTGTTTCAATGCTGCAGAATGATTGCTTCTTTCAAAAGCTGTTATAATTAAAATTAAATTCGAATTAAAACAGCAGATGGCACATTAGGCCCATTGAATAGGGGATAAAAGACCTGATGCTGTTGAAAAAGTCCTCTGAAAAACACTTCCAAGATTGTTTCTGGAGATTGTTTCTCTGTGATGTCTTTGTGTTATGTGTGATTAATTTATATATTTCCATTTATTGTTCATTTTGAGGTCATTAACCGTTGGGTTTTTTAGTAGGATAAGAGGGTGAAGATGGAAAACCTCTAATTTTGCCTGTTTTGATAATCAGCAGAAATGGGAAAAAGCAAAACCATGTCCATCATCACCTTGATGAGAGGTACCCATTTTTATTTTGGAGGAGAATCATGGGATTTAATGTGGTGATGCGTTTCTCTGTAATTTCTGCTTTTACATTACTGATTATCAACGTTGCTTAAAAAAAAATAGATGCAGAAATTTGGGCAGCCTCCAAATTTTATTGCTAAATAGCCCATGTAGGCCTGTGTGCACTCAAAATGAGCTGCTCCCAATTCTTTCTACTTTACTTTATAAAGTTTTATCAAAATGGGATTCAGCAGGAACTTGGACTGACACTTCTGGCTGCTTGAGTCAAATATTTTGCTATTTAAAAAGAAGGAGGTTTGCATGAGGATGTGAAACCTGAATTCATATCCCACATAAATCCACAATAAGTGGTTTAAAAGACAGTTGAGGTCTGACTTTGTGTCTCACTTTCTGATAGTAGAAGTATTCCCACTGAAGAATTTCTGCCACCATCTAAGTTTCTGGTGAACAGCTGACCTAAATCTGAATTTTCATGGTCAAAACAACTGCCAGGGATCAAATAAAAGCAATCAGACAAAACAAAATGCTGCATTATGGCATGTCTGCTTTAAAAGTGTTTCAGAAGTTAAATATAGCTTTAACAATGGCTCCCAAGTCCCTTGGCAAATGGCAAGGAGCACATTCATAGTGCCCTGAGCTCCACTGACATTTCGATATTTTTATCACACTGCGATTTCAACAGATCCCTCACTTTCTCCTGTGCTGTGGACAGAGGATTTCACAAGCACTGCAAGACATGATACAGTCTGCATGGAATTCCTCCTAATGAAAACTCATCCCTGCACCTATTAATAATTTTTTTACCTTTGAGATTACTGTGTGTGATGCCACACTCATTCCAAAGCCACTAAAATATATGAAATACAGTTTAGTGGCTTTGGAATGAGTGTGGATTTTAGTGGCTTTGGAATGTCCAGTGACATTTCCACGCTGTCCTGGATGTGCTGGTTATTCTTTCTGACCAGAGCCCATATAATGCTGATCCACCTTATGAAAAGTGTCAAGAAATTTGAACATTAGCAACAAACATTTTCAGTGGAGTTAAATATCAGTTCCCTCACCCTGGCTCATCCTCTCTTCCTCCACCCTTCCTCCCTGTTATGCTGGATAATCAAAAGTTGCTTGGCAGTGAGTGTATTTAACAAAGGGCACAAACCTTTAAGGAAAGTGATTAACCACTCTCCACTCTCCAAAAAATTTATATACGTGCATAGACTCATTTAATCCATGCTTTGCTCAAAGCTTGGATGGGCTTTCCTCTTGATTTTTAGGGATGGGGCTCAAATGAGCAACTCACTGCCAGTAATGAGTATCTCCTAAAATCCCCTAGTGAGGCTTATCCTTCTTTAACAGGTAAAAACCTGAGGTACAAAGTGATTTAGCAATTTCTTAGCAATAAGACAAAATACCTTTGTTACATCAATGCCATTCTCAGACATTTGCAGAACCTGTAGCTCTGCCATAATTTTCAGGACAGGGCTCGTGATGTTGCTGATTGGTTATTGCTTTTTGGCAAATTTTATGCACATTTTGAACAGGACAGGGGATGGTTACCTCTTGGGGTTTTTTTTCTGCTTTCAATCCCCCTTGTTTCCTAATGTTAGGCTCTAATTTCAGGTTTCTTCTTGCTTCTCTTTTAATGTTGGGGATGAAGTGAATGGCAAATCTTTGTTTGCCATCAGGTAGAAGGGCATGTAAGTCATAAAACTTGTTTAGATGTCTTGGGATGGAACAAACTCCAAAAAGTCTCCCTAAATCCTGGATTTAGGTCTCCCTAAATCCACATCATTTCTCTATGTCAACACTGACACGCTGTTTTAATCACAAGGTCAGCTGAACTGGAGGCAAGACATCATCACATAATTTGGCTGACACATTGGGATGCCTAATATTTCCATTTTATCAACGAAATGAGAGAAATAAAAGGGTGTAACACTGATCTTAGACAAAGAATTGCAGGGTATCATGGTGGGCTAGATGTCAGCTGATCCCTCATTCCTCCTCAGCAGAACAGGAGGAGGAAAATAAGTGAATTGAGATAAAGGCAGGGAGCTCAATTAGCAGTTACTGTCGTAAGCAAAGCAGAGTTAACTTGGGGAAAATTAATTTCATTTACTGCCAATTAGAGTGGAATGGTGAGGAGCAAAGACAAGATGTTGCCTGCTTGCCTTACTTTTTTCTCCCTTAATTCCTGACTCCTCTGCTTTGCTCTCAAGTGGTGCAGGAGGATGGGGAATGGAGGGCTGTGCCAAGCCCAGGAGAGCTCCTGTTTCACACTGCGTGATGTGCAAGCCGTGCCAAAACCTACCACCAGGAACTGACAAAACAGACCAAGCTGTGTCCATCAGGTTTGAGTTGATGCTGCCTCTTCTTGGCTGTCCCTTGCTGGCACATCCTCAAGGAGGTGTGTGAGGTGAGGAAGCCTCCGGGGCGGCCGAGGAGCTGAGCAGTGGCAGCCAGAGCCTCCCTTCACTTTTCCCCTCCATTGTTGGAAGGTTTGACCTCTCTGCCTGTCCCAGTTCCCTGCAGAAGCCTGGTCTTGTCTCCTTGGCTGAGCTCAGGGAGCCTCTGTGGCACAAAACCTCTCTTGCAGCACTGCAAATCCCCCTGTTAATACCCCCCCCCAGCAGCAGCCCCCTCTGCAGCAATGGGACACAAAATGGGAACAGAGGGGACTCAGCAGACACGTAGGCCCCGCTCCTGGGAATATTTATAGTCAGGCTTAACTGCCAGCATCGTGCTAACCCCTCACAGGATGGAGAGCTTCATAAAAACTTGGCTGAAATGCTCTGTTTACAAATGGTATGGAGAGGAAGCATGTGCAGTGTCTTCTCCAAGAAGTGAAGTTTTTCAAACAAAGCACCCATCCATCCCCCAGGTCAGTTTATCCCACAGACACAGCAGGAAATAAACAGACAGTAGTAAACCAAGGCAAACGAAATTTCACTCTTGTTGCTCTTAGGTCTTCTGAAAGAAACGTTGTTGCTGCATAAGACCAAACATCAAAAAGTCGATTTACAAAACGTGTAACTTCCATTCAGCATCACTCAATTTCTCCTCTTGCTTTGATATGCAAAGCCCTTGCTGTCATGGAGGAGAGGGAAGGGGTAAAATAGGCATGGGCAAAGCTTTTCCCAGTATTATTCTACCTAACAGTTAATCTCAGTATTTTGACTCATTCTCTCATACTCGTTTTCCACTTTTGGTTTAATCAGAGGATTTTAAGTTCTAATTCCAAATATATTTACCTATGCTTTTAAAATATTGCAGGCAGAAAGATGCAGCATTGTTTCACGCGGGATATTTTTTACCAGAATAATTAATTTAATTGCCTGCACAAGCTCAGCCATCCTTAATGACCGTAAGATGGACATGACTGGAAGGTGAACATCATGTCCCCTTCCCCGCTGGCATTGCCCTTTTCTGCTGGGAAAGAGGCCTGGCTCTGGGGCCCAGTTTGGGTCCGTGGGGAACACAGCTGAGGCAACCCCAAATTCTTTGGGTTGCAGCTGGCTCTGGCTGTCAGCTGCACGCTGGGCAGAGGGACATCTTCATGTCCCTGGGGAAACGCAAGTGCGGGAAGAGGACACGGAGTCCTCTTTGTGGCTGATCCGGGCTGCTTTGGGCTCAGGGGAGCTGCTGGGTGAGGTCCTGTGGCTGCTGATGGGCTGATCCTCAGGGGTGCACTGGCAGGAGCAGGGCTGGTCCCCATCAAGTGTGGGATTTAATGAGGAGGAGACTCCTTGGATTTCTGAGGCTGACATTCCAATTATTCCAATTATTTCAATAACTGTTCTGCTTGTGTGTTCTGTGTCTTCCAAGCCCCTTCCCTGAGACCTCCAAGGTCCCAGAGTAGATCAGCACAATTTCCAAGCTTCCCTCACCCACTTTGCCTTTCTTGATTATTTATAAATCTCAGAAGCTGTTGCTCAATGCCATTTATGAGCTGAGTGTGGTATAAAAATCCCAGCTCCAGTGCAAATATGCACAGCTGTCACATAGAGCACACTTTTTAAAGCCAAAGCATCATCAGGTATTTTAGCAAACAGGTAAAAATTTTCCACTTTATAAAAACATACATTTATATAATTCTAGCGATGCCAGCTGAGGTGGCTTTGCTTTATATGGTAAATCTACCATCTAAAATAGGTTGTGCAAAGAAATTGCTAATAAGGCAGAAAAGTGAACCCAAACTTAACTGAGAGGGCCCTGCCAGCTTTGCAATTTGGATTTCAAAGCTCTCCAAGAAAAATATTCTCTTTTTACCTCCTCAAAAGGATCCAAACTCAAACATGGTGTCGGAAACAAATTGAAAAGCTATAAACACTCCAGCTATGACATCAGGCACTCAGAAACTGCAAGAAGTGACAACATTAACTCGTGATTTTTGCTTCAGGGAGGGCACATGTGTAGATGTGTTTTCCAGCAGGAGGGATGGAGACAGAGAGCTGCAAAATTGAACTTGATGAATTTCAGGACTGAATTACATGTATCTACCTCCTACCCCAGCAGAGGAAAGGATGCACTGGTGAAAGAAGCAGCTTCCAGACCCATGTTCCTAAACTGCTGCAAACCACCCGTGCATAAACTCCCTGCCTGAGCTTGTTTCAACATCCAAACAAATTTGCGAGCAGTTTTGATTATCCAAGAGTAGGGGAATGCAAACCTTCTGACACTTCCAGAAAGCCTCCAACAAGCACTTGGAGCAGGAAGCAGTGCCTGGGGAACATTACCACACAGAGATAAGTTTAATTACAGACATCAGCATTTTGCTGGAGAGGCTGCCTTGTCCAAAGTTTTGCTCTGTGTGTCGTTTCAACCCTCACAGATAGCACAAAAAGGATCAGCTGGTGTTCTAGACTCCAGGGCCAAGTGCTGTAAATAAATGCTGCTCCACACATGAGTAATTCCTTTGGCTCTGTGTGTGCTGCCTCTGGGTCAGGGAACACAGGACAAACCCTGACCTGCTCTTTGTGCTCTTAAGGGGCACCAAAGCCCAGCTACATCCAAGCCCTGTGCTCTTCCTACCAGGTGAAATTAGGCTTTGCTCTGGGAAGTGTTTCATTTGTCCAGGAGTTGGGGTAGAAAGCCCTCTCATCCCATTAAGGCAAAGGGAAAGCATTACCTACTTCAGTACACTCAATTTCTTCTTGCCTAAGGTGGTATTAATTGACCACCAACCTTTTCAAATGGACATTGTAATCTAATCCATTAAAAAGTCTATTAAAACCATTGCTTTGTGACTAGATTTTATAATTATCATGTACCAGGTACCATGAGAGAGTATTTTATATGCACTTTTAATTCCACGTCGTCAGAGCAGGTGTTAAGTTGGAGTTTTGAATGCTTGGGGTTTGTCTGGTTTTGACATAGATCTACTTTTAGGGCTAGCAAGGAATACTGAATAAAGGCAGAAGAGAAACAATTACATTAGTGAGTTTATTGTCAGTCTTACATTGAGAGGCAGGAGAAGGAAATTTGGTGCTATAGGGTGTGACTGAATACTGGATAATTATCTTATAAAATAGCATGAACATTGGCCAAAGCTGGAAAAAAACAGTGTTTCTAAATAGGAAAATATTTTGCTGCTGGGGATTTGGGGATTTGTGTGCAAAGAAAGGGCTGGAGGGGGTGGTTCTTTATGCAGCATGGAAACACTCTCAGCAATTCCTGCTCCCATTGAGTTTTTGTCATCCCCACACTCTCTAGAAACAAATAACACGTGGCTTCCTAGGCACAGAAATGGTGGCAAATCTGTAATTGCTTTGATTAAGCTGTTCTGTAGTATTAGGACCACCCAAAAGATGGCACTAAACAACTTTTAGTCCTGCTCACAGGCACACACACACAATTTGCTAATAATACTCAGAAATAGCTTGCTAGCTTAATTCTGTAATTTTGTGTGCAAAAGTAGGAATCGTTTTAGATAATTCTATGTTAGACCAACAGGAAAACTGGGGAGACTTTTATGTAAGCAGGTAAACTTTGCACTGCAAATATGATTTTCCTAGGCCCACATGAAAGCATTCATGTTTGTGTAAACATGACAATGTGACATTTGGTGAGCTGTGAAAATGGGTTAAAATTACCCAGGAGTTAGGCACTGCACTTAAAATATTTATTTCTTTAGAAGCTGTACATTGACCTTTATAAATCTGTGGTTATTGGGCCCAAGGTATTTTTATTTATTTGGGTGCAATGTGGAGCCATCCCACCAAAGGCCATGGAACTACATGGAATGACAAGTGTTAGCAAGGGGCTGATTGTCACTACCTTTTTTAATGGGTTGGGCTGATTATTTTTGATTTTTAAATTATCTTATTTTCTGCAGTGGGAAGAACAAGACATGTTTTTGCTAGTCACTTCTCATTTTATGATGTAATAGTTGAAGGAAGGAGAAAAAAACCTTTCATACTTATAAACCTCTAAAAACTGAGAAGTGGCCTCTAATTTATACCAAACCATAAAGATGAGAGTGTTCACAGAAAATGCTAGAGGAAGAATCCTCACATCCTGTGGGAGTAATTTTCTACAATTACTTCAGTTTCATGATTTTAATCAAATACATGTTAATAATAAATTGTACAAATGAAAGAACACTGAGCACCACCTTTGCTTGGAGCAGAAATCATTTGGGTAGCAAAAGAAGTTGAGAGATCCAACACCTTCCACAAATATTTGACTCCCCTTTTTATGAGGCTCCTCTTTTGAATGTGGTTGCCTGTAAAACTACAGCTAAAGTAGGAGGATAAAAAGAAGCTTCCCAGGAACCAGACACAAAAATTTGCACCAGTTGCTCCAAAGCTTGTCCCCTCCATGAGTTCAGTAATTCACTCACTTCTGCCTTTCTTACTGCCTAACTATTTGGTTATAATCAAAATAAGATGTTTGGATGTTGGGGTTTTCTTCAGGGAATTAGCTGGAGCACATTCAAGAGAACTGAATGCCACCTGCAGAAAAACTGCACAGACATGCAAGCAGCAGCTGGCTCAATTATATTTATTCACCATGGAGTAAAGAAGGCAAAAGAGGAGAGATAGTGGAAGTTACATACACAGCAAATGGGTGAGGAGCTGGGTTCCCTTTGTGCTGGTAGCACAGCAACAGGAGTTCCTCACTGAGAGATTCTGCACAATGCAGAGCAGTCAAAGCCCCTGTGTATGTCATGGTCACATTTTGGATCTCACAGTCCCAGCTCCTTGAAGCTAAAGGCTTGCCAATATTGGATGTGCAATAGGGATACTGAGTCCTAATGACCACTGCAAATATGTAATTCAATAATTGACTCTAAAAGCTCTGCAGTTACAATTTTGATGTTGTGTATCAAGGCCAAATGAAGCAAATACTTGAACATCTCTCCAAGGCCTTCCTAATTTGACTTTAAACAACTTCATATTTTAATTTTAAAAAATCTGAAAATAAGTCGCATCATAAAATTAGGTCACTCTGCAGGAATATATTTTGGGCAGGGGAAAGTGAGCAATGCAGTTTTCTGACAATCATTGCAACCTTCACATTCTGAGGGGATTTGAATGCGCTGCAGATATTTTCTATAGCAGAGAGGAGGTACAGCTTCTTACTTTGGGCTTGAAGATAACTTTGCAGTGAAGTAAGAGCTGGAGGGTGTCAAGGGGAGGGATGATAGGGAGGGAGAGAGGCTGAATTGGAACATTACTAATTCTCACAATGGTAGCTCAGTGAAAAAAAATGCTGCAGAACAAACCTGCCTTCATCCAGTCAATTTTTGGAAAGAATTATGGCCACTTGGAACTGCGTTCTTACTTGAAAACTCTTTGGAAACAGGATACTGCTCCCAAGCACTTTGAGCCCTTTGAGACCTGGAATGAGATTCATCTCACTCAGCCTCAGACATCTGCATTGTGGCTGTCTGCATCTGAGCCCCGTGTCCCTTTGTCACTGGAAAGGAACACACATTTGGAATGTGCAGTTCAGCTGACCCATATGGACATCCACTGCAGGCTGAAAAGAAGAGCAGTGAGTGAAGTCCCCATTCTCTCCCTGCTGAATCCAAAAAGCACCTATAAACACTGTTCAGAGGCACATCCAAAAGTCCTGGGAGAAATCCCTTCCCCAGTGTCAAAATATTTTTTTTCACATTCTTGAAAGTCCGTTAAGCAGTTGCAACAATTTTATATATTTAGGCTTTGAAAAATAAATAAATAAGAGGAGCAGTGTAATGCAGCTTTGGCAGACAGCGTGCCACTGGAATAAATTATGACAGCGGTGTTTGTCTTCATAGATCTACTCCCAAAAAAGTCAGCCATTGTTCCATAATGCAGCCTGTAGAGCAGTCTGAGCCCAGGGATGGATTTGTCTGGTCAAAGGGAGATGCATTTTCCATCTGTAAGGACCATCTGTAGAGCATTCCATCTGTAGAGCACTGGGGAGAAGCAAGAGCCTGTGGGGCACTGTTCATCTGATCCTAAGGTCGGGGCAAAAGCCACAAGCATCGTACCCCTTAGGTGCCTGCTTTTCGGTCCTGTTTGATATCTGCAGCCCTGTTTGAGATCTGTATTTATGATCTATATATGATATCTATGTATGATGACGAGGGGATCGAGTGCAGCCTCAGTCAGTTGCAGAAGAAACCAAGCTGGGCAGTTCTGGGCCCCACACTGCAAGAAGGACATGGAGGGGCTGAGGCATGTCCAGGGAAGGGAACAGAGCTGGGCTGAAGGGAACATGAAAGGGGCTGGAGCTCCAGGAGGGGCTGAGGGAGCTGGGAAAGGGGCTCAGCCTGGAGAAAAGGAGGCTCAGGGGGGACCTTGTGGCTCTGCACAGCTCCCTGACAGGAGGGGACAGCCAGGGGGGTCGGGCTCTGCTCCCAGGGAACAGGGACAGGAGGAGAGGGAATGGCCTCAGGCTGGGCCAGGTTGGACACCAGGAGGAATTTCCCCATGGAAAGGGTGCTCAGGGGTTGGAAGGGGCTGCCCAGGGAGGTTTGGAGTGCCCAGCCCTGGACATGTCTGAGGAAGGCCTGGACGTGGCACTCGGTGCTCAGGGCTGGTGACAAGGTGGGGATCAGACACAGCTTGGACTCAATGGCCTTGGGGGTCTTTTCCAACCTCAGAGATTCTGGGATTCTCTGTCAATTAGCAAAGGTGCCTGGTTTGATTAATTAAAGGTGCTCTAGGCAGGGCCAGTGCTCCTGTCTGCAGTGTGGAGCTGCTTCTGTGGATGCAGCTGCAAGAGGTGACTGGAATGAAAAAAATACCTTCGAATGTAAACCTGATGCTGAAAGCAGCTGTAAAAAATCCTGGTAACAGAGGAACAGTTGTTTTATATCACTATTTTGGAGCCTAGAAGCCCACGGTACATTCCTGGCTGTGGTTCTGCTCACTGTGTGCCTTAAACCAGGATAATTACGACTTTTATGTCTTCAGTTGCTTCAGCAGGGAAACAGGGGGAAGGATATCTTCTGGTGCCTATTTGTCACCACTTCATTTGACCTGTGCAAGCCTAGACAAATTCTGAAATCTTGCAGCTCGATTTCACAGTTAAGGGGAGCTTGGGGATATTTGATTAGGATTAGGCTTTGAATGGCAGCACGATCTTTTAGCAAGGCTAGGCCTGGATCAACCCAGCATAACTTACTTGGGAGAAAATCCAAGCAATGAAGTAATCAGTCAATCCTTGGAAATGCAAACATCAATTTATTTCATGAGCTTTGCCTTCCCATTTCTTTTGGTTCTCCTGTTGCTGCAATGTGTTGCTGAACCTGGAAGTAAAGCCGATAATATTCACCTCAAATTTTGGATTGGATCCGTGTCTCTGCTGTTCTGTTCCCTTCTGTTTCCCGTGATTTCCAGCTTGTGTACTGTATGTGTGTTTGGGTGCCCACACTGTGCTTCTGCCATTTGTTTGCAAAATATCTCCTCGGCTGGAGCTACTGTGGTGGAAATCATTAATGACCCCAATGCGTGCAATGCCTAATTAGACCTGGAACTCATGCCTTATCTTCTCACAGGCAGCCAAAAGTCTCCAGGGGACTTGAATCATCATGGTTGCGGTGCATTTTGAGAAAACTTCCAAATTCAGTCCATATTGGAGAGTTCCTGCTTGATAAGCAGCTGCTCATTCTTGATTCCCTCAATTTTTGACATTCTTGTAAATTTAAATTCATTTGCTGCACAGGGGCTTGAAAGAACAGCACATTGAGCTGTTTGCTCCAACGCTCTGTTACAATGTTTTCCCATAATAGGAGGGCATGAAAACATCCAGCTATCTGCTGGAAAATGTACTAATTATGTTCTAAGTGGTGAAGGGTCACAGCCGACAAAGCAAGGGAAAGACAAGCAAGATCCACATAGCTCTGCATTGGTATTACATCTAGGGAGGGAAAATAATAGTTATTAATACAGCCTACAAAAGCAATTGTAAAGCTTTTCTAAAACCATGTTGTCAAACAAGAAATTCAATACTTATTTTGTGTCAAGACCAGGAAGAACCAACCACAGAAACAGAGTTATGGGACTAGCAAAGAATAGGAACATTTTATTTTCAAATTCATACAGCAAACTTTGATCATCGTGCAGGAAATACCCCAGACTTGAGAAATCCTGCCACTGACCTCGAAGGTAGAATAAAAGTAAGGGAAAAGGGGAAATAACTCACCAATTTTTAAAATTAGTATTATGCCAAGACTTTTAAGAGTTTGAATTCCAAACGTGTTCTAAGAAAGGAAAACATTTTCTTTCATTGAACAGCCCTGGGGGTTCACTACCCTTTTCTCCCCTCAACCCTCCCTGAGAGGTGTTCTTATTTCTTGTCTCTTGCATGTATGTGTAAAAATACAAAGTCATTTGTAAGGAGTTCACTTAATTCCTCACTCTTAACTCACATTCATTACACATTTTGTTTGGCAGAAGGGAAGGGAAGAGTGTGCTCCAGCCAGGGAATGCTGCTGTCCACTGAAAAATGTGTTTGGATGGAGGAGCTCTTTTTCATGGATGGATTGTGGCTTTTGGCAGCAGAGGTGGCAGGAAGCAGTTGCCATAACTACTTTACCATTAAAAAAAAAAAAAAAAAAAGCTTTAAGTAAAGAGCCTTTTTCGAAATTATGGTTTTACTACCAATCCTGGTAAAATCCATCAGTTCAATATGATGGGTGGCAGGATCCTGAATGTGGTCTCCTGAGTGTATGCTCAGGATATGCTTTTAGGGCTAAATTCAGGCTTTGGCTTGTAAGGTACATAGAAGAGGAAAATACACAGACAGCCAGAGCTGAACATAATCTGCCTTGCGTGGGATTTCAGGTTTTGGCTGGAGCCACACTCTGGTGTTAAATAGCAGAGTAAAAAAAGAGTATGTTTTTCAAAAGCTTTAAGGATGGGATTGACAAATTCACTGGAATGATTTAGAAATAAAAGTTATATTTTTAAGTGTAAATCTAATTGTAGACATAATTTAATATTTATCCCTATTCGAGTGATGGATACTACCCAGATAAAAAGCCCAGATATAGTTGATAAACACTGCAAACAACTGGAGTGGAACCCAGGGATGGTTTACACTGGGTCAAACCCAGCTGAAGGCTTTTTATCCTCAGCATTACACCACACATTATTGTCACTGGCAAATTACTCTGGCACTATTTGCGTGCTGTTGGAATCTGAAAACATTTCACACTGCTAAAATAACCTCTGTCTGTTGCCATATAGACACCAGTGTAGTTTTTGTGGTCCTCCAGCTACTTCCCTGCAGTGCTTTGAGCTGTGTCCCAGATGATTTACTCACAGGACCAAGTCAGGTGAATTGGCCTCACACCCCTGCTCAAGGACTGGCTCCCAGGCAGGATTTATCCCTTCATCCTCACAAATTTCTGGGGTCAGCACCTACATTGCCCCTCAAGGACCCTTTGCAACCCATGGTCATGATGCACCTCCAGAGGGGAGCCTCACCCTGGTCCCAGGCTTCTTCTTTTAACCAAAAACCCTTGGGGTTAATCCTGTTAATCATGCTGATGCCTAAATCCCATGTTACTGAGGTGCATCTTCCTGGCCTGAGCAGGTGTACAAAGAAATTCTATTTTTCCCTGCTAATTCTTTGCTCTGAAAGCCAGTGTTACATTGAGAGGTACATCAGGAGTGACTGACTCACTCCCACCCCTTCATGAGTTGTAATGCATATAGCAGCTACCATTTCTTCCATGCAGGAGTAGGAGCCTCCTGGAATATCTAATTAAATAAATCAAGTAGGCTTTAAAAAGGCTTAAAATGTTAGGCCCATCTGGGCTTCAGCCTTCAGTCTTTTAGTAACAATATCCATGTTCTCATAAAAAATGGGCTATGAATTGTTCAGCTGCTGCTTCTAATGGAAATCCATATTTATCCTTTTGGAATCAACTTTTTTTTTCCTTATATTTATCTGTTACATTTAACCTTGTATGAAATTATCCTAAACCATCTGGGCTCCCTTCTTAGTTAATTCTCCCTCCTTACTGTATCTAATTGAAAATTAAAATATTTTTTCCTCTATCGCTGCTCTATTCACTTATTTTAGCTGTTCTGCTTTGTATTTTAAAGCTTAGCCCAAGATATTGAGTTCTGTGAGATCTAAATTAACTCCCTGAATTTTCCAAAGTTTTTGGACGCTGCCTGATTCTGGCTTACGTCCAGATTTAAGAGAGAAGAGATACAGTTCATAGATACTGTTCCTTCTTGGAGCTTTCCCCTTCTTTTTCTCTTTTGTAGTTGTAAACGAGAAGTAACTACACCTCGTAATTTCTTTTTTTTTCTGATGTGGTTTTTTTTCCTAATCTACTTGGTATTAGACATCCTCTTTTCCATATTTCTAGAAACCCAACCAGCTCTGAAAGCAAACCAGGTGATGATTTAAATACACATTATGAATGCAGCCAAAGGAAATGGCTCCGGGGCTAGAAGATGTGGGCTCTGGGGAAGAGGAGCCTGAGACTGGAGCCATACTGGGAAAGCCTTGAGCAGGCTGAAGCAGGCAGAGACTTTGTGGAGGCAAAGCTGTTCCACAGCAACATTACAACTTGCCTTAGGTTCTGGCTTCATCTCTACCTAGCCTATTTTGGGGGGAAAAAATAGCCAAAAATGCACAACAAGCTCATCCCAAAATACTAAATATTCTGATGGAGAGGGAAGCAAAGCATCCTTTGGTTCTTTCTTCTGTCCTTTGAAGGAAAATTCTTCATGTAGAATTCTTCAGAGTTTGATTTGATCCCGACAAAGGGGTGGTGTCTTGATGGAGATTCTTTTATTCCCTGTGTGCATGGAGAGGCTGAGGTTTCCACAGCCAGGTCCTGCCACTTCCCTTCTCCCTTTGAAACCAAGCTGAGGAGCATTACAGGGTGCCTGTGCTGCCAAGTCTGCCTGTGTATTTTGGCATCTGAATGCCAGACTGGTTGGTAATTTCCCCTTAAATCCTTTCATAGCTCAAATTCCTGTCGAAACAACCTCTATCTCTGGCTCGCCATACGGAGCCTGTCTCGGCTCTGCCACTCCGATCACCCCTCACAAGCAATGCCATTGCATGTTGCTTTCCTTCCCCCGTGTGCAGCGTGTATTTAAAATGAAATATTGGCCCCAAACCCCCCTCTGGACGGCTGTCAGATCCTAGCATGCCACATAAATATCAGTGAGAAAACATTCCTCCCAGCCCACACAGAATGCACCCAGCGCTGTTTGTTCTGGACTAAACCCGGCCTAGCGCAGCGAGGCCTTCGGCAAAGGCCCGCTTCCAGTGGGCAGGGCCCGGCCTCAAGTCGACCACTTTAAAGTGCTCTTGGAAAGTTTCCAGTGTAATTGCTGTTCCCCTTTAGTTACAGACCACCTTTAGTAGGTAACTAGGCCTGTTTGTTGGGCAGCTGCCATCTTAGCCCTTGCATGAGTGGCCTGCTGCCAGCTCTCAACTATTTCAAGATGTGAGTTCCCCGATGCTCTGGGGCACGACAGGACCGTCCTGGTGATGCCTGGAGAGGCTCCCTGGAACAGAGGCTAGACAGTGTTAAAGGAATAAAGTAGGGATTTATTAAAAGGCCTTCAAAGGATACACCTTGGGCAGTACAAGAGCCTGGCCATGGCTCCACCAAAGATGGACCCAATATGGACCTAAGATGGACGGTGTGTCACGAGTTTCTACATTTTTATAAGTTTTGGTCCATTTCCATATTGGGGTTAATTGTCCAATTTCAGCTCCAGGTTATGCAGTCCCATCCTCCCAGTTTGCTCTCCTCAATTCGCTGCTGTTTGCACTTTTTGGGCCTGGAGCTGCAATGGTGTCCTTGGTTCTGGGGCTGGAAAAGGATTGTTTTGTGTGACTGAGCTGTGAGGAGAACTTGCTGACACTTTATATGACGTTCAGAGTTATATACCAATGCAGTACAGAAATTGGAAAAGATGAAAGCTAAAACTTAAGGCATCACTGGTGCTCACTGTGATGCTCCTCTCTGGCACCTCCATGGCTTTACAGAGTTGCTTTCCAATGGGCCTCCCTGCTGCACTGCCAGCCAGGTGCAATTTGCACGTTTTTTCCCCCCCAAAATGTAGTTTATGTGCACTAACACGTGTGTATGGCCCTTATGTGGTTACTAGGGCAGAATTCACATCTGCAAACTTCACCAGGGCATTTGGCCTTTGATCATAAGCAAAATGTTCCATGGGCATGGGATGCATGCCGTCGGGAGAGGGCACAGCACCTGCTACCCAGCAGCTTAAAGCTCAAAAGGAGTAAGGGCTCTTCACCCTTCTTTCTCCCACACCTACGTGTTCCAGAATTTCATCCAACTTCCTTGTCTCACTGTACTTCTTTAGCAACACTTGGAGCAGTCACTACGGTGGCACTGGCCAAAATGTCTGTTTTAATAAGCTCAGCCTTAGATTACTACAACAAAGCAATCTCGAGCAGCTGCTTAAGAAAACTACTGTGACTTTTCACTTAGATGTGGGTTTTGTCCCCAGAATCATCAAGGGAAAGCAAAAAGATTGCCACCATAGCCCTCCAAGCGTGGAAAAGAATATTTTTTCCTTGGCTTTTGTTGAATTATTTTTCCCATGCTCTTACTCTTCAACCCTGTCCTTGGGTCAGCTTAGAACGGCCAGTGGTCTAAGTGTGATGGATTTATTGCTTTAAACTTCACAGAATACTGGAGAATGAGAACAGCATAAGCAATGTGGAAAGACTTGTACATTTTTTAGTTTGATTACTGGATGGACTCGGAGGTTTCCAAAACTAATGTTGGTTTGATTTTTTTTTTTTCCCTTTAAAAAAAAAAGGATTGGTTTGGCTAGAATACTGAAATTGGATCAAATCCATCTTGCATCCCCACCTAAAAATGAGATTTGGTTCTACAAGTTGAGAATCTTGGGAATAAAGATCTGCCTCCTCACATGTAATTACAGATAGTTTCTGAAGAGGTGAAATGTCAGAATATGATGAGATGGAAAATGCATTAAGAGAGAATGAGTTCATCTTCCTGATGAATGGGATTATGGCAGTGCTGGACATTTGGGAAAGTCTGTAATGCTGTGTCTGCTCCATTTGATTTGTACACCAGTAGATTTCCCTTGCCACCAGTAATGGCTTTCTGTGAGCTACTGCAAACTCTAAAGTGGGAAATGAAAATGGAATTTTGGGAAGACAGGACCTGCCGTGATCACAGTGACATTGAAGCTTTTTATGCAAAGCTGTGGAAGAGGCATTGATGTATCCCCATGGTGATAAGACTTTTTTGTAAAGAGCTTGGGTCCCTCTGTAGGTACTGACAGCTCTGTAAAGCTGCACTGCCACTGTTTAACAGCCTAGGAAGAAAAGCTGGTCCTAGGAATATATAAACTGTTTCTGTAAATAAAAAACAATTTCATTCACAATTTGTAAAACACAAAAAATTGAAAACCTCCGAGTTAATAAAAGGCAAATTCCCAAATTCATAAAAGTGCCAGCAATCAATAGATTAGACACACACATGGGGTAAGACTTAGACAGGATGAGTTTGCCTTTACTTTTGGGAAGAATATCATTTTGGAAAGCACCATTTTCGGGAACAAGAAAAACTCCCAGCATAGTGTTCTGGAATGTGAAAGGACATCTGAGAAATCAGCATGAAAAATGACTTGTAAGGTTGTATTAAAAAAGTAAATCTTTGTAATAGTGTCTCTGAAGAGCCACACTTCAACTGGAGTATCTGCAGCTCTGTCTCCCCAAAAAACCTCTCACCTTTCTGTGCCACCACCTTGGCACACAGAGTGCACCACCACCATCCCTTCTGGCAGCTCTTTATTGCTCTGAGATTGGTTTAGATGGATAATTATGAATCTTAAAAAAACCACCACCCTCTGTACTTTCCTGCTGTTCCACAACTCCCCAAAACACTTTAGAACTCCACCCCACCCCAACTAAAATGCAGTGTTCACATATAGAAAGAATATTTATGTCTTAAATTTATGCTCAAGATCTTTATGCTCATCTGCCTGCAGTGGGGCAGAGGCCCCCAAATATACCATATAAACAAATATTTTGGACCTATGATACAGTTTGTATTTATTACTTTTACTGAAATCACAGAATCAAGTGTTTTAAGATTACAACTGGTAAATTATACATATGTAATAGTTCACAAAACAAAATATTGGCCTTCTGTGTGTCATTGTACAGTGTAGATCTTGCACAGTTCAGTTCAAATGAATTTAGATTTTGCATAACATATTTTTATGATGTAAACTGGCTGACACAGTGGTGCTCTAAAAATATTAGCTCCCTCTGATTAGACACAGACTAGGATGAAAAATAAGTTTTTTGATGCATCTTGGTTTCTGAAAGGGTACTGGTATTTCAGCTAGGTGACAAAGTGACTTCTCCCCATATGCTGACACCAAGAGTGCACAGAGGCACGTGAAGTAAACTAAGCAAACCCAAATTTGTGCTTTCCCCTTAGTCTTGCCTGCAATACCTTGTTCATTTTCTCTTATCTGATGCTAAGGAGATGACCTGGCAATAGAAGTTAAATGTATTGCTCTACAGAATTATACCCTGTCTCCAACATTCTTAATTCAGCACATTATTTCCTGTATCTGATGGGATTTTAACAATGCCTGTATGCCTGTCACTATGTTTCATAAGATAATCTATTTGCAGATTTCACAGTTCACATGATAAAATTGTGTAAACCAGCTACTATAAATAAAGAAAAAACTATGCTGTCACAGTGGTGTAAGTCTGAAGCACCTCCAGCAAAGCCAAACGATGCCATGAAGTAACTTGAAATTTATGTAGGTATTACTAAACCCAGTGTAACTTTTTGTTCCCCTGTGAGTTATGGAGACCCAAGTACTCCCATACACAAGTACACACACAAAAATATTCACCTGCACTTAGCCACGGGTGCCTGAACATGGTCTGTGCCAGGCTGATGTTTGTGGAGAGGATTTTACTGTCCTTACGCTGGCTCTGAGCCTCCACAGAAAGCTTCCAGGGCAAAAGATGCTGTGAGTTTTTGTCCTGTGACTCACAGAGTGCAGAGCAGTGGGATGGTGTTGGGATGTTTGGTGTGGTGTGGGGAGAAGCTCTTACACTACTCACCTGTGCTTATCAAATTTTATCACTGAAAACTTGTGCTTGTGGTTAAACCTTCTAAGCTCCAAAGCACCTTTTGGGGTGCCAGCTGAGGACCCAATAATCTCTCTCACATTAAGAGACATTGCTGGTGAATGTAATAAACCAGAAGTATCTGCATTTACAATGTTATTTGAAACAGGAATTGAACTAGCTTTACTATGCAAGTTAGTATAAGGGCACCCAAAGGGAAAAAATGTTGCACATGGCAAGTATGAATGCAGTGAGGCACTCTGGCAGCTCTACAAAAATCAAATCACTTCATGAAAAAAAGGAAAAAAATCCTCCAAACCATGTAACTTTTTTTCCTGAAAATTCCAGCCTATGCCCATAAGAATCCAATTTTGCCTCTTGCTATAGGCTTCACTTCCTCAGTGACAACAGCAGGACATGAGGAGAAACATTCACCTGAACTTAAAACCCTGTTCAAAGCCTGCCCTTAAGATCATCAAAGCCCAGGTTTGTATTCCCTGGCATTTTGGATTGGGCAGTGAGAGAGGAAGCATCACCCACTGGCCATCCCTAATTCCTCTAAAGCCTTGTGGCAGACCCTGGCCTTGGGCAGTGCCTGGGTGGCAGAAGAGAGGCTGAGCTGGAATTTAACTCAGGTGAACGTGGGCACTGGGGAGCAAGGTGACTTCCAGCAGTTTGGAACCGTTTGTGTGCAGTCTGTCGTAGTGCCCTTGCAGAGCCATCTGTATTGGTAAATGAACTGGCTGCAGAAAAGCTGGAGGTTTCTCCACATCACATTTTTCCCCTCACACTGCACCCAATTCTAGTTCCCTTGAGGTCTGAACTGGAAGAAAAGTGGAAGCAAACAGGTATTATTCTCATGGAAACTTTGCTTTTTTTTTTAAATTTAATTTTGCCTGATGTGGTGCAAAGAGCTGAAACACAATTAAGTAAAACATTGGAAAGACTTCCAATTTGGGCTTTTGACTTTTTATAGCCATATATACATATTTATATATGTATATAAACAGTGACAACATGGAAAAAACAGCTTTTTTTAATGGTTCACTTCTCATAAACCAAATCATATGTTTATCAAGCTATTTTATAGAGACACCCAGGAGCTTTCTCTTTAGTGTTGTCACTTAAACATAAGAAGCTGCATTAAATAGTGCTGGCAACTCAGAGGAACTTCACTCCCATGGGGAGGACTCCCAGTTACTGAAATTCTGCTACAATTTAATCAAGGGGTAGGATCAGCTTTGGGGGGGTCAATCACTGAAGCCTCCAGCATGAATTGCATGTGCCTTGGAGACACCAGTCTGTTTCCTGACTTCTTCAGGAGCCATTACAGGGCTTTTTTTGGTCCTCAGACCTCTGGGACTTGCTTGTTGAGAGGTTTTTGAAGTGTAACAAGGAGCTTGGAGCACGAGGTGTCATCAAATCAAAAAGCTACAGCTTCTCTAAGGAAAGGGTGGCAGCAGAAAAAGAATATACATCTATACATGTGTATACACATATACTCCTGTTCCATGCAGAAAGTCTTCTAAATAAAATCATACAAAAAATGACCAGTGCCATATATTATGTAAACTCACAAGGTGTACTTTCAATACAAATCCGAAGCATAAATTAAAAGAGAGCCAGAAAGAGAGACAGAGACGATAGCAAAACATTTTAAATATAGAATTTGCACAATTGGTATTTTGTTAAATAAGAATAAATAAATTCATTACATCCGTTCACATACCAGTTGTAAAAACAATAAATTATTTTATTTTTTTCAGTGCTGTGTTGCTTTTTTTTTAAAAACAGTTGTTATTAATCCACAAGATTATTCCCTCTTCCCCTTGTGATAAAACTGTTTCCACAGGAGGGCAGCTAAACTTAATTTCTTGTACACAGTCAAACCAAAGATGCCAGGCTTTTTCCTAATGAGAGTATCCTAGCTGAAAAGCAGATGCTGTAAACCCCACTGATGCTCAGGGGTCCAAATTCACCTAAGGGAGCATGCCCCAAAGTCAGAGTGAATTTAACACTGAGATTGTTCCTGGCTGTGCCAAGAGCAGAATTCCAGGTTTCCATCCCCTGGGCGCATTTCATGAATCCAGCTGTGCAACACTGGGTAGAAATGTAAACAATGATGTCACAGTGTGAGTGACACAGAATTCAGCTGAGAACAGACCTTGCCCCGGTTCTCCATTCAGCAGGTACAGGGAACAGCCATGACTGCCACAGGCAAGGTTTGGAACTGGACTCTGATTGAGGAACACCTGAAAAAGCAAGTCTTGACTTATCCTTTACCTTACACTTTTCAGGTCCTGCCCTGGTCTGTCCCCTTTGTCCCCTCACATCTTTGCTTGTGTTAATTTGCTTCATTGATACACTGGTGAAATTCACTGCAGTGGTTTGTTCTTGTATTTATTTCTAAGTAAACTCTTTCCTTTTTAGAAGATACTCCTGATCTAAGGAAGCTCTGAATTTATACCTGCATATGGCATGCCCAGATAGCATCCAAAAGCTTTACTCAGCCTGCTGAATATGTAATAAATTATTACCATGATGCAAACACGAATACTTGCATGTTCTGTTTCTATCATGACAGAACACAAACACCACTTAATGCAGCAGCTGTATGCTGAGACAAATGTTGTCTATGCTGAGACACATTAAATCTCCTGATTTTTCCTCTCATGACGATTCCTATTTGTTATGGACTTTTTGGAGAGATTCTAGGACATGTTTAATAAATATATAAGCGTCAAAATTAGATTATTTGGAAGGAAAAATAAGGCATTTCAAAGTGATCTTATTTTAATAGGCAGAGGAGGCATAACTGTTTACTTTCCAGAACTCTGCAAGTGTTCTGAGCCTTGATCTCAGTTCTTAGATTGGGATCAAGAATAAATAGGGAGTATCCCTCAAGATCCACAGTTTTGCACAGGACCTACTCCTGAACAGAAGGCCACACCATTTTTGAAAGCTGATTAATAACATTTGTTGGCAATCCATTTAACAGAGGAGGAGGCCCTGCCTTTGGTACTGTTTATTTAAAACAGGGTAAAAAACCAGATCCTTCTCCAGATTTCACAGTTGTAGATGTAGCAACTCTATGCTGTTTTGAAATCATCACATGATTTTTGAGAGTTCACACAAACATGCCACAGTTGCAAAAACATGTTTGTGTCAGCCTGGAGTCAGACCTGCCCTTCTTGCTCCACACTCCAGCAAGTTTTCCCTGCTGATTTCATGCCTGCGATTTTCAGAAGAGCCTGAGGTGTTTCAGTGCTCAAATACCACTGACTTACAGCTGAGGCTTGCCTGAAAATCCTCCTGCAGTCTCCTACTCTCCTGTGTGGATGAACAAAGGAGTAAAAATGGGCTTCTACTTTCATCAGTGGTTTTTTACCATTTATTTTGGTACCTGTTATCTTAGGGTCTAATTCAAAGCCTGCTGATGTTAAAGAGAACAATTTTACCAGGGTTGCTCTCAGGCCTCCACCTGCACAAGGTGAAATGCCCATCCTCAGTCACAGAACTTCCACAAGACAATAACAGGATTCAGGAATTGCTGCCAAGGAAAACTGTTACCAGCTACTGCCTGTGCTGTGGAAACAGTCTTATTGATACTGGACAAGTCCTCCACATCCTGATGTGGTTTGACTTCCTAGTGACCCCTCTTCCTCCCAAATGTGGTAGATATACAGAACATGAATGCCTTCTATAGCTTTAAAAAAACCCAAAAACACACAAACAATAAAAAAAAAAAAAAGACAAATAGTTACAAACTTTTGCTGGTAAGATGAATACCAGAGTTAGACACGATGGACAAAACAGTGATAAAATATTTAACTGCTTGCTGTGTTTTTTGACCTTGAGAGCCTCTTGAAAAGATGTAGGTACATGACACATTGTTAAATTCAAGGCAGAAGCCATAGAGAAAATACCAGAGAAAGCAGCTGAAGACAGCCTCAGAATATCTGAGTGAGAAGACACTTGATTACCTCACCAGTAAGTTTTGGTTCTCTAACTAGTTTTCTACAGAGCACAGTATGCCTTTGTCTCATGGAGAGGAGCAGCTCTTGTTCAGGGACAACAAGGAGCCCAGGCTGTGACACAGCTGGAACCAGGGAGTTTACAAGCACGGTGTACACAAACTCCTCCTGGCAGCCAGCTCCTCCTTCGGTGCATGCCTGACACACACACACACACACAGGGAGGAGCTGCTGATGCGCCTGCTGTTGGAGCAATGTGGGGTTCCCTGCT
Organism: Leptocoma aspasia; assembly: GCA_013399835.1. Lineage (NCBI taxonomy): Eukaryota > Metazoa > Chordata > Aves > Passeriformes > Nectariniidae > Leptocoma > Leptocoma aspasia. Next base: position 343,791 of record VXAX01004290.1, on the reverse strand, counting down.
CTGCAAGCTGCTGCAAGGCTCCTCCTGAGAATTTTGGGGTGGGAACACAGGATTTGTCAGACATTAACGATATACTGTCAGGAAATTCCTACCATGAAAACATATTTCCTTTTGTCAAAACCAAAAGGTATCACTTTTAAAACCAGCAGCAAGCTCTTCATTTTCCAGTAAAACATCTGTGGCCCCTTCTGAAGGATGGACCAAGTCCACAAGGGCTGCAGATATACTTTGGTCAATCATTTTGCTTATGTAGTTTGTCTTTTGATTTCTTTAATAGAAGGAAGTGATATAAAGTGATATACCAACTGAAAGATATTTACAAAACAGTATAAAATAAGCTACTGTGGGATCATGGGGACATGTGACGTTTCCTAAGGACATACTGTAGTAGAGGTAGGTGAAAAAGGGGAGATGATTCTGTTACCTTCAAATATCCCAGGATCCTCCATTCACTAGTTTTTTCTTCTTTTGCATTATTTTATTTGACGTTTTTGCAGACACAGAGGGCTTTAACAACTGTAATGCTTACTTTCTTTGACGTATTAAGACCACCCTACTATTACTTAAAGCAGTGCACATCTTCATTTGGTCCAAACAGGCAGATTCTGCCCATAATTAGAGACTGAACGCAAGTACACTGAAGCCTTTGCTTCTCTCTGCGTGGGCAGACCTGACACCAGCACGCCAACACCGGCTTACTCAAACCTCTTCGAAAGCAGCTCACCACCACAGGTTAGCACTTCTTCAGCAAGCACTGTTTGAATGCTGAGGGTCTCTGGGACAGCAGACATCCCTTGGCCAGTTTCCCGTGCCCATCCTTGCACTGGACAGTCCTGGTGTGCCAGCCCGTGTCGCACGTTCGAGAGCAGGAGAGCCACGGCCCCGTCACCCAGCGGGGCTGCGCGGCCTGCGCAGTCACTTTGCCGCCGCTGCCGCTGCTGGGGACAGAGTTTGCCAGCTGGCCCAGTTTCTTTGGCACGAAGAAGCTGTAGCGCACGTCCACGGGCTGCGTGGGGTCGGTGGCCAGGATCTGCACGATCAGGATCTCCTTGGTGGCCGAGTGGCCCATGGCGTGCAGGAAGTCGTCCTTGTGGCTCCAGCCGCTGTAGTTCATGACGGTGCCGTTGATGTCGATGATGGTTTCCGAGGTGGAGATCATGTACTTCCCGTTGACCAGGTACTCCCCGTTCTTCTTCTTCAGGGCCAGGTAGGCCGTGAACCTGCTCTGCTCCTTGCTCTTGAACTGCCGCACTTTGATGTGGGTCGCCCCTTCCGGGATCTTCACCACGTCCGTGTAGCCCTTGCTGGAGAGAGGGAAAGAAGGAAGAGTCTCACTGCAACGCCTCACAAAGTCACTGGCGCGACACAGAATCACAGGATCAAGCAGGCTGGAACAGACCTTTGAGTCCAGCCTATGGACAGCAACATTTTGGTTCATTTCAGTTCAGGCCACCTGGATTTTCCCTGAGATTAATTTAACCAGGTTCCACTCTTGGCCTGCTGTGTTGTTCTTCATGTTCTCCAAGAAGTTTCTACTGCACTTCTTGCAGATTGCTTAATCTTTACCTTTAGGGACAGTTTGACGTGGGTCAGATACCAGAGGAATGAAAAATAACAGATAGCTTATAGATTTCAGCAAAGGGTGGGAGATATGAAATACGATGCACGCGCTGCCTGCCAAAGAAAAGATAATGAGACATGCATTGGTCACAGCTGTTCCTTGCTGCCTTTGCTATAATGATGATTAAGGAAAGCATGAGCAGTGGAACAGCTGGGTAGAGGTACCTTGGGAATGTTTGAAAATAGTCTTGATCACCGAGAAAAAATTTGTTTACTTTGAAATTTATAAAGCCAAAGATTAATCGTCAAGTGTCTAATAAGAGGGGCACCCAAAGGCTTCATTTGTGCCACCACGGAGTTCTCTACTACTTATGAATTATCTTAACTGGGGTTTAGAAAAAGAGATTAAACTCTTTTACCAAAAGTGACAAGCATTCAAAACCTGCAAGTGTGCTGGAATTTATCACTATCTCAAGTATGTTATTTTAACTTTACTGATATATAGAAAACAATTTAAAGGCTGTACATAGCTGTAAGCTCCCAGCTGGACTTTGGAGATGCGTTTTCATTCCTAAGCCCGTGACAAAGCCATCCTGAAAGTACCTCACATCTGAAAAGTTTCATGAGAAAATACATGAAAAATACATAAAAGTGATGGCATCTCCTTTGGGATTGTTTAAAGAACAGACTGCTAATTTGGAGAACTTCTGGCTGCACAAGTAGAGACTGCACGTATTACAGATGAAACATTTATGCTGATCCCCTGCTTCTTCCAGCAGTTATGGGACAATGAGTTAAGACTCCATTGATTTAGCACCTCCATAAAGCTGGAGGAATATGGTGTGAATCCCAGGCTGGGGACTCTGCTCTACAGCACTGCACAAATATTTTTACACAAGAGTTGCCGGAATAACTCAGTTCAAACATGTCATTAAAGTTACAAAATCATTTGTTCAAAACCTACAAGCAGTCCTGGAGAATTCAAGTTGTCTGCACCAAGAGCTGTAATGCTCCATGTGCACAGAGAAGCATGTGCAGATTAATTCCCCTCTTTCCCAACTTCTGATAATTTGGATTTACAGCTTTTTAAACAAAAATCTTAGGAAGCAAATGTCTCAGAAGATTCTGTTTTGCCTGCTTTAAAAAAAAAAAAAAAGCAAAAACAAATGTTGTCATGGTAATTGTCTGCAATGGGAAATACTAGTTTTGCCTTGAACATTTGAATTTCCCTGTACATTTCATGTACAGATTGCTAAAGTTTAGAGTGGACAGCAACAAGGGAGCTGCCATTTTTCAGAGGAGGAATGATGATTTTCCTACCAGCACTGCCCTTTCAAACCAAACTGTAAAAACAGTTTACAGACAATTAAGATTTCACTATTTTAATCGGGGGTTTATTTTAATGTCAATTACTCGCAGAGAAGAATTGCCTCAAACAACTTTTCCAGTAAAAATAAATCAGCAGTCCCTAATCCAATCAAAATCGTATTAGAACATAAATTTACCCTCTGGCCAGTCTCATGACACTTAAAGGCATGATTTGAGGAGTAAGATGGTAACTTTACAGGGCTAATTGTAAGAAATCTCTCCATTTCCAAGTGTATGTACGGTACAAATCTGGCCTCCCTGAAATTCATGGAGCCCCTCTAACACTTTTCCTGGAGCTTGATTGTTACCAAATCACATGAAAGACATCTCCCACTGTCATCTTCATTTAGACATTCCCAGACATCCCAGTATTTAGAAATTGGAAAAGATTTGGTTTATATAATTACTAATTTGGTTGGAAAGCCCTTCTTTTTGGCAGCGGTGTTTTGGCATCGTTAGATGAGCAATCATTGGTTTACCAGAAAGAAGATTAATTCTGTTTATTTTTAGAATAAATTCACTCTCCAAGCCATTTTTGACTGTTATTAATCAGTCTGTTGAAATGTACAGAAATAAGAGATCATTTCAGGAGTCAGATTTCAACTTCTGGTAGCTTTCAACACGCAATGTAAGAATTTAGAAGATATAAAATCAAGTTCATATATAAAAGATGCTTAATGCAGTCACTGATTCTGAGTAGAGATTATCAACTAAAAGTTTCTATGTGTCCTTTGAGACCTTGGAATCTGTATAATTTATGATTAAAAATCCCAATTTTTCTATGAATCATAAGAATTGAAGAGGGAAAAAATTTAGTTGACAGAAAGGACTTTAAACTTGAGATTGGTCTATCAGTACTGCCCTCAGTGTGGTGAGGGCAAACCATGGCAGGAGTTCCATTTATTTCACTTGTGTTAAGTTTTATTACAGTTAAAAGGTGAACTGACAGAAAAATGGCTTGTGGCAACTGCTATAAATATTTTGACTTTAAAAAATCCATCTGGAGATTGGTATTATGCCAGTGGACGTGAAGGGATATGAAGGGATATAGTCATGAGTAAGCCTATGATACTTCTGATATCTCATCTATTTACCTGAACTCCACACACACTCAGCAGTGGGAAAAGGGAATTTGTGGGTATAATCTCTCTCAGCTATTAAGGAAGGTGTTTACAGCTGTCTGCTTCTCTGCACTTCTAACACAAGGAATGTGTGTCAGAGAATCAGGTGGGATGTCCTCAGTGCCACTCAAAATAGATGAGATGAAAAAGCATTTCCAGGATGTAACTCGCTGATGCAGCAACAAGTGGGAAGTGCAAAATCTCAGAGAGATGCAGATAATTCTGATCACCTTTCTGATTCACTTCTCTCTTCCTTTTCCTCTGTCCTCTAGGAACCACAATCCATCTGGCACAGCAAGATTTGCAAGTGGCACGAGTTGCTGTGCCTTATTCCTCTTGGTGCTCACCTGCTTCACCGGCACTTCACGTCAGAAATGAGCTGGGTGCAGTGTTTTGCCAGCTGACACTTTGCCAATTTCAGGATAATGCTAGGAGCCAGCTGTGCACATCTGGGAAGTGCAATAAGCTACAGGCAGTGTGGTTTTTTTCCCCATGCGAAAGCAAATTGCGTTTAGAGACAGAAAGCGAGCAGCACATGGCAGAGTAGCTATCTGCACAACAAGATGCATTTGCTGTCGAGATCAGTACCTCTTTTTGGTGAAGGTTCCCATGACTTTTGTGCAGCTGGAGTTGTCTCCTCCACACACCCCACACTTGTCATACTGGAGCTTGGACCCGATGATGCCATCGCAGCCCGTTCGGATGCACTTCCCTCTCACACAGACTGAGTTGCTGTAGGGTCGACACTCCGTGCCATCAGTGACCTGGGCAAGCAAATAAAACTTGGTTCAAACTGCCACAGAAATTTGCAGTTTTGGATCCACCTGGAAAAACCCAGTTCCTTATTTAAGTCACCAGCTCAGAGCAGGTCGCCTCCTCTGAGAGACCAGACTGAGCTTCTCTAATATTGATGGTAAAAAAGCAGATTAAATGTAGCAAAAGGACAGTTAACTTTCAGTTTGGATTGCATCTGATAGAACAAACTGACCACAAGTCACATCTGTACCACTAACTATCCCATGCTATGCCAACTTCTTTAGGTGTTACTCTGGATTCCTGAAACATAGTTCAGGTTAGACTTACTCTTTTCTCCTAATATTCTTTTTCCTCCAAAAAATCCCATAATGACAGAAAACTCCAGGCAGAAAGCCCTTTATCCACTACAGAAAACAAACTAGTGCAGAGGGGCCCATATTTTTCATGCATTCACATACTGAGATATGGAAAAACCTATCTCATTTTAGAGGCCAGCTCTGGCCCTAAGGTACAACCACTGGATCAAACCATTAAATCTGATCACACAGTTAAATATTTGAATCATATGATTAACTTCTTTTCCCTGGTGGTAGGGAAAGATTTCTACAATATGGGACACTTCTAAGCTGGAGGATGAAGCCCTGACTGGAGCTGCCATTACCTTCTGAGAAAATACCACATAATAACCGGTTCCTTTGGCTCGGCAGGTGAGCTTGCAGACATCTCCAGGCAGTACTCCAGCATACTTGGGGACCCATTCCACAAAAGTCTTGACCCCCTTTGCATCAGACTGATAGCCATTCCTTGCTTCACACTGCTCTTGTCGAAAGGATTTAGCTGTGGAATCATTCAGATCATTAGTGGCTATTTCAGACCATGCTGCAAATATCATTATGTCCATCCATTACTCCAATTTCTTTCCTACATAATTTTTAAGTTATGTCACACCACTTTTTACTTAGAACTGGCCTTCCATTCCCCCTACTGTTTTAGCTTGGAAATCTCCCCATGGCATAACAAGCATTAAAGGCCTAAAGTTTGCATGATGTTTCATTTTAGAGGACGACATTTTTTCCCTCAAGTGTCCTTTCTCTACGGCATCCAGAGGTGTGGGTGGTGAATCAGGATATTGTACTAATGCTGAACGTCATGCCTTGATACATACATTTTGGGGAGGCTACAGTGAGCCTTTGCTGTGTGGTTTCAGGGCAGATGATCAGTGTTTATGTCTGTGAAGGGAGGCTGGAGCAGGAGGGCACTCACCGTTGGCGGGGCAGGGTGTGACGTTGCAGGAGCGGTAGATGGCCCGCTTGCCTGTGCAGTATCTCCCGTTGTTCCTGGGGGCTGGGTTGTTGCAGTGGCGATAGGCAAACTGAACTCCCCCCCCACAGGTACGGGAGCACTGTCCCCAGGGTCCCCAGGATCCCCAGTTGCCATGGCTTGAAGCCTGAAAAACACACGGGACAGCAGGAGGTGAGCTTGGCATCCAAGCGTGGATGGAGTTGTTACCTCAAAGTCAGTGCTAATGCTTTCCTCAACTGAAGGCAATTCCTTCAGGGATAACAGGTCTTAGGAACCTTCTTTCTCCAAGCAAAGTTAATTTCTATCTTTTATTTGCACACTGATGACATCTCATTTGCACTGCGGGTGCAAAGCCAGGGCTGGGCCTTGCTCCGCACAGCTGCCTTCAGCCTCCTCACGGAACACACCCATGGTTTCATGGGCTACTCTCTTATTTTTTGCTATTCCTACCAAAAAGGCCCCTTAAACTGGCTCCAAGGGGTTCAACTCTCAGAATATACCCATACTGCTAATCTGAGATTAATAAAATCCAGCTACTGTGATGCGTAGGTATTGCTTGGAATTACTGGCAGGAGATGGAGTTGTCAACTCTGCTACATTGGCTATAGTATTGCAATATCATGTAGAAGTACAGAAATCCATAAAAAAGGGTATAGAAATCCATTAAAAGAGCGTTAGAAAGGCTGTAGCTTGATTTGAATGGTTCCCATAGTCTGCAAGTATTTTCACAAAGCTCTACAAATCCACATCTCTTCTGTGGGTGTAACAGAAGGGGCTACTGTCTACCCAGAGAATTTAAAAGTATCTGAACTGTGCAGCTGACAGCTCTCACAAGCCTGGGGATTCTTCAGATGTATACAGTACACAGGGGTTCTCTGTCACTGGAAGCACAAACTTTGCTGATCCAGAAGTTATATTCTGGATTAATTTCATCTGACCTTTTCTTCATTAGAATTAGGCCCTGGGGCCTTTCAGATGAGGACTGCAGGTTAAATGTGGAGATGTGATTTATCTTGCTTTTTGTGCCAGGTCAGAAAGCCATTGTCATTTACTGAAATCACGGCCTCTGAAAGAATGCTCCCAGTTTTCCAGGAACGAAGGCTTTCCTTTAAGAAGAAAATACACTGCCTGAACCTCAGCAGCATTTTTCCTACATCCCTCATCAACAACACCCCAATTCTGTGCTAAAAAACACAAGGCAGCTTTCAATCTGACTTCCACACAGCCCTTTTCACTCCCACAAAAACCAGCACCTCCGAAGGATCACCTTTCCAAACTCCCCTCGGGGTCACGGCCGGTAACTTACAGAGTAGTACTTCTTCTTGGTTTTGTCCACGCATTTCCCTTGGAGGCAGATCCTTCCTTTGCCACAGGGGGTTCCCTCCACGGCGGGCAGCTTCTTGGTGAGGCAGACCATCTGTCCCTGGCGCACCACGGCGCACCAGAGGCGCGAGCACACGTCCATGCCGGGGCACACCGTGTACTCGGCGCCGAACGCCAGCTTGCACTGCCGGATGGCGTCGTACGTCTGCCCCGGCAGCTCCTCGGGGCCCACGATCTGCTTCCTGGGCTGGTCCAGCAGGCAGTTCCCTACAAGAGCAAGCCAAGCTGTTGTTTACTCAGTTATTTTGTTTACTCGGTTATTTACTGTTATTTCCCGGTTTTGCCTTGCAGCGCTGCAAAGTCGTTCGGGCGACAGCGAGTCTCCTTCAAAGGACGGTGATGGGAAGATTCTGAGGTGATGCTGCACGAGGTCAAACTGCTGCCACTGTGTTCTGACCTTGCTGCTGAGCTGCCTAGTCCCAGCCTGAGGTGTAAATGAGTTTTACCCAGGTCCTTTTGGCCTTTCAGTCCTCAGAACACATTCCGTGCTATTTATCCGTTTGTGATTTAAGGAGCGAGCTAAACTCATGTAAGCAAGGCTCAAAGCAAGTACAGTTGTCATTTGAGTTTTAAATCAGGATGTCAGAACTAGTAAAGCTTCTAAAGGGATGCCAGAAAAATCAAAAAGCACAGACTTGTAGCCAATGAGGCCAAAAAACCCAAACAAAACAGATCGAAAAATAAAAATTTCTACCAGGCTAAAGGAAAAACATAAGCTATGTATCAAAACTAAAGCTGCCACTAAAGCTGGACTGCACTTTTCTTCTAAGAAGTGATACTTGGATGCTTATGGAACTAGTTAGAAAAGGGTTATCCATTTTACATGAAAACCCATAAATAACAGGAAGAAAAAATTGCACGCATGTAAAGATTTGTCTATGTGTTTTAAGGTCTGCAGTGGCCAAGGTATGTCTGGCACACTCTAAAAATAAGAATTCACATTTATGTTCTAGGTATCTTCTGATAGCTGGGTTTTTTTACTATTGAAAACCTCACTTGTTGACATGCAGAACTATTTATTCAGTGTAACCTCTTTTACACTTCATGAAAGGGATATGTGGTCTGGGCAAGCTTCACTCATCCTTGGCCAAAATAACTCACCACAATTTACCTCACTTTGGAATCCACACCAGTGTTCTTCACTTGCATCATGGCTGAAAAAAGCCTATCTATAAAACCCTCACTATTTACACAAAATGGAATAGAATTTCAAGCTATGGCAGGGAGTTTAAGCAAACCAAATACCCCATATTTCTCAATAGCTTGACTTTTCCTTCCAAAACACACACTTACTGCAACTGTTCTGCTCTTCTAAAGACTAATGCCAATTAGCCAAATTAGCCAAAAATTCTTTCTGCATGATGACTTGCAACCAAAAACTCTTGTCAAATCTGTTCCATTTGCTGACCCTGATTTACCCTAGCCTTATATTTAATCTGGATTATGCTGAATTTTTAATGCAGACAAGGTGTGCCAATGCTTGCTGTCACGAGATAAAGATAATTAGAAATACCCTGGGTTGTTGTGGTGTAAAATATTAGAGACGTGACGAGGAGTAAGGAAGCACCTATCTTTTTTCGTGGAGTTTCTGGACATAATTTGCAAAAGTTCTGGCAAAAATACACTTTGTAAAAGTAAACAGCAGTGGAAATCCTCCTTCATATACCATGTGAGGAGGAAGGAAGCCACCGAAATGTGAGGGCAGTGATGGGAAGGCTGTAGCATGTCAATATTCAGTATTATTCACTGCTTTTGTACCTACGCTGAAGTTTATCAAACTCCCAAGTTGAGCTGTTTTTCAGTCTTTTAAAACACCATAATAACAGTTCATTTTGACTGGAAATACAAATTTTGAGAAAAAGGAAAGAAAAGTTTCATCCTTGCATATACTCATCTGTAAATCATTCCAGTTAAAATTATAATTTCGTCATTATATGTGAGTAACAAACAGGTTTCACAAACTCACACAGCAAATATAGCATTTTTTCCTCTCCAGAACACAGGGGATGAGATCCAAACTTCTCCCTACCTGAGGAAAGTTGTGCAATCTCTACAAAGCCAGGTGCTCCAGCTGATCTCACACGATAAAACCAAAACTCAAGATAGGGAAGGCCCCTAATGATTTCCCACAGGAAAACAAAAAAATCTTTATATGGGCAGAGTGTAGCAGTGTCTGTGTTTGGACAGGCTGCAGTGAATTGCAGGTGTTTCTACCAGCAGCTGGTCCAACCTCCTGCTTGTCATGGCCCCTGGTGGGAGGGCAGAGAGGGCTTCTATTCTGCATTACATTTCAACATCCAGAGCATATAGATACTGCTATTCCCATTTTTTTTTGTCCTGGGCACCAAAGAACAGCTTTGTGTCCTGGAATAGAGCAACATTGTTGGCTGATGACAGTGCTAATTAAGCCATCTCATTATCTCTCTCTCAATGCCATGTGCAATGTATCTTGGGGGAAAAAAAGAAGGCGGAACAAGATCTGTGCAGGAAGCAGATAAGCAGGATATAAATTAATTAAAATACAAACAGTCCTTGTTCCAGGTTGCACAGAGCACTGGGCCTGAACACACTAAGTCCCAAGCAACCATCCCACAGCCTGGTGGTTGGCATGACAATAAAGGCAATTAGTACCTTTGGAAAGGCTTTGCTAAAAGCAGATGGATATAAATGTCACTCTCCTCTGGACACCAACTAAGCCCTTTCTTCCTACATGTCAAACTGTTGTCTGGGGTCATCTTGTGAGTGTAAAACAAATGGTGATATCATGGCAGAGCTGTTTATTGTTCTCAGAGCAGGCCCCAGCAGACAGGGAATCAGCACCTTGATCCTCCCCAGCCCCCTGGCTGACCTTGGGCGAGACATTTCTGTTGGGATTTACTCAGCTGACTTCATGTAATGCTGGTGCCTGCAGTGCACTCAGCTGTCAGGTGTCTCACTGCTGAGGAAAATCAGTTTATGGTGTCATTCAGCACCACTCATGCACCCAGGGCTGCTGAGGCCATTGGTTGTCAAATCAAGTTTTCAAATCATTTGAAGTCAAATCATTGACTTCCACTTCGACTTCATGGATGGCATTTGTATTCTCTTAGGACAGATCTGTGATTTTAAAAAAATAACTGGGAAATTATAAATTTCTACAGAAAAGAAGACTGTTACTTAGAAAAGGTCTCTGAAGGGCTGATCCATCAAGAAAAGAGATTCCCTAAATATTATGCATTTGAAATGGCACCATAGCATCAGCAATAAAATTAATTCCCAGAGGACTATAGACCTATATGATGAGAGGTTCAAATTTTCTATGAATAATTTCATTGCATCAGTAACTCTTGAAGACCACACACCTAAATTATAGCTACTCATGAGCTGAGGAGAAAACAAGCTCCTTACACCCTCTGAGAGGTCATTCATGGATGGTGGGAGAGTTACCTCAGTAACTCAAAAGGGAAAGTTCTCTTCATTTGTGGAAATTAATTTGGTAATATTAAATCAATCCCAGAGCAATACGGACCATAAAACAGGATAGTACAGATTAAAGGATCTAATAAAATTGAGAGAAAAAATTAAGTCATTCAGAGAAAAATATTTCAGAGAGCACTGAATCAGCCAACATAATATTTAAATGCAGACCTTTACATTCAGCAGACACACCATACTTTTTATCCATAAGCATTTTGGTTACCATAACAACTTGATCCATTCACTCAATTATGTCATTTTTATCTCAGCATTTTGGAATTTGAGTGGTTTGTTTAATAACTGCAGTTGCTTTGGGAGCACAGTGAAGACTTTAAAATTCATTAAAGAGTGAAGTTGAAGACTATTGGAAAACGAAATTTTTGTCCTTATTCCCCAAGGGGTAAATGTCATATTTAGCAAATAAGCTGCTATAAAACGTTCTTATTAAAAAATATAGCTTGACAGTAAAAAGTACCATGTAGCTGCCACAGGGAGTGACAACACATACCGTGGCCATCATCAAAGAATTCTGTGATAGTTGCTGAAGTGCACTTGGACCAGGGTTTTGAAGCATCAATGCTGGTCAGAATGGAGGACATCAGGCGCTTGTCTTCCATGGAGCCAAAGTTCTCCTCACAGAACTTGGAGTCATCGTGGGAAAGCCCAAGCAAGTGCCCTGTGGAGATGAAACAAATAAATAAAGTTATATGACTATCCCGAGTTTATCAGGTGGAGCTCCCAGTCACGTGAGGGAAGGAAACTGTATTCGTTCATATTTATCAACAATTGACTTCTTACTGTTTTTCCAATCAGCAAGAAAAACTCTGTGAAAATGTTTTGCAACTGTCTAGAAATGCTACATCTTTTTAAACAGCTAAAAATAAAAGGATTTAAGATGCACTAAACAAAGGGTAGAAGAATGAATGGGAATAAAGCTGCAGAGAGCTGAAGCCTGAACTTAATGGTCAAAATGTTCAGCCTAAGTCAGAAGTTGATTAATAAGATATGCAATATCTTATTAATAAACCAAGAGTGCTTTACTAAACCAAGAGTGCTTTAACAATAAGGACAAGACCACCCATCAGAGCCTGCAGAAAAAAGCCTGATGCCCTGAAGGGACACATTCTGCAAGATTTGGCCTTTTCTTTTTTCAGGTAAGAAAAACCATTTTTGTTTGGCAACACTTCCTATATAAGGCAGATAATGCTGTGTCTCTGCTGCCCTGAGACACTGACTATCAGGAGGTACATGTCAAGTTTCAATCTGATACAGCACTGCATATAAAGACTTGCTCTGAAGAGATGACAACAGCTTTGTTCCATTCCAGACAAATGCTGGTGTTGAGCAAAACAATTCACTGCTAAGATTACTATTTCAAACTGACAGAGTCCTCTGACAAGAGTAACCAAATAATCAGTACATCACTTCTAACCTACAGAGCAAATTCTCTGGAAGTGGGCTGAGCATTTAATACACTGTATTTACATTGTATTTACTGATCCAAGACTGCTCACAGTTGTAGAAATTACCTCACTGCAGAATGCTTGTGATATAAGGCAATGAGGGTCTCTTAGTGGAAAAGGAGTTTAATTTTTAAGCCTTTGCCTTGTACTAAACTGCTCTGGGTGAATAAAAGAAGCTGGAGCATTGATCCAAAGAGTTTGGCTGAGTAACATCCCATGGCTGGGGATGGTTCAGCGTGGGATATGAATGATAGTCGGGTGCACAGCAGCAACTCCAGGATGTAATTTTTCAGAGCGCTCAGCATTTTATAGCACTATTCAGAACTACCCAGAACTTTGTGACATGAAGCTTTGAGTCCTGCAGGGCAGAATTCCAGTTTGTCACAGCCTCTGGTACCACCCTGCAGCACTTCACCCACGGAAGATGCACTTTTGTTCTCCAGACAAATCCCTTTATTGCATAACTGTCCTTCACTCCCCAGAACTGTTCATTTTCTGCTAAGGACATCCCATGTAAGTACATAATTCAACAATACAGTGCACATTCACAGGCCTGTTAATACTTCTGCAGCTTGGGCTGCTCTTGAGTTTCTCTGCTACCTATCACATCTTTCTTTTTTCTCCTTCACAGAGACAAATAGTAAAATATCCTTTGGATATGAGGAAGCTTGCAGGTAGATTTCAAGCTCTTCATTTTGAGCACAGAGACTGAGGATTTCTTCATAACACTGTTGCAATTTAGCCTCCCTCTTCAGAAATAGGCTGGACAGCCTCTGTGGAGAATTTCAGAGTAAATAAATAAAATGAAATGCTTCTCAGGTCACTGTTCAGCACAGAACATTTCATCCCAAATACTGTGGCAAAAACAGAGGAATCTGAAACAGGGTCATCTCCTGGAAAGTGTCAGGCTACTGAATTCACCTTTAATTAGAGAGCAGCATAACTTCTCTGCTTTACAGTGATAAATGGGGTGAGCTGAGGACACACCTCATTAGCAGCATCTACTTTGTCATATTAAATCAGGCCATTGTTCCAGTGCATGACAAGAACCAAGTCACTCACTTGGCAGACTTCAGCCCTTTGGAGAAGCTTCCCAAAGTATTTGTGAATCTCCCTTGTTATGTTTAAAATTTTCAAAAATAATTTAAAAAACCCACCATGACAAGGAAAGAAGCAGTAAGTAGTGAATAACTTCCAAAATACATAATTCTGATTCTCACCGTTTGGGCTTCTAAATTAGTCCCCAGTGATGTTAGTGAGGATAATAGCATTAAATATATGGATTTTAGCTCTCCATACTGACTTGCCAGTTAACTTTGTATGCACGTGTCCTGACAAACACTTTCATTCACTTACAAACACTGTGAATGCAACTCTCAAAGGATTTTATGGAGCTAAAATTCCTAATTCTTACCACAACATAAATTTCTCCCCATTCTAACTTTGCGTTTTAAGGCACTCTGACCAGCCTTAGAAGTGATTAAAGCATATGACAAACTCCCAATGATGCTGCAATCTGGTTTTGCATTTCATTAAAAATTCAAAATATCACAGGGCTGTGTAATCTCTAAATACTGCCTGGCTATGTTTTGCTCTTTTTAGCACAGAAGTGAGAACAGCAAGGTCCATTAAAACCTGTACCCTTCAACTTTTGCATCCAAAAATTAAGGGAGAGACACTTCCCTTCCTACTTCTAGAAGTTTCTCCCCACCACCCCTCACATGCACAACCCTGCTGATGTCATTACATGACATTAGGGTGGTTTCTGGCATTTTCTGGTGGGGTGCTTCCCTTCCAAATTGGAAAGGTTGATCCTTCAAGTGACCCTACATGGAAGCAGAACTCTGGAGAAAGCTCTGGACAGAGGCAAAGACTCGAGGAATGCAAATCTTACAAAGGAGGCTTTTAAAAACAATGCCAATTTTAGCCCCAGCCCACTTTGTAGGAGTAGGAACGTCAAACCGGGCTATTGAAGGAAAAGAAAAGGCTCCCAGCAGCTGGGTAAAATGATGAGTGATTGAGAATGGGTTTGTAGATCATCTGCTGTTTTCTACTTAATGAAGCATCTTATGGTGCTGACAGTTCCCACTGAGTGAAAATGACATAATACAATTTTACCAGCAGGATGGTGTTTAGGTAAGTTATGCTGTAGGAATGCATGAAATGGTGAAGGAAACACATGGAGGGGAAGCAGGGTTTGCCCTCTTGTAGCCAAGGAGGAGGTGGCCTGCTTGTAAATTCATCTCCAACTCCAAAAAGACCAAGGACCCAAATGCAGTGACATCCTCCCCTCACGGCTTTCCCTGCTGAAGGCCAACACCTGCTACAGCCCGACAGGAAATAATACCTGCAAGGGGTTCAAAAATGATCCCAACACCTTGCAGGAATGGAGGATATGTCCCTAATACAAGGTGGGAATACTTCAGAGAAATGATGACAAGTCAGTAAAAACTTTCATCCTCTCTGAGGATCAGGACACAAGAGCCCTGCAGGGAAAGCAGGAGTGCACCAGAGCTGTGCTGGATGTGTGGTGAAGCAGCTCTCTTATTCCCAGGAACACTGGGAAGCAAACCAGAATCACAGAATACCCTGAGCTGGAAGGAACCCACAAGGATCATCCAAGTCCAGCTCTTGGCCCTGCATAGGCCAGCCCAAAGAATCCCACCCTGTGCCTGAGAGCATTGTCCAAACACTTCTTGAAGTCTGGATATTTCTGGTTTTTCTTAATGTACAAGTTCTAGACTATCTGCAGAGGCTCTCTGAGTGAACAGCATGCAAAATTACTCTACTGTCATACATTTCTCACTGGTATTTCAAGCATTAGAAACAAGAAAACAGAAAACACCCACAATGTATAGCAAGCCAACTCCAGGTTTTGCTAAAGCACAAACCAAGGTGGGTCTCCTGGGAAAAAAGCCACCAATCCCTGCTTATGGACAAGACCTTGGGCAGCATGTCAAAGAGCAGCTCTTGCACTCCATCTGACCACAGGAGACATGCAAGGTGACACAGCAGGCTAAAAAATGCTGCAGGCACTGTAATTTGTTTTCTCAGAGGAGCTCAGTTCGGATGAAGCACGTGTTTGCCAGTGAGGTCATGCCTTTCACCTCATTTCCAGCTGGGACAACTGGGGAGCAAAAGAAGGTCAAGAGATTTGCCCCAGGTTCCCCTGTGAGTCAGTGGCTCTCGTGGGATCAGGGTGCAGGAAGCTCCTGGCTCAACATTCCTTGGGTTAATAATCACCAGCCCAGACCTTCTGCTTTAGCCTCCTGCTCTCCCCTTGGCTGAACAAAGATTGCATGGGGGAACTCTCAAAATTAAACCATTTCTTCTGGCAGGGGCTAGAAGAAATGGTTTTTCTAATTTTTCTTCTTTTTCTAACTCCTATGAGTTTCTGACTCCTTCTTAAAAACTTCATGCTGGTATCACTCAGGAATCCTCTTGAAGTCGTGATGTACCTAAGCAATAACAATTAATAAAGCTGGTGGGTTTTTTTAATAAACAGAAGTGATTTGAATTACACAAGCTTACAAAATAATTGCACAGAATATAAAAGCTAGCCATTCCTCTTTTTTTTTAATTCTTGAACTTTACTTCCAGTTTTCTTTTCTTTGACTGCTATCAGCCACTTATGAAAGAAAAAGGATTTTAAAAAAATCACTCTCTCTTTTAAATCTCCAGCCCAATGGCAGTTTCTAATATTTCTGGCTTAAAAGAGCTCTTCAGACTCAATGAAACAATAGTCTGGAGTGCAGCTTCTTCTCAGAAGCAGACATAAAAACAAAAAAAAGCCCTGATCAGACATTCACCCACCAGTGCTGCAGACTTCACACAAAACAAACCTGTGCTGAGCTGGCTTGCTGTAACAGACTTGTGGGAGATCACAGACACATCACCCCTGTCAGCCAGGCAATTCCCAGGCAAGGTTCTGCCCAGACAACGTGGGCCAGGCAATTGGAGACCACTGTGTCCACACAGACTGAAATCATCATGAAAAAGATGTGGCCTTGGAAGTCCACACTGCACTAATTAATGGGGCATGCAGAAGAGAAATACTCATTTTAATGAAGAAGCAGGAGATGGTGACACCTATTTCACACCTGTTGAACTCAGAGGAGCTTGGGAAGAACATAATTCACAGCAGCTCATGGTAAATGAATGAACTCTGTGGGAGTACACAGAGCAAGAATGTAAAAGTTGCATTGTCTGCTGCACCAGAAGTCTCCTCCCAAAAAATCTACATTATTGGATTGGTATTATCTACCTGCCAATGAGGAAAGCAATCCCTACAGACCCTGCAGGGTCAGGGTCTCCTGACCTGCCTCCTCCTGCCCTGGAGGCCCAGGCTGAACACTGAACTTCTTTTGGGATCATAAAACCTGAGATCACTTAGGTTGGTTGGAAAAGACCATTGAGCACAACCATAAACCTAACACTGCCAAATCCACCACTAAACCATGACCATAACATATTTTTTTGATAATGACTGCTGTGAAATATTAGGCAAAGCACAGAGTTTTACAGTTTGCTTTAAGCACCATGTCTGCTGCAGGTGGAACGATAATATATTTTATATAACATTACAAGTTAATAAAAATATTGCTGGGCAAGCCAAGAAGTTTTTATTCAAAATTGTAACCAGCAACCTTTTAGACAGCTGATGTTTGCTTTTTGAGGCATCAGCTTAATTTTCTGCCCCACCTTCAGCTCTTGTGAAGGCTTAGCTTTGTCTGCGCACCTTTTCTCTTAATCAAAAGGGGTATGCTCATGAAGGCTTAATTTGAGAGCTTTTGCAAGCAGAAGTTAAGACAGAACTTTGAAAAAAGGTTCAAAGAGGAGGAATCAAGCAATTTTCCTGATGTATGTCAGCAGAGAAGACTTGGATGAGTGTACTCTCTGTTTTTTTTTTTGTTGTTTTAAGAAAGCAAATCTGCCTAATTATGATTACCTGGATATTTGCCTAAACTTCATGTGTCATGAAAGAAACATAATATGAGACTCACAACCTCCACTGTTTTTCTCATGTGGCTGTGAGACTCTGTGCCCTTGGCAATGTATCCCCCTCAAAATGAAAGGCTCCAGGAGATTTGTAGCTGTCAGGTCTGAAGCTTGTCTTTATCTGCTTTATCTTGACAGCCTTGAAATCAAAGGGCTGCATGTTCAGCAGAACATGGCAAAGAAAAGATTGCTGTATTTAGTTACTTTTGAGTGTACACAAAATGAGCACATGTGGTAAAACAAGGAGTGGGAGGATTTTCTGACTCTTCCATGGACATCAAAAGACTCCTTTAAGTATCACACACGTTGTTCTCAGTTTCATTTGTTACTGAAGAAGTCAGAATCAGAGTTTGCTGTAGGTTAGGCACTGTATTCCTTCCTCGGTGGCCTGCAGCTCAAACACAGCTCAGGCTCTGAATAAACAGCTCCAATCCACTCAGAATTTATGATATTCTGGTGTATTTCAGTGACCCACACGAGTGGGGACGCCAGGAGCAACACCTCACTTCTAAAATGGCTTTTTTACAGAAAACAGTGCTCTCTAACACATTTTGCTGATGGTACTCATGACACTTTTGTCCTCAGTGGTGACAGAGGCCACAGAATGATGCCATTCTGGAAAATGGGATTGGTATTTGGAAAAAATTTGGTATCAAACTCATTACTTAATACATGAAAAAAGTTCTTGGCTGTGAGGGCCGTGAGGCCCTGGCACAGAGAAGCTGTGGCTGCCCCATACCTGGAAGTGTCCAAGGCCAGCTTGAAGCAACCTGGAATAGTTGAAGGTGTCCCTGCCCATGGCAGGGGGTGGAGCTGGATCATTTTTAAGGCCCCTTCCAACCCAAACCATTCCGTGATTTTCTAGCTTTAGTTTCTGTGCAGTCCCTTGGTTTCAGGCATTACACAGCCCAGCTGTGGAAGATGTGGTAACTCCTCATAACCACAGAAGATGACGCAGAGCAGAGACCTTGAAAAGGCATCCTGTGCATCCCTGTGCCCTGGGGTAGGATCAGCATCCCCTGAGCCACAGCTGCTTCAGCCAGATGGCTCCTGCGAACCTCCAGAATCAGAGCCTCCCCAAGCACTTCAGTCCTGCCCTCAACTGTCCTGCTTAGATGATTTTGGCTAATGCTTAAAGCAAATCTCCCCTGCTGCAATTTCAGGCCATTACCCCTTGTGCTGTCCCAGGTGGACATGGGGAATGATTTATTATGCAAATTTTTGCAGCAGTTTTTTTAACATATTTGAAGGCTGCTTTTATCCCGCCCTTTGGCCTTCCCTCCCCAAAAGTCACATGTGAAAGATAAAAGGAAACTAATGAACAAAGGTTTAATTAGTTCCACGCAGCAATGCTAAAGCTATAGCCTAAAAATAAAACACTTGGAAAGAACATCAGTAAACCATATTACTCAGGAGGACAGAAGGAGTAACTGCATGCCAGAGTGTTTGTGTAACAGGGGAGCAGGAACATTGCAAAAGGTCAAATGAACATTATCACTGAGAAAAAAAAGGCTGTATTGCCTCTTTTTAAAAGAGTAAGTTTCTCAAGATTGATGGAAAGAACAAAGATAAGTATAATTTAAGCTGTTAGACCCCATGTAACTCCCACTGAACTGAACTGGAGCTTTGCCTGCTTGAAGGATGCAGGAAGGATGCTTTTGTATTTAAGGACTAGATCAAAACTCAGGAGACTCTAGATCAAAACTCAAGTTTAATTCTTGGCTTTCCCTGGGATTCCCTTTGTGATTTGGGGAAATTTCCTATTGATAAAACAAGCAGTAGCTCCACTTAGATCCCCTTGAACTCCTCTCATTTTTCTTTTGTAGATGGCAAACTGTTTAGGGTGGTGGTATGGCTGTGCCAAACTACAGTGGGACTCCAGCACAAACTTCTGACCATGGCTGTACTTCAAAACACAGCACCAGGCTGCAAAACATGGATATATCCCATCACAAGATATGTCAAATGTAATTCCAGCTGATAGATTGTGCCTGTTGCTGATACTGGATCATGCTGACCTTCACTTGTTTATAATTCAACACTGTCAAAGTAACAAATCTCTGATCCAAAAGTCCAGAGTATTAGAGTGCAAATCTCATTGTTTATCTCTGATGGTTATTTTAATAAGAGATACAAGGGGAAGCAATGTAGTGCTGCCCTATGAAAAACACTAAATAACTGTTGAGATCATGAGTAATCTCAGGTTCTGTAATGCTCTCCTCCACACGTCCCCAAGCGGTAGGGAAGTGCATGAAGCAAGGAAACATCACTTTTTGCAGGCATTGGCTGCTGGTGACAAAGGCTTGGAGAATGCCTACATACTGTGCCTAAGCTCAGACAGCTCTGCAGAGCTGTGGAGGTGTAGCTGAAGGAGCTGCTAGAAGCAAAAAAGGCATCCATATGCCACAACATAGTGAGGAACTGATGATTTCAGGCTAGAATCGAGGGGGTTATTTTTGAGAAAATGAAGCTACTGCTGTCCCAACTGACAGCAGCATGTCCCCTGCTAGAAAAAACCCAGATATGGATTTACTGTTGGTGGCTGGATGTCCTGGCAGGCTGTGATTTCAAACTAACATTTATGGTATCAGCACTGCTCCCCTCTATTCTGAGGAGAAACTGGATTATCCCATTCAAAGTTACTAGGTTTCTTTCTGGTTTTTTGTTGCATTATTCCCTTTTTTTTCCGTTTGACATTGGAGACAAGCTATTACTGATTTTCCTACATATAAGTAGGACAAGATTCAGGTCCTACCTTATCTAAGTTTACATAAAGATCTCCACCTCTTATTGCCAGCTAATCAGTTGTACCAAGAATTTGGCTGCATCTATTCCTTCCTGTGCTCTCCTTTACAGGCCTGTGGAGGTTTTGCCTGTTGCTGCTCATTCATCCTCTCCCCCTCAAAAACCACTGGTCAAAATCCATCTATTTTATCTGAAAGAAATAAAACAAACATCTCACACGTGATGTGGCAGAACCCCTGGCAACAGGAGCAGCAGGTTTGCTCTGCAGCAAAGCTGCTTTTTGGCTTCCTGTGCACCAATCCAACCTGAGTCCCCGGGCTGTGCGTCCTCCTGTCGGGTTGAGCTGCAGTTCAATTTACTTTGGTTGCCTTCCAGAGAAAGAATCTGAGCCTGGAAAATGCTCTTGGATCCTTCAGGGGGGAAGCAGGAGCGTTCAGAGCCCCTGGAAGGCACAGTGAGGACACTGTGAGGATCAAGTCCATGCTAAAGATGCTGCATCTGCTCCCCATGCACAAAACCCACTGAGAGTGACTCTGCTTCACCCTGTGGCTCACCTTGACCTTCCAGCTGACAGAAAAGAATATCCTGGGCTCAAAGCATCCTCTCTGACTGAGGAACTGAGCCACTGTTAAATTAAAGGTACACCCTGCCCACAGGACAGGGGGAACTTGGGAGATTTCTGGATTGCAGGAAGAAATCTGGTCTCCAAATAAAATACAGCAAGGTTTTCCCCGAAGTGCTTAACTAAAGGGTATCCATGCCACACTTTTATTTTTCATCCTTTTTTGACCTTTGATTTAATTTAAGTACTCAAGCAATTTTGGCTGTGTTTTCTTCTCAGCTTCTCCCACTTCAGGCCACACACACAAAGACCATTCTGTGACTTGACACCCCTCCTTTCTTAAAAACTTCTGGTGAGGAGAAAAAAAAAGAGGATGTTATTTTAAACAGCCTCAAACTAGAGGTTTTATGTCCATTAGGGTTCTTATTTATTCATTTCAATTCATGCCTTTTTTACATTGAAAATTATAGTTTTTAGAGATTCCTGTAAATGCCTAGGTATGAAAATGGCCTTTTTCCAAAATGTGCTTCTAGATCACTAAAAATAATTCACTTTTGCTTATATTTTCTCTGTGTGGAATTCAAGGTAACAACGTGAATGTTTGCTGCTCATCCCTATCTTTACTGATCTGTGTTCTTTCCTTTTTAATCTACCTAAAAACGTATTTATTGCTGATAAAATGGCAGGAAAGACATTGCTCTCCTCTTCACACACCAGAACCACCAAGAGGGCTCCTCGCCCAACCCACTGACCCTCAGCAGAGACATCACTTCTGGGTGCAAGGGACACAAGCAGTGTCCCCAGCACTCTGGCTTTGGATGACAGGCTAAGTTTGCCATTTAACCCATCCCAGGTTTGTGATGTCTCATTCACAGCATCCACATCCACATCCCATGTCAATCTGCCTTTCTACACTGCTGTAGCTCTCTCTAAATGCACTGAATTAGTGATTCCAGAGGACTTTTTCTTTTTTAGCGACATTATTGCTCACTAAAACAACATTTCTGCTTTGGGGACTCATCCCGCCACAGTATTTCATGTTTTCATGCAACGCCTGATCCCTTCTCCAGCCACTACTGATGCAACTCCTTTGCAGAGCTATAAGAGAAGCAGGGTTAGGGTCACTTGTCACTGAAGAGTCAGGTCATTTTCCATCCTTGGTGACCTCTGTTCCCTCAGCCATATGTATAAGGCACTCAGAACTCAGGCTCTACCTGCAAGCTCCTTGAAAATGGAACCACTGCAATGATACTCCCAAAGCAAACTCTACTTTGGTTTGGCACGAGGTACAAGGCAATTCAGCAGCTGGCTCTCTGTGAAAGTTCTCCTTTCCTTGTTATTTCCTTCCAAGAATATTTGGGAAAAAAAAAAGAAAAAAAACCAACATTCTCCACTTTCAAATTTTCACTCCCCAAAGTGAACAGCCCTTATAGCAAATGTATTTCCAGTGAACACAGTTCACAAAACATCAGTAAATGAAACAGGATCAAGATGGCAGCAGTCTCTCTGAAGGGATATATCATGACAGAAGTAATGTCCCAGAACACAAACTTTCTTCTTTCACTAATTCTGTCTTAAACCCTTCTGAAGGGTACATGTAAGGCTCCTAACTGAATTGCTGTCGACCAAGGTGGAAAGTGAAACAAAGCTTAACATGTTCTGTGACCAAACCTTCATCACCTAAATACTGTTTCACTTCTTACAGAATTCATAAAGGTGGAATTTCTGTACAATTACGAAGATACTGGAATTATGCTGGGTTTTTGCCACAAAAGCTTTTCTCTGCAGGTAATACAAGGAAAAAAGCTTCCTAGCAGCAGCGCATGCAACAAGTTGAAAAACGTGACTTATTTTCCAATAAATAAGTGCATGCAAATTACAACAGATGGGCCAAAAGCTTTCTCAGGAGGGCCATGCACTGACATCTCTGGGCAGTAGCAGCAGCCTTTGAATTTTCACTTCAACTGCTGCTTAGAAAGGCCACTGTCAGGGAGGAAACACCTACTGTGCGCCTTCCCCTGCCTTCTGATCCCTTATTAGTTAACCCTGAAGTGCATATGTACACAGCCCTAATCCCCAGGCGGGGCTGCGGGCCGGGGGAAATCTGGAATTAATTGCGGGGTATTTTGGTTCCTAATGCAGCTGTTGTGAGTGTTTGGCTTGGCAGGGGAACAGAAAAGGCACTGCATACCGATTTCGTGAGCCACCGTAAAAGCGGCGTGGAGGCCGTCGTCTTCAATCACCGCGCAGCTGCGCTCGGGGGAGCAGATGGTCCCAACGTCTGCCATTCCCAGGGTATCACAGGAATGATGCCCACATAAATCCTAACAGGGGAAGGGGTAAAGAAAAAGAAATTTAAAAAAAAAAAGTCATTACAATGGATTTTTATACCTGGAGGTAACAACCGGTTAAAGGCGGCTTTGCCATTGGCGGGACCCGGATGAAAATGTCAGTGTAAAGTTCCAGGTAAAGGTGTTAAAAGCATAGCAAGCCAATCCCTGGTAAAGTCAGTTGGGAGTATTTTCATGGACTTTAACAGGTTTTGGATACGTTCTGCAGCTAATTGTTGTTAGTTAAATTTGTATTCCTGCGATGCTTACACTTGCTTTGAGGTAGGCACTGAAAATATGATGTGGAAGCATTTCCTCATTGACAATAAAACCAGAAAATTCTCTTTATTTACAGAAGGCAAACCAAGGCCCAGAGAAAGCTTCAGCTTCCTGATCAGTCCTTGAAACAGAGATCACCTTTCTTTTCTGAAGCCAATCCTATACTCTAACTTAACAGAACTAAGACTGTTACATGTGAAACCTCATTCCACATGTGTCAAGCAGTACAATTAACACTGTGTTACCCAATAATATACCAAGTATTTAGCCATTCTCAGACATTGCTGAGAGTCAGTGATATGAGAGTGCAAAATCCCAACAACTTAACCGCTTCTCCCACATGCAGATATAGGGTGTCTCTGAAAACCATGCATGTAGCATCAGGTTTTTTCTTTTAACTTTGGTCAGACATTGTGTTTTTATCACCAGCAGTAGTTTCTCCATGCTTCTGTTGAAGCAGAGGGAAGAATAGTGTGCACGTGCACATATACACATTTTTTGGATGAGAAGGAAAAGTAGGGGCCATGCTATTTGGAGCACTTCAACATTTCACTGTGGTTGAATGAAATTGCCATTTTCAAGGTGTGACAAATGTTATTGTCAAAATGATCAAAGAGCACTTTTTTCCCTTCAGTTTCAAGATTCTCTTCAGATCTCGTTCTACAAGGACTTCCTTTTATGAAGCCTTTCATAATTAATCCATCTGAGTAAGAGACACCTTATGGGAGGCTTCAGAGCAGCAGTGTTCACTGATTATGACAGGTTAGGCAAACCTGGAAAAGCACAGGATTCAAGTCCCACTGAAGTCAAAGAAAACCCCACTGAGTGCACAGATACCGTGACAGAGCATCTCTCTACAAACACCAAAAAAAAAGGAAAAAGGGGTTTTTTATTCCCAACAAAGAAATTTTTCAAGCTAAAAATACAAACGAGTATTATTATATATATGGAGGAGAAATTTCAGGCTCAGTTCTGGCTTCCAGGTAACTATCAGTGGGAAGACACTCAAGTCTTAAGCTTGATGTTTAGGTTGGACATTAAGAAGAATTTCTTGATAGAGAGGGTGATTAGGTATTGGAAGGGGCTGCCCAGTGAGGTGGTGGAGTCACCATCCCTGGAGGTGTTTAAGGCAAGACTGGATGTGGCACTCGGTGCCGTGGTCTAGCACAAGGTGGTGGTCACTCACAGGTTGGACTCAATGATCTCAGAGGCCATTTCCAACATGACTGATCCTGTGATTCTGTGATAGAGCAATGTGACCTGAATCCACACCAGCAGCTGAACTGAAACTCTTACACAAGTACCAAAAAGCACATAAATCAGACAGAAAGCAACTTGCTGGAGGAGGGCTAGACAGGTTGAGAGTGCTAAAATAGTATAAACTGCATTAATTCAGGCTTTGTCTCTGCATGCAGATTCTATGTCACTCAGTCTTTTCTTGTAATTGGGTGTTATTATTACATAGGTACTGACATCAGTGCTGCTCCCAGTGTGGCACAGTGTATCAGCACCCAGATGCCTCATGCCAGTCAGGATTTACTCTCATTTGCACACAAGAAGCAAATGAGAGTAAATGGGAATTTTAAAAAACAAGAAGCAAATGAGAGTACGCTGGGAATTTACACCAGCAGGCACAGCTGGACTTCACAATGATTCACCAAGTTTGATGACACAAATGTAACTAAAAAAAAAAGTATTTATCTAAGCAGGCAATCTTGTAAACTTCCATAGAGCTAATTCTGGTGGGATGAATGGAGCATGGAACATTAGGGCAGAGGTGTTACCATAATCTCACCTCAGCACTTCAAAAGCTGTGCACAGCATTGCATTACAATGTCTTCCCTGGATATCAGGGCTGGTCCTAGAAAATCCCACAGCAGGAAAGACATGATTCTGCAAACTGCTTATATGCAAAATCACCTAGCTCCTCCAATTCCCCACGGACAGCTGGCAAACAGGTGTCCTCAGATGCTCTGGGACCAGCCATCCCCAGAAAGGAGAAGAGTGCCCACCCTGGGGTCAGAAAGTGGTGGGCAGTGCTCCAGCAAAGCCCTGGTCCCTCAGTAGCCCCGTGGCCATCTCCCTGTGGCCCCCCAGCAGTCGGTGTGGGAGTCCTGGAGCCACTGCCAAGTCCCAGCTGGGAAGCAGCAGAGGGGCTTGTAAAGGATTTTGGAGACAAGGACAGGAAATATTTTCTGGCATCAGCTCCTTTGTAGGAAGCTGTTATGGGGATGTCTGTGGGTTGCCCATCTGCTGCTAGAGCAGGGCATGCCATGGCTGTGCTTTGAGCAGAGCATGGATTGAGCATCCTGGTTTTCCCTGCCAATTCCAGCCCTCGGTGACTGCTTGAAGATGCTCACATGCAGCTAAGGCTGACATTATCAATAATAATTTAGGCAGATTACTGAGGGGTCCTCTATGTTGTCATTGTCTCATTCCCTTCTTTACTTCTCCTGCCTCTGCACGATTTGAACTGGAATATATTTCTCTTCACAGTATATACTAAAAACAGAACTGCAGCCTATCAAGTGGCATCTCTGAGACAAATATTCTGAAAAGTTTGCTTTTGGGTCAATTCACCAATACCAGCTTCCAAACAGCTTGACTGCAGGTGATGTTACTGAAAATCATGCCTGCTTAGCCATCAAACACTGGCTATGGATCATTCATTACCAGAATCAATGGTTACATTTGTTTTTTGCTTTCCTGGGCAGTCCTGGAAAGCAGCCTACTACTTTCATGAAATAAACTTTGTGGGAGTACAGTAGTAGGTTTTATTTCCCTGGAAAATACTGTAATTTTTTGTTAAAAACAGGCTTCAATGTAATGATGCAATCTTAAAAAATATCTGTGTGGGTAGCCTCAACTTTTCATACTCCAGCTAAAGCACGAGGAAAGAAGGGACTCGTGATACATAAAATCAGTTTCCAGTGATTATTTCACTCTGGGCTTTTTTTTGCTTCTATTAGAAAGTTCATCAGCTACTCAGAATCTGGATGCTCAATTGCCTTGAAAACAGTGGCAGAAGCGTTAAAGAATGTTTTTTGATATTTCTAAAGAAGGAAAGCAGCCTGGCCCTTGATCTGCTTTACAGCAGTTTCAAAACAGAAGAATGACAAGGAAATGCATTTGCTGTGCAGGAGGCAAGAGATGTTAAGACTTAAGCTTTGGCAAAGGAATGGCTTAGTAAAACTAAGCTGTACATCACAAGTCTAGTAGTTAATTAGACAGCTCATTAGAGGCCAAGTTTTCTTGGCATTCTAAATCCATCAGGAGCAGCTGGCTGGCTGCCATGTATACATGGCCTTGTTGTGAAGGGAGATAGCTGTCACCATGTCCTGGCTGGAGCAGGGAGTTCATTTCACCTGAAATGTGTTCCACAGCAGGTTTCAAAACAAGAATAAACTGTTCAGTGAAACCTGGTATTAGGTCAGAGCCTGCTGACCAGATCCAAAACATGATGTGAGCACCAACGTGGACACTTTGGTGGGATTTAAGGGCAGAAGAACATGTCCTCAGGTCTTTTCAGTTGTCTACCCCTCGTAGGGCTTGCAGTTTGGGATCCTGTGGGCCCCAAAGTGCCACAGTTCCACAGTCTGGAACAGCTGGGCACTTGGCCTATTGGGGTTCAGATGTTTCATGTTTCTCCACCTTTGCCCTTGAGGAAAGCTGAGCCTACAGAGCTTCTCAGATCAGAATGAGAGGAGCCCAGAGGATGAGGCTTTGTGCCAGGCCAAGCTGCACATCACCTTCTTGCAAAGCACAGCTAAAACCTTTACAGTTCTGTTCACTTGTTCTTCTGGTCCCTTTGCAACAGCTCATCAGCTAAAGCCTTTTCCCAGCAAGAACGCGATCCAGCTACAAATTCCTTCCAGAGACAAGGCCAACTAGAAGCGTATTTTTTAGGAGAGCACTTTATGGTCTACACCAGGCTCCTGCCATGCACACAGGGACCTGTGGCTCCTCCTGGAGCAGCTCCTGAGCCCAAGGTTTCTCTAGCCCAGGCTTCATTTTCAGTGCAGTCAGTGAAGGGACCCAATATTTGCTCATCCTTCTTCTTTCCCCCTGAAGAGCCCGTGGTAAATCACAGGAACAGCCTCCTCTCCGTGCTTGAGGAACCCAGACCACCTCGCTCCACTCAGCGGCTTCAGGTCACGATTCCTCTCCTTCTCACCATATGAATTACTCACTAAACAGTGACAGACCTTTGGTCAGAGGGGTGGAAAGTTTCCTTAACACCTGGAACAGCTTACGACCTCCTGCTTAAGGAGCTCTCCTGGGAGGTGGGCGATACAGACCTAAAATCCCTCAAGCAGGGGAAGGAATTAAGCACGACTTTCCGACTTCCTGCAGCAGCGTTCCCACCGCAGGCCTGGGCAGGGAGGGTGGGGTGAGGTGGTGTCAGGAACACACACATCCACCCTCCCAGGAGCTTCTCTGCAAAGGGGGTGAACTTTCATCGACAGGGAAAAGCCATGTTCCCATGAGCAGAAAGGATTCTGGCTGAGGAAAGGGACTGCTCCGTCCTCCCCTGGCTACATTTTGAGAGGGTGGCCAAAGCCAGGTCGCCTTCTGAGGAAAACCACAATGGTGATACCTGCCACGTCTACCAAAACAAAACCCAAATGTATTTCCCCAGCAGTTTAGCTTAAAAATGGAGGTAGTTTGCTTTTCAGGTTCGTATGATAAATACGAGCCTGGAGCTTGAGCATTTCAGAAAAAAACCACAGCAGAGTTATGCAAACTATGGGTTATTTAAAAATACTGACAAAATGCACATAAAACATTTGGAATCTGCACGGGGAGGAGAAGTTTCCGTTATCAAACAGGTTACTGATGACCAAGTAAAAATGTGTGATTTAACCTGCCTAAGCCACAGCTCCTTTGTGGGAAAACTCCACACCACCTCTCCAGACCAGGGTGACTCAAACTTCTCCTCTATCAGTTATGTCCCACTTTGTTTTCCCTAGGGACATTATTTAAATGTATTAGATGTGCAACAAAGTTGGTAAAAACACAATGAAACTGGTATACACATCACACTACAACTTCTTCAGAGTAGTAATAATTAACAGTGAAATCTATTCTATTGACCATTAGTACAGTGACTTGTTTTACTGCTAGGGGATAATAATTGTTGGAAGACGATAACAGAGAAAAAAAAAAAAAAAAGAAAGAAGTAGAGCCAAAGAAAGCATGTGCTCCATGCAATGAAATTATCATCTACAGAGCTGAGATAATACAAAGCTTGCTGTTAAATTTCAACAGCACTGCCAGATGGACAGTTAAACTAAATCAAACACACCAGCCCCATATAATTACTGTGTGGAAAAAGGCAGGACAGTGGCCTTTGGCTCCAGCATGAACCCTCTGCTCGAGCCAGGCATGATGGTACTAGCACAGATGATGCTAACAAGCACTTAGGAAAGGATTTTTTCTTGCTCCTAATGTCTGTATCTACTGTGAGAAACATCTATTTTAATCTTCAGATGATTCAGAACTGGGGGTAAAGGAAGAGAGCTGGATTTTGTCCAAATGCATTCAATAGTTCACTTGAAATGTAACTAAGGGCTATTAATGAAATAGACTGGATGAATTCTAGAGGATAATTGCAGAGCAGGCTGGACCTCAGGAAGAGAACAGTGTGAGTTCAACTGCAGTTTGCAAGCCCCATCTAATCTGTTTTGTTACTGTGACAAATAATCTGGCGTTGCACCCATAAAAATCTGAAGCTAATCTGCTTCCAGCTTCTGCAAACTGTTCACTATAAAAAAGGCTGAAACAGAATAAACTCTAAATTTGCTGTTGACTTCACTGCCACTGAGCACAAGTGATGAAACACTAAATTCTAAATTTGCTGTTGACTTCACTGCCATGGACAACAAGTGATCTAACCTCCAGAGAAAGAGGGCTTTGCAAGCTCTTCCTCCTCCCCACCACACAGCCAATTCTCTGTGGGGTGGAGGACTCACCTGGCCACCAGAATTGCATCCTTTCACCACCATATTCCATGGAGGATGCTCTAGGGTTCATGTGGCCCAAAGATTTACAGCTGCTGCCAAGGACTCAACCACAAAATAGTCCAACAGCAGGGGACCCATGTACTGTCTAAGGCTGTTATGGTCAAGCTGCCTTGAGGAAATTTAGAAATGTCAGAAAATTATCACGTTTTCTTACTGTCAAGTCAGACCTCTGTCATGCTTCATCCTGCTCCTCATGGGTCAAAATGAGAGATTGCGACCACTGGGAAAATACAGATTATCAGATTTAAATAACCACTGTGGAAGCCAACTACATTTCTGCAATATTTAGTGACAGATAATTTCTGTGTCCACTTAAAGTTTTCACAATGGCCAGACATGTAACTCCAGTGCTCCTTGCATTTACAGAGTAAAAGGAGGACCCACTGCAGCTAATGGACCCTTGCCATCATTGATAAGCAACACAAAGCCTAAAAACAGTTTTAAGATGTTGTCTGTATCACCCCAAACTGAATTCATATTCATATTGATTTACTATGATCTGCAGGATGATTGCTTTAATGCCCTTATCCAATTAAATACAGATTATGACCAAAAGTAAGTGGCTGTTTTAACTCAGAATCAGTGAATTTCCTTCTAAATTTTTTTACATGGTAAGTACTTCCTAGTATGAATGACGATGATGATGATTACCATAATTCGAACTTATATAATGTGGAACCACTACTAATTTAATAATAAAGAAGAGCCGCTAATGCACTCTCAGTCTATGAATGGTTACTAATTTATCTTTAAAGAAGTAAAGACAACCAAAGAGGATGAAGCAACACTGCTGAATTCTGTCAGGATTCTTTCTTTATACACTCAAATAAAGCCCTCTTTTGGTGTTAAAAAAAAACATCCAATCAAATGTCACTCTGGAACGAAGATAATTATTATATTAGGGATTTGGATGGCACCAGCCACGCACTGTGCAGATTCTATCTACACAAAACCAATTCCATACAGCTGAGGCCATGCATTCAGCTGACAAACGACCTGCAAATATTATTCTGTTGACGGAGAGACCCGAAGCTCAAGGTGGCCTCAGTTAGTAAACAACGATGGAAAATGCACCTCACACGTTTGCCCAATGCCTGAAACCCAAGGCACTTAGAAAGAGACATCTGGATGTTCAAAAATCAGCATGACGATATTCAGAGCCCATCAAAACACGCAGCCACGGCTCGGCGTCTTGTAGCTTAGCAACCAACTTCATCCATCCAAAACAGAGTTGTAAAAGTGGTGTTCTCCTGCCAACTGCTGCCACTCTCATTGAAAAGCTAAACTGGAAAAAATCTCTCCTTTAGTTCAAAGTGGGGCTGTTTTCTTCAGGAAACATCTCCACTGCTTTTTCATCCTTTAACCCTTTTCGTGTTTACATTCCGCAGGGAGCAAATAAGATTCATGTTGACATTTCAAGGGTAAGCATATAAAAATCGTGTGGGCTCACACACACTCTCTGCAAAGAACATCATGTAGCAAGAAACTCCAGTCTGGTTCTTAATTCAGTCAAACACTGCCAAACAATGTCCGTGTGCACACAGCAAAGCATTAAAGCAGATTAAGTTGTCCTGAACTGCATCGAGCAGCTAATCCCAGAGTTAAAGCTGTTAAAATGTAAACCAAGAAAACACAAGCCTGTGCTTTTTTTCTCATTAAGCACCCCTGAGTAGCAGTGCAAGCAACATTTGCATCTTAAGAGTGGAAGGAGACCACAGGGACCATGGTGATTTGTTTATTCTATGCACTACTTACATCCCAGAGAGGTAATTCTATGCATTGCTCGTGAGTCTTTGAAAGTGGATTACTGATTAGCAGCACCCTCTTATTCCGGCAGGAGGGTGTCCGTGCAAAGAACTACAGCTAAGCATCTGTAAAGCAACTGCATTTTAAAAGTCACACCCTATCTCAATCCAAATTAACTTAATAATTGATGTCAAGGTGAACAGTCGCCACCCTAAGCGTTTCAGAATTGTCATATAGCCCAGGGAAATAAGTGGGAATACTGGCAGAGAGAAACACTCTTCAGAGAGAAGGGATGGATTCTGGCCCAGGCTTAATAACCCATTAGAAAAGATGTGTATAGCAAACCCAAAAACATTCTGACTCAGTCTAGCTAGCCTGCTTTCATTCCGGTTATACTGATAAAATATGAAAGCTTGCAAATTGCACTGATGGGCTTTAAACTGCTAAAAAAGGGCTCCTGTTGTACAAGTGATGCCTGACACAGAACCTAATGTTTCAACTATTTACAGCTATAAAAGCAAGCCAGGCGCTTTTTTCCCCCCTTCTGGAGCGACTCCTTCCACAAACCATCCAAAGCATCCTTTTTGGCAGGCTCCTACGATGTAGCAAAGCCGGAGAACTCAAATGAACGGAAAGTCATGCAGTTATTTTTTTCGTACTTGGGGAAAGGGAAAAAAAGAAAACACCAAACCCAAACCGCTGAAGGGATATTCTTACAGAACTCCATTGCATAAACTCGGCCACATGTCTACCAGAGCGCTGTCCCTTAACGACCTCTGGCAATGTAATTAATCAACAACGCAGCGTGGAGCAACAAGGCACTGCTCTGCACGGGCAACACAAGCAGATCCAGCCCACAGCGGATCCGGGGGACCCGGCAGGGACTGCAGCCCCTCGCCACCAGCCCACTGGGCTTGTGCAGCCCTGTTTACCTGCGGTCTGCACTTACGTCCTACACTTGAGCCACAAGTGCCGCTGGCTTCCAGCGCGGTGGAGCTATCCTTGCTGGAAACAGCGTCCCAATGTGCTCCACAAGCGAGACGTCTGTGCTGACTCTGAAGGTGCTCTCCACCACTTTCCCTAGCAGGTTTGTCTGGGGACTAATTTGGGCTGGGAAGTGCTATCAGCCCTTCCCGACTGGACCACCTCTGCAGAGCGAGAGGAGCCGGCTGTTAAACATCTCACAGGGACAGAGTCGCGTCCACAAGCAGAGGCACCTTAGGCTGAGTCCCAGATCAAAGTTCCCACCTCTCCACCAGGCTGCGGTCCCAGCACTGCACTGGTGAACCCACAGCGGGGGTGACAGCACAGGGCAGGGGACACACACAAACGCCAACCCCTCTGCCATCCCCAGCTGGTGCCGGTCCCTGAGATGCTGCACCGCCCGACGGACGAGCCGGATCCTTGAGCGGGGAGGCAACCACCCGCAGGGCAGGGTGGCCGGAGGTCCAGCAGCCTGGCCAGCCCACCCTCGAGGGACACCTGGTCGCTGTCACGGCCATGCCTCTGGCCAGGGCCATGCCTACCTCGCGGGTGAAGAGGATGGCGGCATCGTAGTGCTCCTCGTGGTCATCGTCGAGGCGGTTGTGCTGGTGCTGCCACTTGCAGAAGTTCTTGAGCGTGGTGGCGGCGTTCCTGTTGACCTCCAGCCCCTTCTCCTTGTCGCCCAGCGCCACCACCTTCACCACGGCCAGCCGCACGTGGTTCTCCAGGCTGGCGTGCGCGTAGAGCCGGGAGGCGATGGAGGCCAGGGTGAGCAGGTAGTGCTGCAGCCCCTTCCCGTACTTGCGCACCATGGAGGCGTCGGCCACCAGCAGCAGCTCCACCTGCCGGGCCCGGGACACGGAGCGCCGCCGCCGCCGCCGCCGCC
>VXAX01004290.1:247910-309011 GCA_013399835.1 Leptocoma aspasia | reverse complement strand
GGCTCGCAGAGCTCGGGGAGGAGGAAGAGGAGGAGGAGGAGGAGAGGTCTGTGCCTGGCTCCGGAGCCAGCCAGGGAGCGGCCGCGGCTCTGCCGGGCTGGCGGAGCCCCCGGGTCCCGCCGTGTCCCTGCCCCGGGCAGCGCCGAACGTCCCGGCTTTGTCTGGGCACCCAGGCTGTCGCTGAGTGCCGCAAGCTGTCACCCACCTGGGCCCACTGCCATTCCCCCAGCCCCGGCAGCACAGGGGAGGAGGCACAGCTTGCTCTGACCTTCGGGATGACTTCGGAGCCTCAGATCATCCCCCCGCTGTCGCACCCTGCCAGCCCCTCGTGGGGCTCCAGCAGGGACACCGCCAAGGGCAGGTGACTGCAGTCACCTTTGCCCCTTAGCACTGCCCATGGACTGAGTGGAGATGGCAAACAGCTCGTTCCCTGCCGAGGTCGTGGGCTGGAAGGGCTCTGGGAAGGTGAGAGAGCAAGGGATCCCCGGCGGGTTCCGACTGATTTCCCCCTGCGGAGGTCCAGACCGCACACCGACAAACGAAAAGTGCTTATCTATCTCATGTTTCCTGTCCATGTCCCAAGACAGTGCCAGGAACAGGTGCTCTCTGGCTGCAGGACTGCGCAGGGATGCAGGTCTCCAACCTCATTCTCCCCTGCAAGGAGCATCTCACCCCAGAGCACTCTGTCTGGGAGAAAGTGATGTGCACACCTGTAATGCTGGGCAGGGTCAGGGTGGGTGGTGGGATGCACAGACCTGCCCCTGTAGCTTCCAGAGGCTGCTTTGCAACTCCACTATTTCTCTAAGGAACAGCTTAACTAAAGCCACAAAAGCTTCAAAAATTAATATTCCCGTGTAAATGATTGCATTGACATAACCCCGAGGCTGTGCTTATGAAATGTTTAACTCACTTAAGTTTTGCAAGTGTTCATTCTTCTTTTTCCATTTTTCTAAAGATGGTGATGCCTGCGAACCAAAGTTCACTTCTCAACCTCCTGGTATTTCTTTTTCTACATTTCAGTGTTCTATCATCCCCAAAAATTCTTGACTGGAGTCAGTAAGTTTCAAAATTAGTAGGAGTTATCTATTAGGAAGGTCACATTAACTTTTTTGGGCATTGGGCCAGGACTATTCAACATTTAAAAATTTGAACATTTTCTCAGTTACTTAAACTTGTTACAAAGTTAAAAACAGCAGAAAAAAAGTTTAAAGGGAGAGAGAGAGAAGACATACTTTGATTGAAAAAAGAACCTGTAATTTTCTTGGATGGGTTTTACTTTTCCTTTGAGCCTAATGCATGTCTGCTCAGCACCAACAATACTTTTATTGACTTCACTGGGATCTGATTGAGCCCTGGATTTGCAAATATGTCTGGGTCCAAACGCCCAGATACCCCTGGGAGAGGTGCTAGAGATGAGATGTGGGATAAGGAATGTATTTGGGATAACAACCTCCGCAGGTCTCATTAAAGAAGTGTTAGTTTGTCAATGAAAAAGCATATGGTGCACAAGAGGCCAGTGTAATGTTCTCCCAGGCTACAGCCCAATTCCAACTGTCCGGCCACATAACCTTGGAAAAGCAGGAATGCTTAGGAAGGCTGGTGATAATTAAATGGTGTGTCCCACTGCTCATCTCTGGAGTTGTCTTTGATTTCCCAAATGACAGAAGAAGTTGGCTGGGCTGCCCTGTTACACCAAGCAAGGATCCAGGCTTTCCAGGAAGGTACAAATGATTTTGTGCAAATTACCCCACAGATTAGGAAATCTGTCCTGTTTCCATTTCAAAACTGCAATAACTCAGCACAGCAGTGCAATAATGGGAAGATGGGTCAGTCATGCCTCATGCAATGAGAGGGAACATCCTTTAGTCTGAGAGCCTGGAAGTGTAAGGATAAATCACTGGAATGAATCATCTCCTTCCTCGCAATTTTGCCCTCTTAGCCTCTCTTTACAATGACAGCACTGCCTTTAAACAAGAAATCCTGTTAGCATGTCCCAAGTTGTGGATGACACTAAATCCTTGTCAAGCAGTTCTGACCTGGAAATTTCAAGGCTGACCTTTGCCAACTGAGAGATAGAGAGCCACAAATCCTCAATTAGCTTTGAGGCACAACACAAGTCTTGTACACTTCGGATCGAATTCAGTCCTGATGGGAGAAGATGGAATCCTCTGGAGTCTCTGGGAGCTACAAGCTGCTGTCATTAAAGTTGTGTTTCACCCCCTGGGTTTGTCTGTGAAACCCTTGAGGACCCTGCAAATAACAGCCAGGGTAGCAGGGGATTCCTGATCCTATAGTGTTGTAGTCACTAGTTTCATAAGAAACTAGTTTAGTCACTTAGCTTCAAAAGAAACTTTGCTCTAAGCATTATAAACACTCACATGAAGGAGCAGCTTGAGAGATGTGGAGATACTGGAAAAGTTGTTAATGATTTTATCCAGGTGTCCTTCCAGCTTTTTGGTAAAAAGGTCCTGTTTTGCATCACCTCTTTTTCAATCCTCAGGCACTGAGCATTGAAGGGGTTAGAAAACCACAAATCCAAGGTCTGCCTACAGCCCCCTGACAAGTAGTCAAGGCCTAGCAGGGATGTCCCACCCAGCAGCACCTGTCTTTTACCATTAATTGACCTCTTCCTTCTTGGAAATTAAAATAATTCTGTTCAGTTTTCATTGTTCTGGTGTTAGGACTGTCTGGCATTTCTATGTCATTGCACAGGGAAGAAGGCAATTACTGTGGGAAGTAACATTTGTTCTGTAAAATTATAAGGAGGCCAAATCAAACCCAAGAAATTTGTCTGCCCAATGTGTTCTAAATACCAAAAAAATCAGCATTTGATAGACTTGTGATCAATATAGAGCTATAGCTGGGAATGGACCCAGGTTTGGGTAAGATCCTATTCAAAAATCGACCTAATCAAAACCACAATTCTTAACATAGGACAGCTTTGTCCCTCCTGAGGGTTGAGAGCCTCTCTTCTGTTAACTTTATAGGAAATGTTAATATGATGATGATCAGAGGGATGGAGCAGCTCTGCTAACAAGGAAAGGCTGAGAAAACTGGGATTGTTCAACCTGGAGAGAAAAAACTTTGGGGTGACCTAATGCAGCCTTCCAGTTCCTGAAGGGAACTTAGAGGAAAGATGGAGCAAGATTATTTGTAAGAGCCTGTAATGACAGGACAAGAGGGAACAGATTCAAATTGAAAGTGATGATATTTAAATTAGATATTAGGAAAAAATTTATATTCTGAGAGTGGTGGGGCGCTTGAGCAGGTTGCACAGAGAAACTGTGGGTGCCTCATCCCTGGAAGTGTCCAGGGCCATGGTTTGTTGGTCTTGTCAGAAGTTTTAACAATGCAAACATTATGATTACAGAACTCAAGTCTGCTCAGCCTAAAGCTTCCCTTCAGTGATGCATTAAAACCACTGAAGAAATTTATTTCTAAAGGGCTCATTAGTAAATAAAATACTCATTCTAAGGAATTTTGCAAAGAATTCTTGAAGATTCATATTTCAGGCTAGTCTTCTGGAAAGAACTAGATATTCCAGTGTTTGGAATAAGTTATACAGCCTTTAACCTCTACCCTAGGATAGCAACATAGGCAACATATGCCCCTTTTTTTGGACCATGTGTCTTTCTGTGGCTTGGGATGCTGTGAAAACCCACTCAGATGGAGACCTCCTGGCAGCTGTTTCGAGTGACTTTAGCTTGCTTGTTGATAGTGAAATGGATTTGTGGTTGGTAAATATGACAACACCACTGTTATTGGTGCATCCGTCCTGCCAGTCTCACCA
Organism: Leptocoma aspasia; assembly: GCA_013399835.1. NCBI lineage: Eukaryota > Metazoa > Chordata > Aves > Passeriformes > Nectariniidae > Leptocoma > Leptocoma aspasia. The sequence continues at coordinate 305,221 of VXAX01004290.1, read as the reverse complement.
GATGTGTGGGGAGCTGGGTGCTCCTGGGGACTTCTGCATCCTTGCCCTCTCCCATTTCCAAGGCTGGCATTTCCAGGGAGTCCAGGACAAAGTTTTTACAGGCCTTCAATTACTTATTTAAAGGTCAAGTAACATCTACCTCAGAAAAACAATCAGGAAGTATTTTCACAAGGAAGACACAGGCTGTTCCTCAGTTTCTTGCATGGCACTAGCCAGGTTGCTCCTTTGTGCCCCTCACAAGCCACCCCTGCATTTGTCCACCACCCACAGCAGTTGTAAGGGGCCAGGCTCTTCAGTTTAAACAACATCACAAACTTAAAGCAGTCATATTTGGTCAGGAATGCAAGTGGTTTTGGTGGGAACAATTGTGGCTTTAAGGCAAAATGTTTTACTTGCTTCTTGATGGTCAATGACATCTTCACGGGAGCAAAGGAGACGCCTTTGCTTGGGGGTTGTGTTTTTATAAGGGGCATGTGCAAGCAGTGGATCAAGGGTATAACAGTTCCAGTAGGATGAAAATTTTGCATTTAACATCAGCTTCATTTTTCTGTCAGGGCTGAGGAGGCAGCCACGAGGGGTGTGGAGTTAAAGTGGGTTGGGCACTTTTAAAATACTGTATTGTTTTACTGTAACAACACGAGAATATTGTGAATTTGTGGGTACTGTATCAAATTAAAATAGGAAGCTGTCTGAGGCCTGGCTAGAAATCAAACTGGTGAGGTATCATGGAAGAAGAAAAGAGATTTCTGCAAGATTAAACATAAATAGATCATGTAATAAAAGTACATGTCTTACAGGTATCCAGGGGAGGGGTGAGCTGATGGATCAAAAGGAGCAGTGGAATTGTCCAGCCAGGAGGGGAAGGAGGTGCAAATGACAAATTGTATTTCTTACATTTTCAGGCATTAACCTGGAGAATAGACTGGAATGGGGTCCTCACCTTCCAACAACTGCTGCAAGAAATGGACTCACACAAGCCATAACACAAGTGAATAATTGTGACCATTGAACCTACCATGAATTTTGTTTAAAAACACATGTTGGGTGGAGGCACTGCTCTGCAGGAAGTATCACATGTTAGGAGAGTAAGCATCAGACCCTTTTCCTTTTTCATTTTCTGAACAGCAGCAAGATAATCTGAGGAAGGGTAAAATGTTAAATTTTCCTTGTAAAAAAAATGACACTTGTTATAAAAATACATTTTAAGGGTGCAAGATATGCATGTGATGTATTCTACAGCTGTTCCTTCAGAGGAGTAGAAGGCCTGAAAAACTCTTGAGTGTAGTTTATATGAGGAGCAGCAGACATTTAATTAATCTCAGCCCTAGAATTTTACAGCCAATATGTGGTCTCTGAACATCTCTGCTCTAGTTAGCAGAACATCTGTAGCAGAAAAACAGAGCTCAAATAAATCTGCGTTCTCTTGTAGCCCTCCAAACCTTACCACTTTTTGTCATTATTTCTTTAAATATTTTTCCAAAGATGTGTATGTTCAGCTTCTCCCTGCCCTCCCAGCCCTTCTTTTGCACATAGCCTGGATATAGATCCTATATTCTGAAATAGCTAGACCTGAATTTCTGGGGCAATTATAATTTAAAAAAGTCTCAATTTTTTTTTAAAATTATTTTCTTTTTCAGTCAAGTTCTCAGTTGCTGCAAATTGGGATGGTTCCACGTGGGCAAATTGTTAGAGGCATAACTTTATGAATTTACACATCTATAAATGATATTCCAGGACTGGAGGTGGAATATCTTTTTCCACGTCATCTGAGGGATAAACCAGAAAATGTACTTCCCTGGACTTCAAAGTCAAAACTGTAAGAGTGATTAAAGAGAAATTTAAAACAAACACTCGCTTGCCAGATCTCACCTGGCATTAACACACACGCTCCACCACTTCAGAGATCCACTTCTGGTGGTTGCCGTGGGCACGGATTTTTCCATCTCAGTCCTGGTTGCCCTGAAACTGGGGGGAGGAAGGACTTTGCAGGTCCTGGGAGGATGGAGGGAATGCTCTCAGGTGGCACCACTGCCTGGCCCAGAGCTTCATCTGCCTTATCCTCACTCCAAAGAGAAATCTTTGCCGTGGAAGGGAAGGTCCTGTTGAGGACCTATGTATTTCTTACATTTTCAGGCATTAACCTGGAGAATAGACTGGAATGGGGTCCTCACCTTCCAACAACTGCTGCAAGAAATGGACTCACACAAGCCATAACACAAGTGAATAATTGTGACCATTGAACCTACCATGAATTTTGTTTAAAAACACATTGGGTGGGGGCACTGCTCTGCAGGAAGTATCACATGTTAGCAGAGTAAGCATCAGACCCTTCTCCTGTGAGAGGAGGTGCAGGTCCTGTGAGGAAGGAGGGAATGCTCTCAGGTAGCACCACTGCCTGGCCCAGAGCTTCATCTGCCTTATCCTCACTCCAAAGAGAAATCTTTGCCGTGGAAGGGAAAGGTGGAGAGCCCAGAGCTTGCTCTCCCAGTATTAATCCCTAAGTAGGATCATTTTGAGAGCTCTTGCTGTCTAAGAGGGCTGGTAGGTGCTCCCAGGGTGCTTCTGAGGTAGGATCATTGATGCCTCAGGTTTTAGGTTTTCTGTTTTTCAGATTCTGTGCTGCTTTAGTGTGTGGGGCTGGGCTTCGTATTATGGGATGGTGAGCTCTCCTCACAGAGTAGGGAGACAAAACAATTCCTTCTCCAGCTGGGGACCAAGGACAAATGATCCAAATCTCAGCCCAAGAGCACAAACAACGTGGACTGAGGAGAGGAAAACAAGAAGGATGGGACTTGATGGGCTAAAGCTGGAATTGGACAATGAACTCCAATCTGCAAATGGAGCAGAACTGATAAAAGTGCCAGAGCCCGTGCCCGGTGTCCATTTTGGGACCATTTTGGTTCATCTTGGGTGCAGCCCTGGCTGGGCTCTTGTGCTGCCCAAGGTGGATCCATGGAGGAAATCCTTTTCATAAATCCCTGCTTTATTCTGTAACTCTGTCCAGCCTCTGTTCTAGGGCAGCCTGAACAAGGCATCAGGTCCTGCTTGGAGGGATTCTCCTGTTACCTCCAGTGGCTGTGACCAGGGAGGGGTCACAGAGGATTCCTTTGGGCTGAAACTCAACAGAAATGTGTTCCCATGGGCACACAGGGCACAGGAATAGAGAGGGCTACACCAAATAAATGCTCCCAAAGGGGTACTGAGTGGGTGCCACGTCCTGAGCCAACTGTTCCACATCTGGATCTCCCATCCAGCTGCACACCTTCCCAGAGCAGCCAGTCCTGCTACTTCAGAGGAACAGTGTCAGCTGAGCCCTGCACAACCTTCCTTTTCAAAGGTTTTACACACTGTGCAGGCTGAGATGTTCCATCTGTAAGACTGGGATGCAGCTTTTGGGATGTATTTTCCTGTCTCTAGCAGCGGAGAGCATCCATTTAGTGATTAGCACAGGCATGTTAATGATCAGCACATACATTTTAATGTTTAGCACATATCTTGCAGTGCACTCACTTCCCTCAGAAGGGCTGGGAGGTCCGTGTGACATTTAAATGCTGTTTTAGTCTCATTTTAAGAGCTTAAATGGGTCTCAAATGATGCATTAGGCTCAGGCTGGCCTTGGGCGTAAGGGCACGATTCACCCCGAAAGAAAAGCCCAAGCACAAGTCTCATCACAGCTGCAATATTCATTTCTGGAAGGCACCCAGCAGGTCTTATCCAAGCCACTACAGACAGGCAGTTTGAGTTTTTCCAGTTCCTAATGATTACACAGTATCCTGGAGTCAGTTGGACAACTTCCACCGAGAGTGAAACTCTTTGTATTTAATATCCCCCGAAAATAAAAGTGGTATAAGAGAAGGGCCTCAGTCTTTTTCTTCTTTTATTGCTGCTGTTGAAAAGGTTTAGCCCACAGGGATTGGAGCACTGGGCAAAAATACAAAATATGCAGTACATCCTGTTACACCAAAGCAGGCAGATCCTCTCCCGTAACAACGAGACCGGTACAATGGGAGACTTTGTCTGGTTTTCCTGAGCATACAGCCTGCATGGGCTGTCATTAGGGTTTCCATTTCAGGAAGTTAAATGGTGGAAATTGATAAATATCACGACTCCTTTTTCACCATTGTTCCGGGAGGGTGTGTGTTTGAAAGGGATGGGGGAGCTCTATTACCTGATACTGCAGTGGAAGTATTCCTGCAACAGGAAATTATTTCCCTCCTTACTGGACACCCAGAATATCATCAGATATGAGTCTTGGAAATCTTCAGCAGCCACGATGCAAAGAAATTCAAAAAGAAATATAGAAATGCAGTGTTTAACAGATATAATATGTGGGCAGAGCACAGAACTGCTTGATCTTGAGTTGATGGTCCTTTCAAAATCCATCTATCCTGATCTTCAGCAGGGAAAAATCCTGAAGTCCACTAGACAAAAACAATCTTCCACTGTACATCATGCTACAGAATCTCTTGTGGCCTGAAATGGGTTTACAAAGGAGTACAAAAACACCCAGCCCACCTTTCAGGGTGTTCAAACAGGGCAAGAAACTTCCCAACCAAACCAAACTTTTGCTCTGAGTTGCTGGGATTTCGTCATAGCCTCAAGGCTGTTTCCCAAATCACCTATTCTCTTTCAGAAGCCTTCTGCTTCTCTGCTCTCCTGCCTGCAATATTTTCAGATTTTTTTTCTCCCAGGGGAACATTTTGCAATGTTCATGTCATGGTTTAGATCATAACCACACCAGGCAACCTTATTTCCTTCCTGATGTTTACTGGGGTTTATGTGCTCCAGTATGAACTGACAAATGTGTGTACTCAAGCCCTTGCCAGCGAACAGCACGACTTGCCATGGTCCATAAAAACTCACCCATCCCCAGTGCAGCAGAACCATTCTCCTCAGAGCAGGACTTCACCACTTCCAAACATGGAAACCATATGGTGACATGTTTTAAGAGAAAACATAACCAAGCAATGTCCCACCCATGACCTTTCCCAACAAAAACCTCCCCTTTCCATGCTGGAACTCCATCCACTACAGGCACCTGGTGTCCCACAAGGTGCCAGCTGCTCTTGTGTGAGGGAGTTGACTGTCACCACTATGTTTATGCCATGTGTTCACACCCAAAACACCCAGATTGACCCACTTAGCTCATTAAAACTTGGTATTTTCTGAGAAGAAATGAGAGCTTTTGCAGAGGTGTTCCAATGCTTATTAACCTTAACTGGTAAAAAATGGCTTCCAGCTCCTAATCTGAAATCCTTTTAGCTGCAGTGCCCAGACATCACACCTTATTAAACATTTTCCTGCCAGTCTGAAGAGTCTGCTACTTCTTTTTTCCTAGTTAGTCAAATTATAGATAATAGCTCATCACTCTGACACTTTCCTTGTGAGGCCTAAGCACAATAAGGACCTTGTGCTTATGCAAAAAACAATTTTTCAATATTTCAGTCCATGTTTTGGCCTCCTTCAGCTAATCAAAAATATCTCCAAGCCGTGGATATTGCTGCTGGACAAAGCTATGCTGCAACTTGGCTTCCATAATTCTGTTGGGCAGAGACCACACCAGGAGCTCATAACCTGAGGAACAGCAGCAGCTCCTCCCTTTGCTTTTGCACAGCCCCTGCTTCTCTGGAGAGAATGTTCCTCTTCTAAGGTCATGGCTTACAGCCTTTGTTTCCAGAGGAAACTGCTCTGCTCCATACCTCATCATCAGGATCCTAAATTCTTCATGCCACTGTCCAGCCCATTTTAAACCTTAGACTGCCTCCAAAGCTGATTTTATGATTTATGTGACTCCAATTTTATACTTCAGTGACCAGTGGTGTCCCTCAGGGGTCTGTATTGGGATAGATTAGATAAAAGGAAGGAATTGTTCCCTGTGAGGGTGGGGAGGCCCTGGCACAGGGTGCCCAGAGGAGCTGTGGCTGCCCCTGGAAGTGTCCAAGGCCAACTTGGATGAAACTCTGAGAAACCTGGGATAGTGAAAGATGTCCCTATCCACACCAGTGGGGTTGGAACTAGGTGATCTTTAAGGTCCCTTCCAACCAAGGTCCTTTTATGACTCCGTGATTCTCTGTCTATTTGCAAGCCACTGATAAAACTATTAAACTGTGTTGTGCTAAGAATTGTGTATTTTGCTATAGAGAAGGAAAGCCTTGCTTGAGACTTGATAGTGTCTCTACAATCACATGTTGGGGTCTCAGTTTCCAACCCAGGCAACGTTTGCTGCACATTTTCTAGGCCTCAGCAAATCCACATGAACAACACTGAGCAACCACAGAGTAATAAGAGTGAATAATAGTTCTTGGTTGTACAGTCACTTCCTCCCTCTCCCCTGTGAGCTGCAGCCTTTGCCTTCCAGCCCAGGGCTGCTGTAGGATGTGGCCATAGGGGTCCCTCAGAGTGAAGTCAGGCTTCCTGAGTGCCCCTGACAAAGACATGACCTCACTCCAGCCCTTTTTTGGCTGCTTGGACACGTTTCTGCTTATAGGGCTTAGGTAGCACCTCCCTCCTGGACTTCACAGAGACATAAAAACCCCCTGTCCTTTCCTGTTTGCATCTTCTGAAGAGCTCATTTTGGTAAATTCTAATTGCAGGGGGTTTTTTTTGTCTTACTTAGAACAGTCTGTCTGCAGTTTTGTGTAGATGAGGTCAGAGCAATTTTGTAGAGAAGAGCATTATAGCAGTCTCACATTCTCATTCCCCCATCAGTGGGATCAGGGAGGGAATTGGAAGGGTAAAAGCTGCAAAACTCATGGGTCGAGATAAAGACAGTTCAATGGGGAAAGCAAGAGCTGCACACAAGCAAAGCAAAACAAGGAATTAATTCAGTTTTTGCCATGGGCAGGTGCTCAGCATCCCCAGGAGAGCAGGGATCCCCGTCACACCTAACAGTGATTTGAGAACACAAACCCCATCACTCCTCTTCCTCCTTCTCCCCTACACTTTATATCCTGAGCAGGATGTCACTGGGATGTCCTTTTGGTCAGCTGGGGTCATCTGTCCTGGCTGTGTCCCCCTGCACCCCCAACCTCCTCCCCAGGAGCACGAAAAGCAGGAAAGGCCTTGGCTCTGTGTGAGAATAACAAAAACATCTCTGCATTATCAGACCCAAATCACAGCCCCACATCAGCCACTGGGGAAAAAATTACCTCTACCCCAGCTGAAAGCAGCACAAGGAGAAAACATTTAGTGGGTGAGGAAAATCTGCAAGTCCTTGACAAAAAGCCTCACTGCACATCACTGTGCACAAGCTGTACTTGTCCTTGGAAGCAAATGCTGAGTGAGGCACAATATTTGACTGGTTTTGTTTTGGTTTTGGTTTTTTTTTGATCTGTGTGCTCGCTCACAGTGATAAGGAGTAGTCCCCATTCTAAGTAGTCAAGGAATGCTGCAGGAATGCAGCACTCATGCACATATGGAAATGAATGGCTGCACGAAATGCAAGGCCCATCAGGCTGTCTGCTGTCTGCAGGGGAACCCCTGTGGCCCTCTCTCCTCCCTCATTTGCCTAACCCTGTTTTAACAAGCACCTGGAAGGGCTCAGCTGTGATGTTCCTGCTGCTCCTGCTCTGCCCAGAGGACTCCCTCACATACTTCTCTTGACACAGTGACTCCATGGGGCAGAGGCAGAATTCCAAAACAAAGCCAGCAGATGCTGTGGGTCCATGAAAGCCACATGAAATTGGAGCTCTGATGGCTTTCATTATGTTGTGGTGTGAGTGCCCTGCCTTCACACGGCCCGATGGATTTTAGCAAGCTGTGCCCTTAGTTTGAGTTTCAGGCTCTTTCTGCAGATTTGAGGGCACTCTGTGTGTATGTAAGGGGGGGGATTTTATTTTATTTTTTAATGTTGGAAAGCAAAGCACTCTCTTTCTCCAGCCTCTTTACTTGTTGTGTTACCAGGAAAAAAACACTGGGAGAGTTATTGGTCAATACCTCTTAGAGTAAAAGTTAGTAATGTTTCCCAGTAGTAAATGTTGTGGCAAAGACATGAATTCCTTTCAAGTTCTGAATCAGATTCTTTTTTTTTTTCCCCTTCAAACCATCCCTCAGATCTGAGGAACTCTGAAAAGAAGGGTTTTCATACTGAACCCAGAACTCTGTATTGTTAATGGGACTGTCAAGGTGCTGTTTTTACAAGATGTGATTCAGAGAGCTCAGCCACCCACAAGGCAACTGCAACCACAAGAGGCAACACTTCAGAGCATCCTATCTGAGAATCCATCTAGAGGACATTTCAGACAGACCTGAGGCTCCTCTGCTCCTGCTTGGAACTGCCTGGACACCAGCCAGCTCTAATTTAGGAGTCCTGCAGACATGTTAGCTCAGTTCTGTGTTTGAGCTAATATCAAAGCCCTTGCAATCATCTGCCTTGAGATGATGCCTTGTAGGTAAAGCTCAGTCCTCAGGTGATCCGGGGTTTTGTTGCCTCCGAGGATGTCAGAGGAATTTCTCCTCAGAATAAGGCACTCAGGGGAAGAGGTGTTTTTCTGCTTTCTGCTGTGCCATAACCATTGGTTTGGCCCAGTAGATTTTTCTACAGAGGCTACAGCTGGTTTCAGGGAACCTCTTTGGACCCTGTGGAACAGGAAGGAGGTTTTTTTACAACCTCCACCAGCTTTCTCTGCCTTGCTTTGCACCCACTCAGGCCTGGCCAAAATCCAGCCCTCAGCCACAGCCTGTAGGACTCCTTTCCTAGTGCACATACTTTGCAGATAAAAAAAATAACTCGAATCAGAAGAAAACCAGGCAGAAACCCCCTGCCTGCAGTCACGTGTCACACCCAAAGCAAAATCAAGGGTTTTTGGCTCTGGGTCCCAGCAGACAACAAGTTTGCACCTGAATCATTTGGAAGCAAAATCTTTTCAGGAAAAAGGCATCTGGCCCAAAACGTAGTATGGATTCCTTTGTTTAGTTTAGCTGAATCCCATGGTTTTGCATTTTCATCCCTCAATCCTCCCTAGCAGAGGAACAAATCCCCGGTAATTTGAACACATGTATGCTGTGCACTGGCTCCCGGCTCGGGTAACTTGTTCCATATTCTCAGCACCATTTGCATTAAACAGTTCTGCCACGATTCCCCCGTGCACAGAAACAGATGGGCAGACAAAGCACAGAACGGCCCCGCCTCGCTGCACCTGAGTTTTGGGTTGAAATCTATGCAAACTTGGGGACTAATCAGGTCATTTTAAAAGAAGGGAAATTCCTGCAAAACGTTTATTTTTTTTTCCCTACTTCTTCAAACAAACTGAAAGGTGAAACCACTCCAGATTACAGCATGTAAATCGATGTGGAGATAAGATAGGCTTTGTTTTGTTTGAGACTCAGAAAGATAACTTTATGTAAAACTCCTTGTTGTTGGCAGCCTACTTTCTTTGCTGGGATATGATTTAAAGTCATCATTTAGCAGCTTTTTTCACAACACTTTGATGGGAGTAGGAGGAAGGTGGTGGTGGGAAGTCTTTCCATGCGAGGTTTGCTGAATAGTTATGAAAATGTTGGATTTAAAGCCCTGTGCAGGAAAGCCTCTCTGCTTGGTTTATTTTTTCTCTGAAAAATCGGACCCACGGTTGACCGTGTCTTTCTCATCATGTTGATAACTGTCTGTACCTTTGGAAAAAACCACTCAAAAATGAAACCAGAAAGAACGAAACCTCTATTCTGTTAAAGAATGTTCTCCAAAAGGCTGCTAGGCAGAGTTTTAATCTGAGACACCTGGTATTTTACTGACTCAGGCAGCAATGCTTAATGATTGTTAACAGCATTTAGTGACTGTGAATGTTCAACCTGCATTTGCTTTGCTTTCTGTTTTGACTCTGACTCCCTTCACTAAAGGCGGAAAAGCTCCTGAAAAGCTGGGAAATAGTTTTGCAAAATTTTTGCCAAAAAGTTGGGAGATCTTTGTGATGTTGAGTGAGCTTGTAATGCTCTGCCTTTCCAGGTTTTCTATCTCCAGGAGCAAGAATTGCTGATTGTTGGAAAGCAGGACACCAATTCCTGAACAATAACTTTACAAAATAAATAAGTTGCCTTCAGCTTTAATGTCTTCAGCTTAATGTCGTGATTTCTGGTTGGTTTGGTTTTGTTGTTGTTTGTTTGTTTGGTTCGTTTTTTTTTTTTTAAGGGCTGGAACTTTTTCTTGCGTTTTAGCATGACAGCAATAAAAGTTTGTCAGTTAAAAATAAATACGTGTTTGGCACCTGAAAAGGTTCACTGCTGCTTAGATAAATTTAAAAGAGTGAAACTCTTGATGAGAGATTTTCTGGAAACCAGCAAAGTCTCCAAGCTGAAGTCACACAGTAAAGTGGTCTTGGCATGTCCAGTGCCTCTTGTATGTAGAAAAAATTTGGTTTTTTGCCTTATTCATGATGACTTGGATATGGCAGATCCTTATCCAAATGCCATAAGCATCCAAACTTGCAGGGAGCTGGAGCTGGAGCACCTACAAATGACCTACAGGTCTTGAGAAATGGCAGCAAAACCATCCCCACAGGTTCATCACGCTTGCATTCCAGAGAAGTGCCTGAGGCCATCCTGGAAATCCTAAATGCCCTTGGAAATCACTGGCAAATGGCTGTGGAGTTCTGTAAAACCCCTAAATAATTTAGGAACAGGTTTGGTAATCCCTTGAAATCTCAGGCTTTGGAAAATCCCAGCAATGTGGATTTATCATTACAAATGAGAGACAAGTGTGGAAAACCTGTGAAAAGGAGAGTCTTTTGTTGTCCTGGAAGATGTCAGCTATCACATTTTATCTTCTCCTGCATCTCTGCCTCAATTTGTTCCAAATCTTGGAACAAAAGAACACTTTGGTGCTCAAACCATTCAAGAACAGTTTTCTTACAGATCAAATGACATGTCTGAAAGCATCTTGAACCTATTAATATTATTGCTATGACACTGAAAAGATTCTCCTTCATGCATTTGGTATTTAGGACAGTGCTGACAGATCTGCAGCCTCACCTAATACCAGTGCTCGGAGAAGTAAGATTTCACTAACCATTAATCCTACATGACACAATTTTATTTTTATCATTCTGTTTGCCTAAACAAAAGCAAACTTGCCTAGTTTTTCCTTTACTGCTGTTAGTTGTACAAATATTTACCGACTCACCTAACCCAGGGTTTCCACTCAAACAGTTTTTTCTTACCCAGCTGAATGAGGTAATTTAAATGGTAATTTACAATTAAAAAGAATTCTCACATACATCGAAACATAAGTTTTACTTTAGGTGGAAGGGAGGGTAATTTGCTAAAATCAGTCTTGAGCTAGACTTCATTTTATATATATAAAATATATATTAAAAATATAATATATATAATACATAATATATAATATATACTATATACTTTGAATTAAATTGAATTAAATTGAATTTGTGTAGATAAAATATNTATGGTATCTTTGTTTTTATTTTATATTTTATTTCATTTTATCTTTATTTTATATTTATATGGAGTTGCTACCCATCAACTCCAACCAATTCAAACGACATTGGTGTATGATCAGCCTGTCCCCAGCCTCACTCTGCTGCTTATGTTCAGGGGGAAAGGATGAGTAAAAAGTCTCCAAAGGGTGTTTTATCTAGGCTGGCACTGTTAGAGCACTGTGAGGGTTTTGTTTGTTTTGCTGGAGGTCTGGAGTTGTATCCATGTTCCCAAACAGTGGAAAGATGCAATCCCTTCAGTCCAAAGATGCCACAGGTGCAGCAGTCTGTGTGTGAACCAGGAGGGAGGAGTGAGGGAGGCATTCACTGTGCAGGCTGCCTGAGAGGCCATGAGCACAATCCTTCCTCTTTTTGGAAGGATTCTTTCCTCCTTTTCCCTCATTTCAGTTTTGGTTTAAAGAAACAGGATAAAAAGGTACAATGCCATCAGTCTTAGCTTTGTTAGAAGGAAGCCAGCACTACAGCTTGCTTCCTTCTAGGCTCTGCTTTCTGTTTTGGTGATGTGAAGAATGGGGTCTGAATACACATGGGCCCATTATTTATCCTCATCTTCTTTCCAATTTTTCCTCTACATTTTGAGTTTAAATGCAGCCCTGACTGTCTGTTTCTAAGGCCTTGACTAATAATGGGAGCAGCCCACATCCTTAGCAAAGCCAGGAAAGCTGCTGTGACATTTTTCAAGCCTACCCCAGGTAGGAAATTCCCTGAACTGCAGTGGGGTCATCCAGCTGCCCTCAGTGGTTTGGAGCTCAGAACCAAGGTGTGGGGTGGGATGTGCAGGAGACATCTGGATCAAATTCCTCTTCTGTGTCTGTTTTATAGAGGAAGGAACTGCTTAGTGGGGCTTCCCAGCCCAGGTATCAGTGCTCAACCATATCATCAGCCAAAAAGGGGAGAGTTTTATGAAGAGCCTCTGACTGCTGTTTTCAAAAGAAATGCCTTTCTCAGGCCTCTGCACTGGAAGCATCTGTTCTTATTTATGCAATTTTTCATTTATCATACATCTTCATTCTGGAGAGATTATTCCTGATTGAAAAAAAAAACAAAATAAAACAAAAACTGACCCAAACTAACCAAACCTCAAGGAAAAAAAAAAAAAGGAAAATAGTAATCTCATACCCTGAAAATATCTCCAAAGAAGGTGAGACTGACTCCTGGGTGAGATGTTTTCACCCAGGCTGGCCCTGCTTCAGCCAAGCACTCAAGTGCATCCATAAGCTCTGTTCACTCCAGTGGGAAGCCTGGATTTTGACTGGATTTTGTGGAACAGCTGCCAAGCAAACTCATCCTGGTACAGGGAGGAACCTGATTAAAGCTGTTGTAAGAGACCACTGGAGAAAGCCAAGTGCTCTGCACAGCAACAACTTTTATTGATCCCATAAAACTCAGGAACACTCCTCTTAGCCAGCCACCTATTTTTGCCTGCTATTTACAAAAAAATGAACCCTGCTATTCATGTATCTAAAGACAAAGAGCACTTTTGCAGTAAGTCCCAGCATTTAGAGCACTCTGTGAAAGAAACATCAGTGCTCTCCCCACTTGTGNGTTTTATCTAGGCTGGCACTGTTAGAGCACTGTGAGGGTTTTGTTTGTTTTGCTGGAGGTCTGGAGTTGTATCCATGTTCCCAAACAGTGAAAAGATGCAATCCCCTCAGTCCAAAGATGCCACAGGTGCAGCAGTCTGTGTGTGAACCAGGAGGGAGGAGTGAGGGAGGCATTCACTGTGCAGGCTGCCTGAGAGGCCATGAGCACAATCCTTCCTCTTTTTGGAAGGATTCTTTCCTCCTTTTCCCTCATTTCAGTTTTGGTTTAAAGAAACAGGATAAAAAGGTACAATGCCATCAGTCTTAGCTTTGTTAGAAGGAAGCCAGCACTACAGCTTGCTTCCTTCTAGGCTCTGCTTTCTGTTTTGGTGATGTGAAGAATGGGGTCTGAATACACATGGGCCCATTATTTATCCTCATCTTCTTTCCAATTTTTCCTCTACATTTTGAGTTTAAATGCAGCCCTGACTGTCTGTTTCTAAGGCCTTGACTAATAATGGGAGCAGCCCACATCCTTAGCAAAGCCAGGAAAGCTGCTGTGACATTTTTCAAGCCTACCCCAGGTAGGAAATTCCCTGAACTGCAGTGGGGTCATCCAGCTGCCCTCAGTGGTTTGGAGCTCAGAACCAAGGTGTGGGGTGGGATGTGCAGGAGACATCTGGATCAAATTCCTCTTCTGTGTCTGTTTTATAGAGGAAGGAACTGCTTAGTGGGGCTTCCCAGCCCAGGTATCAGTGCTCAACCATATCATCAGCCAAAAAGGGGAGAGTTTTATGAAGAGCCTCTGACTGCTGTTTTCAAAAGAAATGCCTTTCTCAGGCCTCTGCACTGGAAGCATCTGTTCTTATTTATGCAATTTTTCATTTATCATACATCTTCATTCTGGAGAGATTATTCCTGATTGAAAAAAAAAACAAAATAAAACAAAAACTGACCCAAACTAACCAAACCTCAAGGAAAAAAAAAAAAAGGAAAATAGTAATCTCATACCCTGAAAATATCTCCAAAGAAGGTGAGACTGACTCCTGGGTGAGATGTTTTCACCCAGGCTGGCCCTGCTTCAGCCAAGCACTCAAGTGCATCCATAAGCTCTGTTCACTCCAGTGGGAAGCCTGGATTTTGACTGGATTTTGTGGAACAGCTGCCAAGCAAACTCATCCTGGTACAGGGAGGAACCTGATTAAAGCTGTTGTAAGAGACCACTGGAGAAAGCCAAGTGCTCTGCACAGCAACAACTTTTATTGATCCCATAAAACTCAGGAACACTCCTCTTAGCCAGCCACCTATTTTTGCCTGCTATTTACAAAAAAATGAACCCTGCTATTCATGTATCTAAAGACAAAGAGCACTTTTGCAGTAAGTCCCAGCATTTAGAGCACTCTGTGAAAGAAACATCAGTGCTCTCCCCACTTGTGCAGCTACAGAAAACTCATCTGCTTTGGAGCTAGATAAGAGTGATGGAGAGAGGAGAATTTGAGAATTTAGAAATCATGATGATTCAGGGAGCTCTGTGAGCAATCTAGCTCCCTAATATCTGAGTGGGAAATGAGCAATTGAACCCTGTGCCAGTGGGATCCTGGGCTGCAGGAGGAAGAGTGTGGCCAGCAGGCAGAGGGAGGTGATCCTCCCCTCTTCTCTGGGCAGTGCTGTGTCCAGTTCTGGCTCCCCAGTTCAAGAAAGAGAAGGAATTACTGGAGCAGGTCCAGCTGAGGTCTGTGGAGATGCTGAAGGGCCTGGAGGAAAGGCTGAGGGAGCTGGGGCTGCTCAGCCTCAAGAGGAGACGATCAAGAGATCAGACTCTTTCCAGTGGTGCCCAGAGACAGGACAAGGGGCAGGAGGCACAAACTGAAACACAGACAGTTTCATCTGAATATGAGGAAAATGTTCCTTACTGTGAGGGTGACAGAGCACTTGGAACAGGCTGCCCAGAGAGATTGGAGTCTGCTCCTCTGGAGATTTCCCAAACCTGCCTGGATCTTGTGTAACCTGCTCTGGGTGAACCTGCTTTAGCAGGGGAGTTGGACTGGATGGCCTCCAGCACTCTGTGAGTCGCTGCAAGTTTTAAAGCTGGGCTGCTCTTTGGGCACTGTTCAGACAGGTGTGGTTTTCAAATTAGCACTATGGAGACAAACATGGCTTTAGCAGGGAGTGACACAGGATGGTGGAGAGGAAAAGGAGGAAGTAGGGAAGCCCCATTCTGGAATGCCACCCACTTAATCCATTCTTGTTACCTGTATACTTCTGTTTATTCATGAGTAGCTCAGCTCTGTTCCATTGCTCCTGTCCTGCTTCTCTTGTTCCTTGTCCTGACAGATTCCAACTTCAGCTGAAATCAGACCCCAGAGGAAATGAATTTGGTTTAAGCCTGTGTAGAAGGGTTGCTCAAGCAGGATATCTGTTTATTAAAGCACTGTCTGGCAATTCTCATAGGGTGTCTATAACTTGTAAACCTTTAATACAAAAGGAGATTCAAAATGCAGTCAAGAATACAACGGGGTTTGCAAGTTCATACAGTTATCCCTCTCCAATCCTATAATCCATACTTCTGTGGTGACTTGCATGGCTCTGGCCTGATCCTACAGCCTCATTCACATGGAAATACAGATATTAACATTAATACAGATATTTTCACATTAATAACTGTTTCAAAACAATATATTTTATTACATGGTCTACACATTTCAGAATCAGACCTTCTGAGGAAAAGATGGTATTGTTTGCAGACAAAAGAGCAAAGCGTTCCTTATGCTCAAATGACCTAATGGGAGATTCAATATTATTTTCTCTCATATGGGGAAAGCATATTTTATATAATTTTTCTAAACTGAGAGGAGAAACCTCAAAAAAAAAGTTCACTTAAATTTAGAGGCATAAAACTGAGCCTTGGAGAGGTGTGAAGTCATCATCTCGTCCATGTCTCTATTGAGGACTGGCTTGTAAGGAGAAACAATGAGAGAAAAACTTTGTCTGGTATTAATTAATTATATTAACATAAACCACACTTTTACTAGTTAGTGATTAGTTCTCACAGTTTTAGGAGAAGAGGACAGGTCTGTCACTAGATGTTTGATAAAGGATGTCATCAGCATGTGATTTCTTTAAATATAGTTTAAAAAAAAAATTTTTCCATTTCTGAACCAAGGATAGTTCCTGTTGACTGGTTATCCCAGTAAAGAAAACTTAGAGCGGGTGGGCAATTGTATTTTCATTTATATTTGATTGCTTCTCCTTATTTCATTAAAAAGTTAGACTCCCTCACACAGCAATGTTATCACCTCTTCTAAGCAGAAAATTTATGAGCCAGCACAGATTACATTTGGGATGAAATAACCATAAATCTGTAGTATCTAATAACGTGGCTTTGTTGAAGAAGAAGTAATTTGGAATTAGTAACCTTAAGCACAAATTTGTCCCTGATACCAATAAAACCCTTTTCCCTAGGAAGAGCTAATTCTGTGGCAATCAGCTTCTCTTCTGAGCCTGGAAAGAAAAACAGTCTCACTTCCACTAAAGTGAATACTGAAACACAGGATTTTCACCTTCCCACCAGTGCTGATCCAGACTCTGGAATAAATTAAACCCTCAAAATTTTAACTGGGGAGGGCTTGCAGCGTCTGAGGCTGCTTGAAACAACAGATTCTTGGCACCAGACGTTCCTTGAGATGCTCTTTCCATTGTAAAAAGGATTAATAATAACCAAACATGGCTAGTTAATTTCTCCAGAGTCCTTAAAGGGTGGAAACAGTTTGTAGATGAGGTAGAACCCCTCACTACTCTCAGCATTCAAGACCCTGCTGGGTATTCCTAGCCTTTGAAATGTCTGCTTTTAATTATGCACGTTGCCTTTCTGCCAGGGAGCAGGTGGAACAGCTTTCAGCTCAACTGGGAGCTCACACAAACTCCTCTCAGCAAAGCCTCTTCAAGAGCATTCTCTTTCTGTGTCAGGCTGAGATTTCAGGTATGCACAGGAGAATTTTCTCCTTGCAGTTAATTGTACAAGAAGTAATTGGGAAGTCAGTGGAACCTGCACTTCCCCTCTTGCTCTGTTATCTGCCCAGCAGCCAGCTCTGGGGCTGTGCTGTGCTTTGGTGAGAAAAACCTCTCTCTCTGTATCCAGCCTGGCATGGAACCATAAATTCATAGAATATCTCAAGTTGGAAGGGACCCATCAGAGAGTCCAACTCCCCTCTCCTCACAGGACTGCCTAAAACTAAACCGTATGACTACCAAAAAAAAAAAAAATTAAAAGAATGTTAACTGGGAATGTCCTGCAGAAAATATCACGCTAGTTTTCCTTTTATAGCCACATCTCACAAGGTATTATATATCCAAGGTATACACACCTGTGTGCTTCACTGGGGACTGTTCAGCGTGGAGAAGAGAAGCTCTGGAGTGACTTAATTGTGGCTTTCCAGCACCTGAAGGAGCTGCAAGAAGGATGGAGAGAGACAATTTACAAGGAATGGAATGACAGGATGAGGGGGAATGGCTTCAAACTGAAAGAGAGTGGCTTTAGATGGGATGTTGGGAAGGAATTTTTCCCTGTGAGGGCGGGGAGGCCCTGGCACAGGGTTTGATGCTTTGTGAAGGCTGGCCTAGAACAGAGGCTGGGCAGAATTAAAGAATAAAGCAGGGATTTATTAAAAGGCTTTCCTCAATGGATCCACCTTGGGCAGCACAAGAGCCCAGCCAGGGCTGCACCCAAGATGAACCAAAATGGTCCCAAAATGGACACCGGGCACGGGCTCTGGCACTTTTATCAGTTCTGCTCCATTTGCACATTGGAGTTCATTGTCCAATTCCAGCTTTAGCTTATCAAGTCCCATCCTTCTTGTTTTCCTCTCCTCAGTCCACGTTGTTTGTGCTCTTGGGCCTGAGATTTGGATCATTTGTCCTTGGTCCCCAGCTAGAGAAGGAATTGTTTTGTCTCCCTACTCTGTGAGGAGAGCTCACCATTCCCTAATATGAAGCTCAGAACTTCACACTAAAGCAGCACAGAATCTGGAAAATAGAAAAGCTAAAACCTGAGGCATCAGGGTGCCCAGAGTTCCTGGATTATTCCCCATCCCTGGAATTGTTTAAAGCCAGCTTGGATAGAGCTCTGAGCAACCTGGGATAGTGGAAGGTGTCCCTGCCCGTGGCACAGGCTTGGAACTGGAGGACCTTTAAGGTCCCTTCCAACCCAAGCCATTCTGGGATTCCATGACAGAAATCCAAACAATGAATTAATTAGAAATATCAACATCAAGCTTGTCCAAGCACCCAGCAGTCACTGCTATCTCTCCCCTATCTTTTTGTCACTCTTCATTCCAAAGGCAAGACTAACTCCTGGACAGCTAACGCAGACCTGCCGTTTGTTCTTATTCCTTCTCAACTTAAATTGAGTCTGTCAGGGAATCTTTTTCCCCTTTTATGGCAATTTTTTCCCAGGTTTTCCCTGTGTTGTTTATGGACAGGATGAACACAGCTGCACATGCAGGCATGACTGGAAGTCAGGCATCCAAGCTCCCTGCCTCGTTCCCAGTCTGCATGTGCCAAAGGGCTTTGGTGCACAAGCTGTCTGCTGACAGACACAAGGAGGTGGAGGTTTGAAAATTCTTGCAGATATTGTTACAATGTACCAGGAATATCTGTCAACAATCAGGAGAAATCTTACAGACCCAAGGTCTGCTCCTCGAAAATGATTCACAGAACCTTCACAGAAACTTTGGTAGAGTTTGGTTAAAGACGACACAGCTATTTACAGATTGAAAGGATATTATGTTTCTTAAGTTCTGATTTCAGAAGCAGCCCTAAATATAATTGCTTTTTTGAATTAATGTAAATGTAGATAAAACTCCAATCTATTAAAATGAAAACAATCCAATAGCCCAAACCTGCCCTAAACCTCTCATCCCCTTTGGTTTCATCTACAACTCTTGGGGGTGAGAGAGGAGAGATTGTGAAAAGACAGCACAGGCTTGGCACAGCCACAGCTTCAAAAACTCTTGATATTTGTCTTGAAAGTGAAAAATATAGGCTACTGCCACTCAGTAGCTGTGTTTTGCTAGGAAATCTATCATCACCCATACTCCTTTTCTTCTGTTGGCTTCATTGACAGGAGGTTCTCCAGCTCAAGGCTTTGGTTTTGCAAGCAGTGCAGGGACAACTCTCAAGGGCAGGGCTATAAAAGTAGCAGATACTCCGTGCCACAGACTCATTTTTCATCTGAGAAGAAACTTTCCCCACGAGAGACAAGACTTGTGGTGCTGTGAGGGGGTAATTAAGAAGAATGCAGACAGGAACTTATTATCTATGTAACATAAGCAGGAGAACAGCAAAATTAAGTGGAGGGAGGACTGGTAAAAGTAACAATGAAGGAGAGCATTTTCAGTGTCCTGAGGTTATTCCATTTCTACCACAAACCTTTAAAAAAGCAGTTCCCCACACAGGTATTAGCATTTCTCAGATCAAATGACCGGCTCCTCACAGCTATTGCACAGAGATGTCACTGTCAGTTTTCATTAGCTGGGGATGCAGGCAAAAAAAATCAAAGTAGGGCTTAAGTGGGGTTTAAGATGGGTCTAAGCTCCTTGCAAAGCCTGAGGAACAGCTGGCACGCAATGTAAGCATTGTTCATCCAGCATGGAACAGTCCTAGGTCTTCTCCCCTTACAGGAGCTCCCTCCTGAAGAGCCTTTTAATCCCTGCTGGGGCACTGAGCACCAGGAACAGCACGAGAACCATAAAAAACATCACTGAAACATGCACTGGGCTGTGGAAATACCCATGTGGGACAGTGAAACCTTGCAAATAGTAAAAAAAACCCACTCAGAAATGTGGATTAGAATAGCAGGGGTGATCCTAATGCTCTTAAAGGTTCCCTCTGTCATCAGCACTGTAATGGAATTTTGTGTCCCTAAGATTCCTCCCAAAGCATGTTCCAATGCCATGTTTTTCACATGTACCCATCTCATGCTTTTAATAATTAGAGGAAATAATTGCACACCTTTGATGTGCAAAACCCAGTTGAAAGCAACTATTTACACTTGAAACAGACTCCAGGAATTCCTCCCCTCTCTCACCCACTTGTACTGAAATTGTGGCAGTGTTAAGAATCATCTAAGAAAAACTCAGGCCACAAATAGTGATAAAATATCTGCTGCTTTCCTTTAATACTATTCTGGTCCTACCAAAATGCAGCTTAAAATACCTCTTCTTTTTTTTCCTTCCCCTCTCTTGGTTTAAGTCAGAAATGTAATGGCATTTGAGCTCTTTTTTCAAAGACTTGTAATTGCCCAGATGATAAAGCTGGATGCTGTGGCAAAAGGCATAATGGAAGGAATGTGTTTCACTTCTCACCTGTCTTTCCCAAAATGTGCTGGCAGCCAAGGATGATATTTGAGACCCTTTCAAAAGAATGCTTCTCTTCTCTAATAAAAGGAAGCTTTATTTGGATACTCTTTTTAATTCCAAGGTCCAAAAGAGGCCACACTCTCAACATCCTCAGAAGCTCAGCTGGATTGAAATGGAAATGTTGGAGCCAGCACATGTGTTGCTACTTCTTCTGACTGGATGATTTCAAAAGAAAAAATAAAAAAATCCTGATGAAATCTGCTAAAGGGCTCAGTTTTGCCTGGTCCTCGGTGACCCGAGACTCCCGGAAGGCAATGAAGTGCAGTGCTCAGCCCCTTCTGGGATTCTCCAGTGCTCCCTGCCAAGCACATGGCTTCCTGACATCTGCTGAAGCAGCACTACCTGCAAAGCCATGACACTGCCTGAGGTACTGGGAGAGTGCTGGAACCCAGCCCTTTACAGAAGAGCATCACAAATATCCCAATATTTCAAGTAGCTCCTGACATCTGCAGACAGGAGAACCTCTCGGCGTCGCAGCACTGGGCAGGAGCAAGCACAGAAATATTAACTAGAGGTAGCACAAGCACAGGAATAATAAATCTTTAAATTTAAATGGAAGCAGACATGGTGTTCATCTTGCTCAGCTTTACCCTCCAAATTTCCAGTCACTGCAGTGGCTTGCAAACAAATCTGTTGCCCTTGTGAGAGATTGTTCAAGAACAAAGAATGAATCCTGATATTTAATCTGACTTGGAAATTACCTCCCTAAGCTTTTTTTTGGGAGAAAAAATGCCACCAAATCATCTAATGTAGACACCACGCTGTATAAGATAACATTTACATAGGTCACTGAGAAATGTCTCAAGATTTACCAGTGCATCTCTTTGTTTTTGGTTTCCCACACCTCCATCCCTTCAGAAAGTTGTGAGTTTTCACAGAAAACACCCAAACCCTGTGAACATGTGCTTGCCTTCTAAAAAAATAACAACAACAAAAAAAAAGTTCTTAAAAAACCCAAATGCTTTCAGCTGAGAACTCATTTTTGCATGGTTTCCACAGATTTAAATTGTCTATGTTTTCTTTATGGCTGCTAGCATCTCCCTTTTTTTTTTTCCCCCCCAGAAACCTAGCCTAGTTTTATTTCAAATAAAACTCCTCTATTGCCTACAATGTACATGTAGGGACTGAGAAACCCTTCTCCTACAGAGCCAAACTAACGTAAAGTAGCCAGAAAGCTAAGAAATGTTTTTTAAAAAGCATTAAAATATATTTGCAGGATTGGCCAAAGAATTTCTTCTCAGCTGGGGAGTTTAAGCTTTCAATTTAAACTCTTTAATAACAATGTCATGATGACTGTTATTAAAGCCCTGTTATTTTTATTTTAAGCTTGCTACTGAGCACTTATTACCCTATAAAGCACTTTCTAAAATCTACCTAAAATCCTTGTCAAGGGTAGATTTTCCTGTGTATTATCTGTTTCCTTTCACTGCTTTCATTTCATCTCCACACTTTCTCGAGGCAGTTGTGTTGCACCAGGCATCCCATGACTGAGAGGGAGCCTTTGCTCTGCTCTGTGCCTTCCAGAGGAGCCTGAGGTTTGAATAATTTCTCTTCCTTTACCTCTCTACTTTTGCAAGTCTTTCCTCTCACCACCCCTTTCGAGCTCCAAATGTTCCTGTCTTGTTATTCCTTCTTCTTCTCCTCTGGATTTGTTTGCAGTTACCAATGAATTAAAAATATAATGTCACTGTAGACCTCCTTGTGATAGAGAGTGGCCAACATCAACTGTGGCCAAAATCACTGTCCTGGGGAAACAAGGTCACACTCCTTCTTCCAGAGTAGTGGATCCCCCAAAAAAACCCACATAAACTTGGACAATAAAACACCTGGAGCTACCTGCACATCACTGGTTTAACTCAAACACCAATTAATGACGTTCAAAATGAAAAAAATAAACCTAAATCTTTAGGAGTAACTGCACCTCTGTGCCGCTGGAAAATCTTTGGGGTAGCTGGGATTCCTCTGCAGGGCTGGCAGCACCAGCAAAGGTCCTTTGGGGGATTTGTGTCCTTCTGGATCAGCAGAGAGAGGCCAGGTGGGGTCCCCAGGGCATCTCAGATGTCCCTAAACACCTGTGTTTTGGCACCTGAAGGGCAGCACTCCCATTCCAGAGCAAATGTTCCTGATTAAACCGACACTGATGCCACTCCTGATAGAGCTCAGGAGGTAAGGACCAGTTTTTCAACTTCAGGCTGTAAAGAACTACTCTGANAAATATTTAGAAATATTTAAAATATTATAAAATATTTAAATAGATAATATAGAATTTAAAATATTTAAAATTTAGAATATTTTACAGTCTGATTTCTAAATATATAAAGCAACCTTGCTTCTTTGAAATCTTTATAAAAATCGACTCACAATCTTGTTCTAATTTCTTGGGTTTGTTTCTAATGTGTTAAGACATTCTTGCTGTATTTTCCAGCTTTTCTACAATTCTAAATGCTTGGAAACTCTTCTTTGTTTACTGCTGGTGCTCCAGGACATGAATGGTTTTAGGAGATAGAAGTTTAAAAGAATAAAAATTGCAAAACTTCCAACATGAAACATTCAAAAAACCCCACAAATCTTTGCAACCCTGGAGCTGTCCTGATTAAACCTGACTTTGCACAGCTCGAGACTTAGAACTGGATGTGTCAGAACATGATTTTCAGGAAAGCTTGCATTTGTTATGGAGGCTTTGTTAAAACTTTATTCCAGGTTTTACTACCTGTAAGTCAAATGGAAATGAATGAGTGTTGGAGTGAAAAAGGGGCTAGTAAATAATCACTTCTAATTCTGATTATTTCAAGAAGGAGCAGAACAATTTGCAGCAGTCTTGGGTTGGTAGCATCCACTTTTGATCTGTATTCTCTGCCTCTGTAGCAGACATGTGGAGGATACTTATGGAACTGGAAAGTCAGAACAACATGAAGTTTTTGGAGCATTTTAAAAAGCTGAAAGAATATTGTTTTTCAATGAATCAAAATTAAAAACAGGCTGTATGGGAACTGCCAAGGAGGCCCAGAAAACCCCCTCACTTTATAACTCCTGCCTTGCTGCCAGGGCTTGTATCAAGAAATCTTTTTATCAGACAGGTGGCCCTGACAAAGAAGGGGCATTTGATGGTAATCTAATCTCTGAGAGTGTTTTCAGTTGCAGAGAAGATGAGAATTATAAAAAAAACCCCACCTTTCAGCAAGAAAATTAAGTAGGGACCAAAAAAAATCCATTTAAAACTAATCATAAACCAAACTAAATAATGAGCATAAAATGCTGTGTGAAGCTGCACTGGAAACAGTGCTTACTGTTTAAAAAATAACTTCCATTAAAAGGAATTTCTCAAATTGCCAGCCTGCCTAACTCCAAGAATAAATAAAGTTATCAAGATTGCATTGCTTCTGAGTGAAGCACTGTCAGCTTTTCAATTACAAAAATTACTTTAAATTTGGATTGTGCTGCTTTCCATGAATTGCTGGGGAACATGGTGGGCTGGGAAAGGAGTAGCTCTTGCAACCACTCAATCACATTTCTGACCAAAACAGTTAAATCATATCTGCATGGCCTTGTTCTTCATATATTTTTCACCTGCCTTCAGCATAGACAGAGCCTTAAGAGTATGGCTCTAACATCTAAAAAAATTATCAAAGCAAGTTATTTTAGAGCTCTCTTACATTTTTGCCACCTTGCTACTGCCTTCCTCAGTTACTTGACACACACTTGATGTGAAACAGTTATAAAGAGAAGAAAAATATTACCCAAATTGGCTCTAGCAGACAAGCTCAACCCTGTTCCCACATAATTGTGAAAACAGGGATTTTCTGTTGGCTGGGAGCAGCCTCAGCACTGAGGAAATCAGGCTTTTCCCTGATTTTTCCTTTAGCTGTGCTCAGCACAGATATTTTGTTTCAATCAGGTCCCCAACTCATCTGTTTCTCAAAAGCTGAAGCTTTAGGCTTTCCACATGTAACAAAAACGGAGTTTTTGTCTGACCCAGGCATATGTTCAAAGCAGAAATCTGGGAAGATGGCAGCTTGGTTCAAGTGGAAAACCTGGAAGTGTGATTTAGTCGTCTCAATTTCCTTCTTCCCCCTGCAAGTATCATTTCTTTTACAGCTGCTTTCATCCCAAATTCAGGTGCAGCAGCCCATGGTGACCAGTGGGGCAGCTCTGGTCACCCACCCCAGCTCCCTCCTGTGCAGGACAACATCTGGGGCACAGCTCCAGGGTGACTGCATCACTTTCCTGGGAAAGGTCCTGCTTCCTTCCCACCTTTTCATGGGACAATACCCAGCTTCTTGGGCAGGAACAGTGCTGGCATCTTCTGAGGAAGCAAAATCCCGTGGGAGGGTGCAATTCATCCCAGAGCACCTGCAAATGATTATTGTTCATTATGAGAATATATGGTTTTGGTGTTTGTTTGGGGTTTTTTTAAGTATTTGGTGACTTTCTGGCAGGTGCATTTGAGGGAAACACATTTTATTAGTCATTAAAGGACATTAGGGGTGGACCTGGCACTGTGACATTTTTGATTGAACTTGATGTTAAGAGGCCTTTTCTCTCCTTAATGACTCTGATTCTTTGTGATTCTTTATCCTCCTGCCTCTTGAGGTCTCTGGGATTTGATTTGGGATCCTGACCTGCTCTGGCAATGACAAGGGTGGCCAAGTCTCCTCACAGAACCTCTCTTCCTGCACTGCTGGAAATTTCCAAGGAGCTGGAAATGAGGCAAGAGGATTTAGTGTGCTTATTTAGATTCAAAATGTATCTTACAGTTGAAAAATATGAATTAAATACTCAAAAGTTAAATGAATCCATAGCAAACGAGAACACAATATTGCAGCAGCAGTGTCTCAGATGAGTTCACTGGACTTTGAATCATTGAAACCCATCTGCCCCGAGCCCCTTTTGCTATTTTTTTAGAGTATGAAAATTTTGCTATTTTTAAAGAGTATTTTCCTTTTTCATGACTGTCTCATGGAAACAAAAATGGGAAAACATTGCAATTTTGGATTTTTCCTACAAGGTCTCTCATTTATAATTCTATTCTTACACCAGAAGCTACAAACTCTATCCTATTTTACTCTTAGAAGAAATTATTGGAGACTCTTCTCCAGATGCTAAAGCAGCAACAGAAGAAATTGATGTTTTATAAAAAAAGAGTCAAACAAAGAATCAAACTAGACATAACCTAAAAATATCTCCCCTCTCTTTTAGTTAGAGCAAACTTGCAAATATCTATTAAGAATATATTCTTTGTTTTTAAAGTAATGCTTCTTCTTTAAAGAAAATTACCTTCTAGCATGCTCAGAAAATTCAGGATCATTTACATCTTGTTTTACATCATCTTTTAATGCTGTAAGATGAGAAGAAAATAGTGTCTGCTACACAGAGGTCTATGTGAGAGCCTCTGCTTTGGTTTTCCTACAACAGTCACTGTAAAATGATCCCTCTGCTCAAGGCTGGGAAGTTCTGAAAGCCCAATTTTCCTCCTCCTCAAGGCCTCCTGCACTGTACATTTACTACAAAATCCAAATTGCAGTGATGCTGCTTTGTAAAAGTGCAAGGAAAGGATCTGGAGTAGGTTTTAGGTGAATTGCTTTGCTTGCCCTGCTGTAGTTGGAAGACTCCTCTCGTTATCCTGAGTTTTATCACAGCTATTAACATTTATCAGTGGGTACTTGATATAAAGATTGCTCCTGTATAATGAGCAGGATGAAAGGCCCGTTTGTGGCTCTCATATCAAGCACTCTGGAGATCTCTTGCAAACTAATTACCTTGATGAGAGCAGCTTGCAAACAAAGCACTCCAAAAACCCATGCTCATATTTCTCAATTTGTATGAAAATGCACTCAAACCTTACCCTTAAACGAACTCTGCTTTAATTTACACCTAAATACACACCAAGAATAACTTCTCCAGCTCCAGTGCTGCTTTGTCCCAGTCCCAGGGATCTTCCCAAACAGATGTAATTGTAGGTTCAGGGTTTTATTTGTTAACTCAACACGCTCATGAATCATCATTGTGAGAGCCCTAAAATTACACACAACTAAGGCTGCTTTTCCTTCTCATCCCTTCTGATCCCTGCTGTGATCTGATGGATTCTGATCTAAGGGAAGAGCACTTTTAGAGCAGAAATGTCATGCTGGCACTGAGCCAAGGCCCTTCTTGTGCAAGGCAAAATGCACAATGAACAGCTGACGTTTGCTGCTCCTTGAAGTAAGTCCAAAGCAATTTAACACAAGGCTCTGAGCATAAATTATCATAAAGTAACATCGCTGATTTAAAAATCCTTGTATCAAATCAAAGCTTGTAGTCTTTCAGGAATTTTGGATTTACAAAATAAACTGGAAAGTAAATAATTCCTGAAGTGTTCCAGGGCAGGCTGAATGAGGCTCTGAGCATCCTGGTGTAGTGAAAGGTGTCCCTTGGCAGAGGGGTTGCAAAATGGATCTTTAAGGGTCCTTCCAACCCCAATCTTTCTGTGATTCTATGATCCTAGGGAAGATTTCCTTTCTGAGTGATTTTCCCTCCAGTGAAATGGTTTTCTCCCTCAGGTGTTGCATCTCTCTTTTGTATCTTGAACTCCCTGTAGCACAAACTGCGCAACAATACCACAGCAGAGTAAAAGGAAAACATTTTGAAGATCAAGATGTCAATTGTGCTCTGTGACTGCAGAAAAGAGGACAGGAAAAGGTCCATCAGCAGAGGAATGATGTTGATGTGAATTAGCAGGGTTATTGTCTGAACTGTGTGATGGCACTGACTTAAAAAATTGGTGTGTTCTTCAAACAGTAGCAAGTTATTTGATTAGAAGTCCCTTGGTAGTACCATTGAGCTGCTACTTAGTCCCTTTAGAGGAGGACAAGAACATGGCTTTTGCACAGCAGTACAAAACCATCATTCCTTATGTAGGAGCACAGGAATTTAATGGCAGCAGGAGAGCTGGGGCAAGAGGCAGGGTAATTCCTGAAAGGGTGATTCCATGGCTAGCAAGGTGATAATCTGTGGGAGCAGGACAGGAAGGAACAGCTGAGAGAGCTTCCTGGCATTCAGTGAGAGCTTAAACAGATCAGGGAGTGAAGGGGAAGACAGTGAAGAGCCAGGTTTGCCAGGCAGAGCAAGCAGCTCCAGAGATGATTTTGGCAAAAAAGTGCTTGTGCACTCATGCATTCAAGAGGAGGGAGAGCTGTGATGGGGAGAGATGAGGGGAGAGAAAGAAAAGCTGTTTAGCCAGTGGAACAAGGTCTTGGAAATAGTTTGAAAGCAGAGTTGGATGGTGATGGAGAAAGCAGTCACAGATTTTTTCTAATTCAGCAGGATGGAAGGGTAGTAATGTTTCTAACAGTGATAAAGAGGTAGGAACACAAAGTGGGATAGAACCTTGGCCATGATATATCCAGGATAAACTCCTCAGGAGTAACTGTCAGGAATACAGTGATAGGAAAAAGTGAAGGGAGGCTGTTAAAAATTTTTTTTTTTTAAATTTTTAAAAATTTTTTGAAATCTGAAATTGAAAAAAATTGATTTTTTGAAATCTGTCCATATTTGCTTCAATTCCACGTGGGTAAGCAAGGAATCTGTTTGTCCATATTAGATCACAAAATCACAATGTTCTCCCTCATTAACCTCAGAAAGGGGTAGAAAGACAGAATGAACAGCTTTGTGACAAAGGTACCTCTGCTGTTACCCTTGAATCAATAGGATTATTGTACCTGTCCACTGTATCCTGTACTGCACATTTTCACTTTGTTTTGTTCAGCTAGGCAGGATTTCATTAATTTTCACATTTTCAGGCTTCAGGTCTGCAAGTTACACACCATGCTCCAGCATAAGAATTTCCTTCTAACCATCAACCAAGAGCACACATGGCACTTCACACAGCGTGTGTCAAAGCCAGTCAGAACTCGCTCACATTAAAGGCTGGGCAGAGACTGTTTTCTTTAGGCACTCAATTAAAGGCAGGTGTCTGGCCCCTCATCAGTTCTAGGTGGTCTTTTCCTCTTGGGTTGTTTTCCTTTTCTTGGTGGTGACTCAAGTGCTTTCTTCACTTTTGAAATCTTTTGAAACTCCCCACGATCATTTCATATTCTCTCTGGTTACATGTGCAAAAGTTTCCGAGGAGCAGTCACGACTTGGTAAGTGATTTTTCTTTCTTCTTCTGCTAGGTATAGTTTTATTCCAAATTCCTAGTGGTGGTTAGTGATCTCAAAAGAAATGGAATTACAGAAGCAGGAGTGTGGATGGCAGGACAGGCCATTTTCCATTGATGAGTTCAGAGGACACTGAATTACATCTGCTGCTGAAATACCCCAGAAATGGAATAGTGATGAGGACTCCCGCTTTCTTTATCCTCTAATTTTGGGACTTGAAATTTAACTCCTCTCTCTGTCTCTTCCTCTCCACAGAAAAGCTGAGAAGGCACCACGTGTTGGGATTTAGCTGCTTTTGGATGTAATTGCACAAAATTCACATTGACTCTGGGATCTCTGCCAGGCTACATGCTGACAGAAGACAGCACAGACCTTGGGCTGGTAATGAACCCAATTCAGTCATCAATATTTTACATTAAATAATCATAGAGTGAGGTCCAGAACTGCAGAGGGTAAAGGGACGTAGAGGGAAAAGATCAAAAGGCACTCATGAGACTATGTGAGAGGATCATTTGGTGTGAGGAAAAATGAATTTAAAATGGGTTTTTTACCTGTACCATTCTACTGGACCTAAGCTGCCATCCTTGGGAAAACACTGCTCTTCAAGAAACAGCCACCTGCTTGTGGTGGAGCCAGATCACCCTGGAATAAAAAGCACAAACACTTGCTCTAGCAAGCATTTAAAGCAGTGGTGCAGAAGGAAGCTTTGCCCAGTCTTTGTGCAGCTGTGCCTTGCAGGAAGTGAGGATGCATGAGCATGAGTGAGTGTGCCAAGATCACGGGCTCTTCACGCCTTGGAATTGCAGAGCTCACTGCTCCAAAGCTTCCTTGGAGCACAAAGGGAGCGAGCAGAGGGTGAGGGACAGAGGGACAAGGGCCTGGCCATGTGTCAGGGGGTCCCAGATGGCCTGGGGCACGCTCAGACCAGGCTGCCTGACAGCCAGAAGTGCAGGACAAAGGGCTGCTGCAAAGTGCAGCACAGCAGGGCTGTCATGCATGTGCAGGCCATCTGTGAGGGAAATTACAGCCCCAGGGATGGAGACAGGGATGGAGAAAGAGATGGAGACGGGATGGAGACGGGATGGAGAAAGGGATAGAGACAGGGATGCAGGAAGGGATGGAGAAAGGGATGGAGACAGGGATGCAGGAAGGGATGGAGAAAGGGATGGAGACAGGGATGCAGGAAGGGATGGAGAAAGGGATGGAGACAGGGATGGAGACAGGGATGGAGAAAGGGATGGAGACAGGGATGGAGAAAGGGATGCAGACAGGGATGGAGACAGGAGGGCAGAGCACTGCCAAGCTCAGCTGTCACAGGGCAGCAGCTGCCTCCTGAGCTGGGTGGGGAAGGGCTCTGCCCCTCTGGATTCCAGGCTGACAGCATTTCAAGGGTTTTTTCCAGGGACAGTGTGGCCATGAGAGCGTGGTGCACGGCTATGGAAGGAGATGGATGTTAAATTGTGCCCACAGAACACATCTGCTCTGAAAAAGGCAATTGCATGTGCCCACAGCTCATTTAGAGAAACTAAAGTAGCCATTCCCTTTCAGATGTTTTATACAATGCCAGCTGCTGGCAGGGAAATATTCACATTTCTTGCTCTCCCACCATTACAGGGCACTGTTGGAGTGTAAGGAAAGCACAGCCAGTGGTCTAGTTGGGATTTAACCTGTAGTGCTGCAGAACTGAGTTTAGTGAGATATTCCAGAATTTAAAAAAAAAGTCTGGAAGTGGCTTCTGCAGGCTCTGTATTCCAAACAACTCCAAGCTAATTACAGACTTGACAGGGTCTTGTCCAGTTGAATTCTAAAAATCCCTGAGGATGGAGAGACTTCAAAGCCTCCCTGGGCACCTATGCCAGTGCTTGGCCACTCTCAGAATGAAGAAGTCTAATACCCCCTTAAACAGGAAGGGGAGAATTTTAAATCCCATTTGTACCCTACTGGTTTTTCTCCAGTTAAAATCTTATACTCTATTTGTTCATTCTTTCACCATCAGGGAATGCAGGTTGCATTTAGCATTTCATATATAGGCCCATTTTCTTCAGAGCAAGATTATTATCAGGAAATATGAAGTGAGAACTATGCCTAAATATTAGAACAAAAGACAGGTTTTAAACTTTTAAGCAATTACTTTTTCTTTTGAGGGGGGAATAATATCTGTATAATCTGAGCAAAACACTGCATTACCTTCTCTTTCTTTTTTTTTTTTTTTTTTTTGTTTGNTTTTTTTTTTTTTTTTGCATGGAATTTCACAGATGTGTCCTTACTCTCACTTTTTAGATTGGATTTATAGACAGAGAAATGGGGCATTCCTTTATATAGGACTTTTCCTACTTCACAGGGACTTCATGAGAGTAAATGTATGAATTTTTCTGTCCATAGCTCAGAGAAAAAATGTGCCTTAAAAAAAAAAAGGGTGCATTTTTTTACTAGTGTTCTACCTTTCCAGAATCCAGTCAGGAAGATTTTGGAAGGGACAAAACCACCACTGAAATACACTGGAATTTATACCACTACTGATCTCCTTGAAAAATATTTTTTTCCTTTTCTCACAATTCTTTGCTACCTCTAATTCAAGTCAGCCCCCTCAGCTGTGTTTTAGGTTTCATGAGATGGCAATGCTGCATCATGATTCAAAGAGCCACAACACAAAGGTCTTGTCCTCTTGTTCCATCTGTTCAACATGATCTTAACCTGACATCAGAAAAGATGGAAATGATGCCATATGAAACAAAGCTTTGTCCTTTCAAACAAGTGCAAAAAAAAAAAAAAAAAAGCCTTGGAGCTTGAGTGAACGCTGTGTTTTTCACCCCAAAAGTGACTTTTTTCATGTGGCCTTTCATTATTAATCTTTGTAACACAGGTGTGATGCCCACAATGAAAGGTGACATCCCTCAGGCTGCTGGGAATGTTTGAAGTAGGAGCAGAAGCAGGAACCAGGTAAACAGAGACTATTTACACCCTGCTGGAGACAAGTCATGAGGCTGTAATGGACAGCTATAGACAGGCAATGACATAGTGACTAATGAAAAGAAATAGGAAAAAGCAATTGGAAAATTTTCTTACTTAGTCCTTCTATGAAAAATAAGTAGGAAAAACACCCTGCTAACCGGGAAAAAATGCAAATCTGAGAGGTGTCTGATATCCTTCCTGTTATGTTGAAAGAAACGGGGAACTGGAAGCAAGTGAGAGGAGAAGAAAAAAACGCAAAGCAAATAATCAGCTTGTTTACGAGGAAGATCCCAGCAGCTGGATGAGCAGCAGGAATGGAACGGGACGGGACAGGACGGTCTGGCCCCATCCCACACTCCCCACAGGCACAGCCCCCTCGAAGGAGTGACAGCATCCCCAGCCAGTGACCTCTGAGACAAAAATACAACTTCACTGCTCCCCGGGGCTGGCCAGCTCCTGGGGCTGAATTAACCGTGCTGGGGCTTTCCTTCTCTGCTCTCCTCCCTTCTGTTCCCAGGTTTCCTGCTCATGCAGTTGGGTCCCTCCCGTGCCATCCTGAGCTTGCTGGTTCCGAAACCAGCTGCGATGCATCCCGATGTCCCAGCAAAGTGACCCTGGCTGGGACCACACCTGCTGGAGGTGCTGTTGGAGCAGCCTCGGGAGCAGCGTGGAAATCTCTCAGGCACTTCATGAACTCCAAAGAAATGTTCTGGGGTGATTTCCTTTGCTCCCTCTGAATCCATTTCCCCTTGATTTTTCCTCTCTCTGTCTCTTTTTTCCTCCTCCCTTCCCAGTATTCCCTTGCTTGATCCATGCTCACTATAGTGCTGCTGCCATCTATTCTCCTCTCTTCCCCTGTTGTAACTCCTTCCCACTTTCTCCTTTTATGTCCCTTTTGCTTTATTCATTCACTTTTCCTATTACCTCTTCTCACTTATCCTCCCCTCATTCCTGACAGGTGGGGCTTCTTTTATTTTGTTTTCCCCTAAGTTCCATTTATTTTCAAAATCAATCACTTTTCATGGCTGCACACACACAGAGCAAACCCCTTACATGCTACATAAAGAGCCAGAGGACATAAAACAGCTGAATTTGCTTTTCCTGAGAAGGCTCTGTGTCACATCAGTCCTGTGGTAACACAGTGACGTGGAAATGAAGGACATTTGGGCACAGGGCCCTCCATCACTGCACTCCTTCTCCCTCCCACGTCCACTGTCCCCTCGTGCTGGCTGTGGTGGGGTGCTGAGGTGGTTAAAGCACAAAAACTCTGATTTTGGCTCACAGAACGAGGTGGCACCAGGGCAGTTCAGTGCTCAGATACTCAGCAGCTGAGTCAGGGAGGCAAAAGTTCAAAGAAGGGCAGCATCTACAATCAGAAACATGTTTTGGGCCTGAGGACTAGAGGAGTTAAAAATAGGGACATGTGGGCTTAATTACAGAACAAAGGGAATAGGGGCTAGAAAAAGGAACAATTTGGGGAAATTAGGAACAGTTGATCAACCAGAGCTTTGCAAACAGCCTCAGACACTGCTCCTGCTTTTCCTACCAAAGAGATCCAAATCATATAACTGTGCTCTGCATGGGCATAAAATGCATGGGAGGGGCTAAAAACTCGAGGTGTGCAGCTGACAAGATGATTCTTGCATGGTAAAAACAGGGGTTAACTCTGTCCTGTCAGAAACTGTGCAGGCACAAAAGCTGCAACAAAACCCACAAAATACAGAACCTGCCTGATCTGTCTTTGACTAGGCTAACTCATGCCCTCTTCCTCAGACCATCAAAGCTTGCTCCCCTGAAAATTGAGTGGATTCTCCTCTTCAATTTTCTAATTTCTTAATGAAATATTTATTTCAGCAATACTAAGACTCGGAAGATATTAGATTTCATTGTATTGGCTCTTTTTGAATATTATATTTCATTGGGTGTGTATACAACTGTTCCTAGACATTCAAACTCTAATCAGGGCAATAATAAGTTGGTGGCACTTGTGCTACAATTTGAAAATGGCCTAATGGCGTAACACTGCAGCCAAACTTTGTTCTGACTTTGGGCCTAAACACTGCATTTTCTTGACCCAGCTCTATTTGCCTGTTTTGAACATGCTCTGTGCTTGTACAGATGGCAGGAGATTGTCTCAGCTCTGAGGCAAAGAAGAAACCTACCACAGCAGAGCAGAGGCCAAAGCAAGCATGGAAATTACTGGATCAGTGTCTTTGACTGCTGCTTTTCTTTCTTCTTGCTCTGATTCCAGCAGGGATGTTTAAACATGCCTGGCTCTGTGCACTGTCCAGTGTGAAATCCAGCTGGACTTGGATTTCACATTTGCCAGCAGCACTTGGGAGTAAGTGCAGTGGCTCCCTGGCTGGGTCTTATTTTGCAGTGTTGAAACACCATTTTCAAACTTTATCTTTTTGTTCCAGCCTTTATAGCTCAAGCTTCTGTACTACTGGACATAGATTAAGATAAGGATCTTGTGCAGAACTGTTTCTTTCCATTAAAATCTGCCCAAAACAAGCCAGAGAAATGCCATGGTAAATTCAGAGGCATCATACAGCACAGGGAGCCTTATGGCAGAGACCTCACTGTGTCATGGAACTGATAAAGAAGCAATAAAAAATGTGGGTGAACAGTTTTTGTGACTGACTGTGGTGATTACACAGAAAAAAGGAACTGATCTTCCCTCCCAGCTCTTTTGATTAACGTAAGAACTTTCCCCTCAGAACACAAAGAAATATCAGCCAACCTTGAGGACTTGCAGCCCTGAACAAACCCTGTCCCATACAGAATAAGAACCTACACTTATTACCCAACCATGCAACAATTTGTTGTGGGTTTTGTCATAATTGTTCTTGGACACAGAGATTTCTCATCCAGTACTGATAATTTACAGTCATTTTATCACTTAAACCTGTTTGCTTTTCTGCTTTGAGCCGCTCAGATATGGCAGAGATCAGTACTTTGAAGGAATCTGAGGATATTTGGTTTGGATCATGTTTTCTTGGAAGACAGCAAAGAAAAAGAAATCACTTTTTTTAAAATGCTCTCTGACTCAGCAATCTCAGAAATTATAAGAGCCACTGACACCTATTGCAGAAATGTGCAATGGTGATATTTTTTTAAATCTACCTGAAATTTATATGATCATTGTCATCTGTGTGTTATTCCTGACATCTAGAATGGGTGGAAGATAAAGAAAAAAAAAATCTTTATTTGAGCTAACAGAATAATGATCATCTTTCCTCTAAATAATAAACCTTATTTGCTCCAAAAACCAAACAAGGACAAGAGAAAACACTCTTTTGAGTACAAAGGGTTTCCATGGGCAATCTGACTTCCTTGTACACCCATCTTACACCAATGCCTGTAAGAAAATGACCCTTTCTCCCAGGATGCATCCATGGAGAACTCTAGGATCTCTATGCTGCAGGAATTATTTCTGGTCACCAAAAAAAAGGAGAACAATTTTAGAGTGCAGCATATAAATTGTCTCCTGTGGACATTAGAGAATGGTGGGCAACTGCTTGAAAATAGCATTTTCTAATTTCCAAAGGAATATTTGAAATAAACTTTCCTCTTTCTCCCCTGAGGTATTACTGAAATGACAATTTCTTTCCCTTTCCAAGCAAAGAATGCTTCCAAAAATATTTTCTTGCTTAACCCCAAAATGCTGCTACAACATAAAGTTATAAATGTTAATTTTCTGCAACTCCCGGAGTTTTATTTCTCCTTCTTTTATGTAGGCCTGTTTTGCAAAGCTGGATCTCCAGTGCCTAAATGTGGAAAGGTTGATAATTTACACTGGAACCAGCATTTGGGGAACTTGTATATCTGGAGAGCTGGTTTGAAAAGAAATTGTAAAAATGCACTAAAGAGGAAAATTGACTGCCAAAATTAGACTGGCATACTTCAGGATTTTAAAGGCCAAGCTTACTGCAGAATGGCCTGATTAGCTCTGTCTGAATTAATTACTGGAGTACAGTTAACATTGGTGATCTTCAAAACTCTGAAAGATGAAATGTGCAGCAAACATTTGAATGCACAAACTTCAGCCTTAGGGTATTCTTTTGGAATACAGAGTGTGTTAAGTGTTATAAAGCACTGGACATGTTCAGACAATGCTCTGCTAGGAGGGTGGCTGAATATTCTCTTCAGTTTGACCTCAGGGCCCTGTTCTTGGTTGAAGCTTTTCTCTTCCCCCAGCAGTTGTGGTGCTCAACTTTGCTTCAGTGGGAACATATTTAGTAGCAAGCTGGGAGTTTTCCTTCCTTGCTCCTCCAACAGATTTTGGAATTTCACTTCAGTCCTTTATAGCAAGGTTTCCAAGTACCACAAGTAAGTTTGATGTCCAGGCACTTCAATCAAAATGCTGTTTCTGTTACTGCCTTGGAGGGCTGGATGGGAACTGATGGTGAAGGAAGGCAAAGCTCAAGATCCCAGCCTGAATCCAGCAATTCACAGAGCTGTAGGAGGTTGAGGCCTTCTGCTTCCTCAGGTATTATTTACAGGAGCAGGGAGGGACAGGTCGGGTAGGGGGATGGCTTCAAGGTGACAGAAAACAAGTTTAGATGGGTTGTTGGGAAGGAATTGTTCCCTGTGAGGGTGGGCAGGCCCTGGCACAGGGTGCCCAGAGCAGCTGTGGCTGCCCCTGGATCCCTGGAAGTGTCCAAGGCCAGGCTGGATGGGGCTTGGAGCACCCTGGGATAGGGGAAGTTGTCCCTGCCCACGACAGGGGGTGGGACTGGATCATCTTGAGGGTCCCTTCCAACCCAAACCATTCTGGGATTCTGTGTTTCTCCATCTGCCCCTCACCTCCGTCTGAAAACCCCAACAATGGATACCTGACCGTGCCCTTCAGGTGCACTGCTTCAAGCAAGGAGAGACTTAGAGATTTGCATTTGCTAAAAGCCAGCTTATCCAGTTTTTCCCCAAATTCTCCATTTGGCCTTTAATCACAAGATTTCATGCACAAATCTCCTCACAGGAGAAAATCCGGAACATACAGTTTCAACTTTCCCTCGTAGAACGTGTGGATCGGTTCCTGGCTCTGCCAGCAAAAGAAAGCCCTTTAAGTTAAAGAGGGCAGTAATAGAAATTCCATGCTCACACATGCTAGGGTTTCATTTCAGTGACATCATTTATCAGTTTGACTTTGCCAAAGGGAAGAAGTTCACGTTGTAGGATTCAAAAGCAGCATCCAGGGTGAAATGGGTTAGGAAGGCCTCAGGTTTCAAAAGGACATGCCAGACGTGGGCCTTGAGTCTCCTCACTCCAGTTCATTCCTGGAGATTTGCATTTGTAACCAAAACTTTCTTCATTTCAACCTTGAAAAGCACTTAGAAAATGAAAACACATTCCAGACAGTAAAAAAGGCTGTGTTAAAAAAGCTCGTATTATTTTTTGGAAAGACATGAAGAGAATTTAGGGGGATTTCATGCAGATTCTCTAGTGAAAAGGCAAGCCAGATAAAAAGCTTAATCACGTTAACTCTCTGGAAGAAAAAAGGACTGACACACTTTGTGTATGTCAACTTACAGAAATCCTAAAACTCCTTAGAAGGGTTCTTGTAACTTAATACACTCAGCAGCCTCTTTTTAGTTCCTGGGAGACACTTGCTAATACTAATTTTCTTTTTTCACCTTGCTATGTATAACAAAAGCTGGACAAATGTCAGTGACTCAAACACACAAACACAGGTGACTAATCTAGCTAAGCCTTGGAAATAACTGTGTGAATAAAATATAAACCAGTTGAGCTGATCTAGGAATGAAGAGGAGGAGATCCCCAACCAGCAGAGATGAATTCTATTCCTGCTCCAAGCACTGAATGAATGAAAGGCAGACAAGAAAATTGGCATTTGAGGATCTCCTTTTCCCTTCTGTTCTGAGCTGGTGTTACATTTCTCTCTGATTGTGTCCCTTATGGTTTTGTGCCCTTTTGTGCACCCTTGCACCCTCTCAGACAGCTTGTGACACATGTGACAGCAGGAGGGACAAGTGAGCAGAGCAGAGGGTGAAAAGGAAAGCTGGTCAGGGAGTAGCAGATGGCACACTTCTGCTCGGGGCTGGTGTCCCTAAAAGGCTCATTTAAACGCCAGGCTAGGAACAAGGAATCCCACAGGATTCTCTGCTGATTGTCTCTAGAAATGATCAAAAATGCTGTTTTCTAGTTTAAAGGGACTGCGTTAGAAAATTGAACATTGTGAAACCAGCCAACTCTAAAATTCAGTAGAGATGGAAAAGGGTAAGATTACCCCATCCAGACATTTTCCCCTCGTGCAAATTCTCACCATTTGGTGAAGTTCTCTTACAGAACAATTGTTTTCCTAGATCACAGCAAATCTTCCTGCAAAGCTCTTTCTTTTATTCTGACTAATGTAGGAAGGACCATGATAATGGGTGTGGAGGGTTCCTTCCCCCCAGGACTCACTTTCAGCCTCTGGCAATTTGTAGCTGAGAAATACTCTAACACTCCATCAATGTTCTTGTGCTTAAAGACCTTCAGTGAGCTCTTTATTCCAGGATTTTACCCAGCTGCTTTTTGAATCCATGTAAACTCTCAGGATCCACAAAGAATTCCCCAGGTCAACCAGGAAACATATGAAGAAATGTAATATTTTTGCCCTCTTTTGCTGTGGTGTGGTGTTTTTTTTTTNTTTGTGTTGGGTTTTTTTTTTTTTTTTTTTTTTTTTCCTCCTGTTTGTGTTTGAACCTTCCACCAGCTGGTTTAGGTCACTCCTCCTACAACAGGTGCCTAAAGCTGAGCAAGTAGAATTTTCCACAGAGAGCCCTCAAAAGGCAGCTCTGGGTCTTCCTAAAAGCAAGGTCCTCTTTGCACTTAAGGCTGTGGGGAATTTCTGTGAACTGGGGCTTTTGGGATGATGCTTTAATAGGATTAGGGAGCAGTAACAGAATCCACAGCCAGAGATATTTGGGGCAAGACTTCATAAAGGTGCACATTTCTACTGGCAGTTTGATTTGAGGAGCACAGAGCAGTCATGTCTATTCTTTACCTCTCCTTTTTGTACTTCTGTGAGTTTTTGGCAACTCTTCTGGGTTTGGACTCCACACAGAGAAAAGGAGCCTTTTCCATACTGATGAAAACATAGAAGGGAAAATTGGTGTAGTTCTTCTGATGGGAAAATGAAGATCAAGAATGCTGTTAAATTATAATATAGGCCTAGGAGAAAATAGAGCATGATGGAAAATACTGACAGTCTAGCTGGCTTTTAATGAAGGATAACATTTTCCATTACAGGAAACATAAAGCACTGGAAAACATTTTGAAGAGCTATCATTTAAAGTTTTGGGTTTTCGTGGGAAATATCCCTGCTCAAATTGTATTCATGATACAGTCTCATAAATATGGGAACATAAGTTGCCTTTAAAGTTTTGGCCTTTCTTCAGCATATATTTTTTAAAATCCTTTTATATTGTATTAACTTTTTGTTTTCTTTGAAGAGAAAAAACATGCTCCTCTCTATGTTTCCATTCCCCTCCCAGTTTTCTTCTTTTAATGAGATGTTTGACTCAAATTTCATTCTTCATGTTGCCCTCCTTAATTTGTATTTCTCTGTTCTCTCTGTTCTCTCTGTTCTTGTTCCTGGCAACATCAGAGTTTGCCCTCTCCCTTTGTAGAGCTAAATGGCTTTCTTAAACCCTAAAATTCTCAAATCAACACCTAAACTGTTGCTTCTGTCACCTCTTGAGCATAAATTCTTTTTCATTTGTATCACCTCAGGTTTAATCAATTCTTTCCTGATTGCCCAATTTAATTTAGGCTGTTCTTCTGCTGTGTCCCTCCATAGATGAAAATATTAAAGTAACAAAATCCCATTGAGCAGTTTATCAATAAATCTGCTTAGCAAAGAAATGTCCTTTACAGAAAATGAAAATGGTTTGCATTTGTCCAAAGTGGATAAAGACAGTTCAGATGCTCTGACCTAATTCCAATTCAGCTACCAAATGTAGGTGTCTTTTGTGAGTCTACACCTTGCTAAATAAGTTCCTTTGTGATGAAATTAAGCTCTTCTGACTAAAGGGGATAATTTGTGTACCACTGAAGGTGCATTTTGAGCTATATATTAACAGCTTACAACACTGAGAAATTCAAATTCCTTTGTTTACTGTCAAAATCATGAGAAGAGGAAGATAAGTAAAGATGAATAACACAGACCACCAAAACAATTTAGTTTTCTGTGATTGCTGAAATTAAATTTAGCAACCTTTTGCAAAAGCTGATCCTTAATTCCTCCTGAGAAGGTGGAATTTACAACTATGTTATTTACATCAAATTATTACCAACAAAACAGGTGAAGGTTCATTGATGTGGATGTAAAGTTCACAAAATGCACTGTGTATTTTAGTCATGAAAAATGAGGTGGTTTAGGGTTTTTTTAAAGCTATCTGAAAGCTCTGTGGCTCTACCAGCAAACTTCTTTTCCCAGCTCTATACAGTGGTATCTGAGATTCTGGATGACTTCTTTGTTCTGTTTTTCTAGAATTTCATTACCTGGGGGGAATATTTACTGTCTTACTGCAACATTTAGAGTTATTTGCACAGCCCAGCAGACACACAACTGTGCAAAGATCCTGGAGCTGGTGGGAAGCTGAGCCATGGGATCCAGTGAATAGTTCAGCATGAGTGGGAGCAGCCTGACCACTGTTAAGTGGCAATTTGCCAGGGGCTGGCTCTGGAGCCCTCACAATAGCAATAATTATGTTTGATTAGGCCTTTTGATCATGGAGAAATTGCA
Organism: Leptocoma aspasia; assembly: GCA_013399835.1. NCBI lineage: Eukaryota > Metazoa > Chordata > Aves > Passeriformes > Nectariniidae > Leptocoma > Leptocoma aspasia. Next base: position 265,000 of record VXAX01004290.1, on the reverse strand, counting down.
TTGTCCCAGCACACCAGGGCTGTGCAAGCCCCTCCTCAGAAGCTGTGCTGTAAATTTGATTTATTACAGGCAAACTCCAAAGCTTCCACACAAAATCCATGGATATGGCTTCTATATCTGGCCCTCCTCTCCCACCCATCCCAGCTCAAACATGACAAACACATGTCCCTGTTACCCCCAATTTTGTCACAATTATTATGTCTTTTGAAAGATAAAACTTACATAACCTACACAGGCTCAATAGGACCAAAAGTTCATTACTGGCAGAGCAGAATTACCTGTAGGTGTTTCACAAGATGAAAAACAAACTTTCAATTGCCTGTCAGATTCAAAGGTATTTCAGATAAGACTCCAATTTGCCTGAAATTTGCTCACTAAAAATTGAGGAATGTTGTCACCCCACTTTGAGCACAGTTAAATCCTGATAAAAAGTCATGGCTGAAAACTGAGCCATTACTGTATTTTGTTTGTATGGTGGGAAGAATTTCCACAAACATGAGGTTTAAAAATCCACTTAAAATGAGAAACGAAATTTCAAATTGACAAAATCAAGTGCTGCAGAAAGTTCTTGCTTCTTTTTCTTACAAGTCACCAAAGTGCACAAGTATTTCAAACAGCTTGACATCTGTATTACATAAGCAGAAAGCAATTCAGCTGCTTGGAGAATATAAAAAACAACTTTGACCTTACACTGGAGTCATGCTTCAAAAGACTGATTATTCATACGAGGAAAATTGCTCAAAAACAACTGCTTGGAAATATTCTCAAAAAGAAAATAGATTGATTGTTCTGAGGCAGTAATATAATTATGGTATAACAAACTGCATTTTTAAAAATTTTATTCCTAAGGCTTTTTATTTTTTCACAATAAGTGCTTCATCTGCTAATATTTGAAATATTTTATCTTTCAAAATGTTTCCCTTGTTTGCTCAGTGTATTTTTTAGCTTGCTTGAATGTAACTCTTCAAGAAGTTTGAGAGTTGCTGCTAATGGGAGAATTTCAGGCCATGTTGCCCCTCATTAATTCTGACCCCATTATGGCCAAAAACCACATCACTGCAGGGTGTTGTGCTGGTAGAAAATACCGTAAAATGTCCATTATATAAAAGTAAATTGTGATTCAATAAATTTTCAATGTATTCTTGATATAACACTAAATGACATCAATTCTAGATGTATTTTAGGGTAGTATTTATTTTCAGGTAATATTTTCTCTCTGGAGGAGGAGGTACAGCCATCTGGCTGAGGGGCTGAGGGGAAGTTCAGGAAATCTGGGTTCAATTCCCAGCTCTGCTCCTGCTTTCCCCCACCGTGCTGGGTGGAGAACTCAGGCCCCACTCCTGGAATCTCTTACGGAGATCCCCAGCTCCAGTGCTGTGAGCAGTTGAGGATTTCACCAGCTCAGATCATCACCTGCCTAAGTGTTAAAGACTGAGGCCATTTCTCCTCAGCTTTCCTCTGAAACCTGTGGATTTCAGTTCTTTCCACCCATGTCCCCACTGCCCCTGGAGTTTGTTAAAAACACGGATCCAGGCTTCTCTAGCCAAGCAAACGGAGGTGTCTGAGCCTTGCCAGTGCCCTCAGAGCAGCACATCTCCCACAGTGTGCTTGGTTCTTCCAGCACATTAAAATAAACTGGGCTCCAGAACCTCCAGAAGAACCATAAAGTTTGGAAAACACCCCGAAGGTCATCGAGTCCAGCCATTAACCCAACACGTCCACCACTGTCCCATGTCCCTCAGCACCGCATCTACAAGTCTTTACAACACTTCCAGGGATGGTGAGTCTACCTGGACAGCTCCGTTCCAGTGCTTGACAATCCTTTCTGTGAGGGATTTTGTCCTAATCTCCACCCTGAGCCTCCCCAGGCCCAGCCTGAGGCCGTTCCCTCTCCTCCTGTCCCTGTTCCCTGGGAGCAGAGCCCAACCCCCCCGGCTGTCCCCTCCTGGCAGGGAGTTGTGCAGAGCCACAAGGTCCCCCCTGAGCCTCCTTTTCTCCAGGCTGAGCCCCTTCCCAGCTCCCTCAGCCCCTTCCCAGCTCCATTCCCTTCCCTCCAGCCCCTCCAGGTCTCGCCTGGAGTGAGGGCCCAGAGGTGGACACAGGACTTGTGCCCAGCACAGGAGACAATCAGTGCCCTCACAGCAATTAATTCAGTCCATAAGCAAATCTTGTCACTTGGGTTACAGGATCCAGTTCATACCCAACTATTGGAGTTTAATTTTCCTTCAAATCCCCCTTTACAGTCGTCCAAATTCTCTCCCAGCATTATTACTTTTACATAATTTATTGAAGAAGTTGAATTTAAAAGTTGCTGTGTATTCCACATGAGAGGTTTCTCAAAAAAACCAGTTTTCTCCAAGTTATCTGCAATTCACCTCAGTGAAACCATTTCAAACAATGATGTCCCCTCAGCAATCTGGTCACAGAGCTCTAGACAGTAACATGACATGACATGTAACGAATTTAAAAAGGTAATTCCTTTAGTGCTTCTGATGTGGATCCCAATTTTATCACTACAGAATCACAGTTCAGTGGGCTGCTTCTTGTCAAGCTCCAGCTATTCTTTTTCTACCTTACATTTTTCAAATACTTCCTAAACCAAGGGAAGGAATTTCACACCACCAATCAAAATAAGCCACTCAGCAGAAAAGTTTCAATTTCCAGCTCTTAATAAATCACACAGATTTAAATCAGATTCACGAATTCCACAGAAGTTATGCATTTATGTTCTCAATTTCCATAACAGAAGTTGCAACTCTATAGGAAAATCTGAACTCTCTAATAGTTACCTGCTGAACTTAACTTTGGGCAGAACTCATTTGTTTATGTCTGCTGGCCCCTCACTGGAGAAATGTTAACCATGGTACAATATTAACATAAACTTCAGCTCATTCACTTTTGAGCTAAATAAGGAAAACAAACAATTTCCTTCTTTAAATTCAACATTGATTTCTATTTATTACACATATACCTTGGTACTAACAGAGGCCAAGCAAGGACTAGAAAAAGATCAGATGTATTAATTTACAGCAGAAATGTGGGACTGTGAATCTCCTTGAAAACTTCCCTCCACCAAGACACTGCAGTGTCTGTAAGATGTGTGGCATGGCCCCTTCCTGTGCTGTGATCATCAACCCATTTTCCCAATTTTTGCTGCATTTTGCTGAGCACTGCTGCTCCTCTCTGCAGGCTGACACTGCTGGGGCCTTCTCCCCAGAGCCAAAAGGAAGCTGCTCCAAGAGGTTTTTTTTTTGCCAGGGATGCTGGAAGCAAAGCCCCACCCTTACCCTGTGCTGAGGAAGGGGCTGAGGAATGTGATGGATTCATTCCACAGCTGAGGTCTCTGAGTTCACAGCAGAATGTGGACTGGCTTCCTAGCAGAATTTAAAATAAAGCACCGCACCTTTTCTCCTCAACTTGGCCAGAAGGGACTTCTTCATTTCAAAACATTTCGAAACAAAAGTGTGTGTATGTGTGGGTAGAAATCCTGGGGGAAAAAATAACATCTGTCACCTGATAGCTGCGTGTCAGGAGTGATTGGTGACACTGAGGGTGCATAAACACATGTTGCAATTAATTCAGCTTCTCCCTGATCACGAGCATCACATTTGCTTTTTCTTCTGTTGATTACAAATGCTGGGTGATTGCTTTTAATCCAAAAGTAATAAATTTGTCCTGACTGCTTAATCTCATCTGTAAATGGAGCTCTTTGGTTTCATCAGCCCCCAATTTATGGCATTTTTGAGATAAAACAGCCAAGGTTTGATACTGTTTGGTTTTAGTGCACTGCATCTTTTTCAATTTCTACTTTTACTGTGTTTCTGTTTACTTAAATTCCTTCTTCAGATAAATCAAAACCAGTAAGATTTTTAGAGTTCCAAATCTATTTTTTGCTTTTAATTTTTTTCTTTCCCCCTGCCCCCCAGGTTTTCCACATGAGGTGCATACACAGTATCAGTGACATTTCAGATGGTGCAGCATTAGCTGAACCTCAAGATGTGTTTAAACTCTCACTTTGCAGTTCTATTGGCCAAATCCAACATTTTGCTCTGCCAGAAAATGCCAGGTGGTAACAGAATAATTTTAGGTACTTTTTTAGCTGTGCACCAGATGGTGATAACACAAGTAATAATATCAAACAAGTATTAGCTTGTTTCTAACCTCTGCCTCCACATGCTACAGATGCAAAAGTGCTTCATTTATATGAAGCACTCACCATGTGCTGTGCAAAATACAACAGAAATTCCAGCCAAACTGGTCCCTGGAGTGTCCAGGAAGCATCTTGGTGGAAATTCCCCAGTGACTGTAGAAAATGCAAGAGAAAAAAAAAAAAAACAACAAAACTATTATCAATCTTTTGTGATTATGATTTGGAATGAACCATGCCAAGCAAGTACTTAGTAGTGTTATGTCAGTGCATCACTCTTTCAAACAAATGGGACATGATTAAAGCAATTAAAGGCTGTGTCTTTATTTAAGGCTTACCTGGCTAGAGGGATATTTGGTGTGAAAAAAAAAACAACCCAAAACTATGCAAGTAATGATCTAAAATTAAAAACAAATTATTTCTCCTTTTACCTTCCATTAAAAGGAGTGGTTAGAGCTTCTACTTCCCATGGAAATAGATAAAACAGAGGTGCCTTCTGTCTTAATTTCCCCATGCACATTTCCAGATCCTGACATTTTCTTTCCCTCAGCAAAATCAGACCTGAAATTCTGGCATCTCCATGCTGTGTTGCAAGTCTCAAGAAAGAATTCTGGACTTCCTCAGAAACTGTACTGGAATAAAGTCACCCAAATTGCAATGTCAGATTGCTTTGCTTTTAATTTGAATATGAGAGTGATCCCTTCCAAATGCTCCAGAGAAATATTTCCTTGTTCAGCCCCCTCTTGCTTCCCCCTCAGCTCCTCCTCCAGACTTCCTCAGATCATTTCCAGTTTGCTTGTAATGGAAATTCCTTCTGACCCCAATCTTCTGCCTGATGAATTCAACCTATTGCATGTATCAATCATACAAGCCTTTAATCCAATTTATGGGGGGCTGGGAGAAGAACAGGAAGAAGCAAATGTATGGAGATCAGTGGAATCAGAGCAATGTGCTCAAAACCCACCCCCAAACATGTGAAATTAAGCAGTCTTCTGATTCTGGGAGCTAAGAGGCTTTTTAATATCTTGCCGCTTCTTAGCTGAGTTGGAGCTAATGCTCAGGACCTTTCAGACTCATCAAATTATGGGTTATTGCTCTGCTTCCAAGGTGCTCCTGGCAATTTCTCCTCAGTGCTGGTGCAGTCAAGGTCTCAGAAGCATTCAAGGCCTCTGGCTGATCTCTCCTTGTGTATGCATAGTTTGCATGCCTGCCTGCAGGAGAAGTCCTCCTGCCTGACCTCTGTCCCAGCCAAGAAGGTGGCCAGCCAGCCATCAGCACCACCTTGGGGTGCTGGCATCTCCAAATCTCTCAGTGCTGCCATGACACAAAAATGGGAAGAGTGATCCTTGAATAATCCAGCAGGCAACACCTAAAAGTCACACTCTGAATGTGAGAGTGACTTTGACCTACAGAGCTGGTAATGCCCTGTCCCATGGCTTCTGTATGTAAGACCTCACATATTTCAAAATAATCAGAGGTTAATTGTACTGATAATTGGCATTTTCCACTCATACTCATCTAAGACCATTTATTTCTGCTGTCACACCTTTTATGGGTTGAGTAAGAAATTCTTACTCACAGAATCCCAGGATGGCTCAGGCTGGAAGGGAGCACAGTGGGTCACTGGTGCCACCTCCCTGCTCAGGCAGGGCACAGGGCACAGGATTGTGTCCAGATGTTCTGGAACATCCCCAGGGAGGAGACCCCAGAGCCTCTCTGGGCTCTGCTCAGGGCTGGGCACTGCCCAGGGCAGGAGCTGTGCCTCCTGTGCAGGGAATTGCTGGGCTCTGCCCCTGCCCGTGCCTCTGGTGCCATTGCTGGGCGTGGAGCAGAGCCTGGCCCTGCTCAGAGCCCTCCCTTCAAAATCTTCCCCAACACTTTCACTGATTTCCTCACTCTTGATTTATTCCATCACAAGGAGCTGATACTTCTTGAGAAAAGAAGAATACCTTTCAAGCTGATGACTGAGGCAAACTCCTAACTCCCACTTTTATGAGATGTAACTCGAAAAACTGCCAGGTTTCTTGTTAAAATGAAGTACTTCCATTTTCCCTCTCTTCAGCTGCTCATAATCATTTGATTCTTTAAAGTTGAAGTGGAAAGGATTTGTTTTCAAAGCAAGTAAAGTTGAACAGGAAAACTAACTGGGCTAACTGTAGCAGTATCCTTCAGTAGTAGCTTCAGCACACCCCCATCCCCTGGGAACATGATATCTGGAATATTACTTTATTCCAGGATAATCAGTGTGCTTTCAAGGCAAAGTAATTCTTCTTGGGAGGAACAAGGGAGGAGGGGGAGGGAGTCTAAGCCACTTTCACTTTGGTTTACAATTCCCTACCAGCTGTTCCTTGCTGCTCAACAGAGAAAAGAAGCCTGGACAAAAATGTGCTTTTCTGGGGTTCCGAGTGGACAAGGCCTTACCATTAAAGAAGTTAAAGTTGAAAAGAGAGAAAACACTCAACCTCAACATACATTGCCCTCATACAAAGACTTTATATCAACAGCAGCAGCTGTTGCCCAAAATAACTACTATTACTTTAGCAATAATTCTGAACCATAAGACTAACTCAAAACATCTTTGGAAAAGAAACACATGTATTATTTAAGGCTTAGATAACGCACCAGTGCCTAATTTGAGCCAATGTGAGTTTCTGAAGAGTGTGCAAAGCTAGAGGTGCTCACAAATAGCATTAAAGCACTTTCCTTTCTGTTAATTTGGAACTGAATCCATGACCACAGCTGTTTCAGACAAACATTGTTTGACTTTAGTTAAAATTGTACACCAAAATTTTAGTAAATGTAATGATGTGGAAAGTCTTCAGGAAAATTTATTCTCCTTGCTTCTTCTTCACACTAAAAGTTGCAGTGAAAAGAACCCCAAAAACTCCAAACCTTTAAATGCATGACAAATTCTGTGAAAGTCATTGATTAATTTCATGAAGGAAGTAAAATTTATAGATATACTGCAAGAAACCTCACTGCTGTGCAAGAACAAGGCTTGAAGGAAATGGTTCCTCAGACATAATTTCTCACCCTTCTTGATTCATTGGTGACTTTGAAACTCAGACCTGGTTTTGGCATTATCCTACCATGGAGACTGATTTTCATGGTTTCCCCTGGGAGTCCATTATTCATACAGGTTAAATTTCAGTGAGTGGTAAAACAATCTCTCTCGTGACAGTCTCTCCTCTCAGGAGCAAGGAGCCTGCTCAGACTCTGAGATGTCCAGGGAAATACCACAGTTAATCAGCAGGAACAGGGAACTAATTGCATTATGTTGTCTGATCCTATTTTCTAATCACAAGAATTTGTGATGGAAAGAAAACCAGAGCACATGTTCTAATTAATACACTCAGAATTTGCTCTGGAAGGCACTGCAGCAGGGCTAAACATGACAAGACACAAAAGAATGTAGAGTTCAAGGACTTACATGAAATATAAGAAATGTATCAAGACTATATTTTGGAAACATCTGTAGCATTTTTTTCCCAGCACTCTCCTTTTTTTTATTGGGTGGAAAAAGATGTTGGTTGTGATGATGGTGATGGTGGTGGTGAGAGAGAAGGAAATGAAAAATGGAAGAGGAAACCTTCTAAGGTTCTTAATATCTTACCCTGGTTTCAAAATCAGTGTTAACTGTGTAGAGCCATAAAGAGGGATGGGAGTCAAACAGCAAAAATAGGACTTTTGGAGACTGCTGTTAAATCAAAACCTACAGTACCTGGTGCCTCTTGGGGTGTTGATGAATTTCATCTTGGACTGGTGAATTGTGGTTCTTAGTTGCCTCTCTGCTCTTCTCTTCTCTGCTCTGCTTGTGCTTGGCTTTGCTGTGTCCTAGGGATGAAAAGTCATGAGGTCTCAAAGAGAGAACAAAATTCAGTAAGTGAAATAATCTGTAAGTCATTACTAATAAATCTCTATTGAATTACAATTGTGCCAGCGTGCATAGAGGCACTAATACGTGAAAATAAAAATAGTGCTTCTTGCTCAGGAATTTACAGTTCAATTAAAAGGCCAAGGAGCTGGATTTTCACCTGGAGTTTTAAGCGGCACAGGTAGAAGAAGCAGCTGTAGAAGCACCATGATCACCCCTGATTTCACAGGCTCCAAAAAGCTGAGGGCTGGTTCTTTTCTTCCCCCATTTAAGTGTGGCACAACGTTAATGGAATAGGAATTTACAGCCCTGTAACAGTTTACAGCTTCTAAATTGAACCTCCTGACTTTGCCTCAGCAAATGTCTGTCAGTGGCAGGATTTGAATTGCAAACTCTATTCCATTAATTTTTTTCAGTGTAGAATATGAAAGTGCTGTAAGTGACATTTTAGGGCATGTTCCACCAGCTTAGCAAAGATTGAAGAAACAGAGACTGAATAACGTTGGGAGGAAAAGCCAGAGGAAATCCAGATGGACCTTTTACATCCTCAGCTGGGTATAAAAATTGTTGAGAGAGTGGGGGATTACACAGTGACACCTGTACAATATAATATGTAAGGTACTGATAAGTTATGAAAGAGCTGTTTTTGAATGACTTTCTTGAGTTTTCCCTTAAAGAGGTCTGTGTTTTGTTACTGCAAAGGGAAAGGTGGGGACAGCTTTATGTATGCTCTTTTGCCATGTGTATTCCCTGCCTAACTCTTTCTTGAAACGCAGGCCAGGTGCCAGAGCTTTTCAGGAAGCATTACGTGAAATTTAATGTCTCCCGAGTTTTAACACGGTGTGAATAGTTCCTAATGGGTTTCCAAAGAGGGACTATCAAACAATTCTTAAATAAACAGGCTTTGAGCACCGAAGAGCAGATAACAAGCAGTATCTGCTCAAACACAAAGGAGAGCCTGGGCCAGAGGAAAAGCTTTTTCCATTCAAGGAGGGAAGTAGAAATTGAGTCTGTGCCTCAGGTTGTTTTCCCCCTTCATCCTGCTCCTCCTGCCTCATCCTTCAGTGTCCTTGTGGTAGCTTCTGGAGAAAAATGAGTCCACCAAGTTGGTTAGAGAGAAAGGCTGAGAGAATTGGACTTGTTCAGCCTGGAGAAGTTTTGGGGTGACCTCACTGTGGCCTCCCAGTACCTGAAGGAAACCTGCAAGAAAGATGGGGAGAGACTCTTTACAAGGGTCTGGAGTGATAGGACAAAGGGCAATGGCTTCAAACTGACAGAGGGTAGGTTTAGCTTGGATATGAGGAAAAAATTCTTCCCTGTGAGGGTGATGAGGTCCTGGCACAGGCTGCCCAGAGAAGATGTGGCTGCCCCATCTCTGGAAATGCTTAGGGCCAGGCTGGGTGCAGCTTTAAGCAACCTGGTTTAGAGAAAAGTGACCCTGCCCGTGGCACGAGGGTTGGAACTTCTTTATCTTCAATCCCTTTCAACCTGAACACTTGTGTGATTCTCTGATTCCTTGCACAAGCACAGAGCAAAACTCCCAGCTCTCTTCATTAGGAGCCAAATGGAACAGAAGCTCAGAAACAAACGGTATGTTCATCACACAGCCTTAAATTTACCCAAGAGCTCCTGTCCCTGGGAGAACCCAGTTGACAAAGCAGCAATTCTGCACATTTGCAGTTCCTCAGGGATCAATTGAGAGACTATTATACTCTTTACTGGTGCTGCAAGATGAAAACAGCCAGCATCTCCAAGGGAACTTCTTGTAAAACCCAAATTGAGCTTAACGAGAAAAGACTTTTGACAAATGCTGCTAGATGTGAGATACATTTAGCACTTGTCAGGAGCTGTATTCCTGACTTAATGAATTTATCAGTTAAGTCATGCTCCAGAGTGGATGTGAAGGAGACTGAGATCAGTGGCTTTGACAAGCCTTGAGGGCACTGGGTACATTGAGCAGGCCAAATTAATGGGCTTCACATTAACCTTCACTAAATGTAGGAAGATGAAGAGCCATAGCCTGGGTTGAGTTGAATTTTAAAGCAGCTTTTTTCTCTTTAATATATGAGAACACGTAATTCTTTCGGAAAAGAAAAAAAAGATACCAAAGTGTAGATAAAAGAGAACTGTGGACAAGTCTTAGAAGAATTTCTCAGGAAGAATAACCAGCAGTCAGGTTTGGTCATTCAGGGGTACATTTGTCACCAAGCAGTCCAGTCTGTGATCTCCCCCTGTGAACTCCAACATCACTGAATTTTAAGGGCATTGTGTGAATCTGAAGGACATTGTGCAGTCACTAAATCAGGATGCTGCCAGGTCTGTCTGAATTCTCCCCTATTTTGGGCTCTATTTAAGCCAAAAAGGTGGGTAGGGAGAAGGAGGAGGTGACAGCTGTCTCATCCCACAGCTGCTGTGGTCCTGGCTCTGAGGCAGGCAGGCATCAAACCCCAGGCAGCCTCAGAGATCTGTCAGGATCTTCCCGAAAGTGCTGTCAAGCTTTGCCATCTTTCAAAACAGAGGAGGTGGATTGTGCCCATCTCCTTGTGCTGCCACATCTTTAGCACATTTGTAAGTGCAACCAAAGTAAAGAGCAGCTGCCTTTTAAGAGATTTTAGGGGCAAGTGTTTAGTGCAGCTGGAAAAGCCTTTACGCCTCTCCAATGCAGGCACGAGTAACAGAAAGTTGAATTAAAAATACCACACCGTTTTTTCCACTGTATTGGGAGGATTTTTCATTTCTAAAGCAAAAAGGGGTATCTGGGTCCTTCTGTCTCCAGAGCAAGGTGCAATTCCCACAATCCCTGGTACAAAGAGGGCTCCTGCCCAGCCAGCTCTGAAACAGAGGCATTAAAACATTCAGAGGCCTTAATAAAACTGCTCTGTCTGCACACTGAAAAGTTATATCCAAAGGTCTGTTTTTTCCCCTCTGTTTTTCTCTATGCTCAAATACATCCAGTTCCTCTCCCATCTCAGCAATCTCATGTGTTTGTGTGCCCAACTTCCATGGCAGGCAGGACAAAGGGGGCTGTTATAAACCCAGTCCCAGGCAGCCCTTGCTCACAGGCCTCACACCTATGTTTCTTCCATAAATTCCAGTCAAATCTCTATTCTAAGAGGCAACTGCTGAGTTGGCTGCTGGCCCTGGAAACCACATTTTCAAATAAAATGCAATAGAGGAGAAAAGAAAACTACTTTTCTTCTTAAGGACAACAAAACAAAACTAACTACCGCTGGAAAAACAAAAAAAGGAGGGAAGGATTTTAGGTAATGGCAATAAAAATGGGATCAAATTTAAACCAGAGTGAGAAAATAATTCTCCAAAAAGGTTCCTATTTAAAGATCAATAGGACAAGAGCCTCAGTAAAGTGGGAGAGCTCCTTAGGGGTAATGGGTCCCTGACTATTTGTTCCAGAGGTGAGTCAATGTCTCTTTTCAGGACAATTCCCTCTGTACCTGTGAGCTGTAGTGACGTGGGCAAATCCTTCCCCTGTAGCTTCCCCCTCCCAGCTTCGTGTTTTGATTGATTTAGCAGCCACCTGGCCTAAGTGGCAGAAATAGAATGAGAAACATTTAATTAACATGACAGGAAATGCTCCAAGTGTGCTTGGAAATAGCAGGGATAACATTAACATGTCAGTAAATATTTCATAGATTTACAGTCCTTTCAATTTAGGCTTTTATTGACTTAACAAACAAGGTTATCCCTGTGCTGCCTTTAATCCATTTACAGTTAATTGGGTTTTTTAATCAAAGATATGGGTAAGGGTAACAGGAGACCACTCATTTCACACATGGAGGTATCAGGTGCTCAGGGAACCAACAAACCCTCTGAGTATTTTGCAAAATGTTTATTATCTAAGGCTGGAATGAATCCCTGACAGTTAGATTCTACATCATGCTATGGAAATATATCTGATGAACAGAAAAAAAAAAAAAAACCAAAGGAAGCAGAAGACAGTTTGACTCCTCATTTTTAAAAAACCACCACCTTGTTCATATAAGAAATTTGTTATTCTGAGTCATGAATCTGCAAATTCTTTTCAATTACTACAAATTTCAACAAAACCAAACCCAGCATTTTAACAGGAAAGAGAAAAGTCTAACAGGAAAGAGAAAAGTCTAATAGGAAAGAGAAAAGTCTAACACTGTGAACATCTCCTTCTTGGAAAGCCAAGTCTTTGTTAGTTTTGTTTTTCCACCTAATTGCGAAGGCTTTTCTGCTAATCAGAAGAATCAAAATTTGCAGTCAATATTTGTTACAAGACAAGCACAGAATTTAGAAAAGCCTAATTATTCGATAGCAGCAATCAAGAAAACAAAGAATGGCACTTTTACAGAAGAGCAAAACATTTCTTCTGCTGCATTAGATAAATAAGTGAGCCAACAAGCCCACTGGATTATTTCAAGTGTGTGAAGTGGTCCGTGCTGAGCAGGACAAATTCTGTGGAAGGAAACAAATTTCTCTAGGTTACATCTGAAATGAATCTTAACTCTGTTCTTATCAGCCCCTGGTGCCAGCAGGAACAGCTCGAGCTCGCTCTGAGGAAAAACACTTGGACGCAGCATACCAACACCTCGTTTTATGATGCCTTTTCCTGAGGAAAAGCTAAACCAGTTCACTCCATAAAGTCAGCTGAAAGGTACACAAATTATTGTTGTGCAGATGGGGTGCATGTGAAATTAAATATGAAATCCCTTTGCCAGTGGAATGGAAAAGTAGGCATGGGAGGATAAAACACTGGAATTACTCAGATTGCTTTCTGATACAACACACAGAGGTCTCAGCCTCTCAAAGAACCCATCTTTGGCCTCTGGAAAGGCTCCCTCCAGGATGATTTTTGTTTATGTTAAAGCTGGCCACAATTATAATAGTAAATGTCTTGAAAGTACACAAGGGTCAGGCTTTACTGCTGATTGGGAAAATCTGTGTTTGGAAATTTGAGCGCTTCCTGAAGTGTTTCATGAAAGGAGTTGCTTTATGAACTGAACTCTGGCATTTCAGCCACCAGTGTGCAGCAGTAAGAGCAGTGGCTGCACAGGGATAGCAGGCACTGGGTGCTGAAGTGTTCAAAGGCTCTAACATGGAATTGGGATCTCCAGGTTCACACCCATGGTCATATCAGAAATCACAGCTGAGACACTTCAGCCTCTACCAGCTGCAGAAGCAACAAAATCATATAAACCACGTTTGTTTCCTAGACAGACATCAGTGTTCTCTTAATTATAGAACAAGATTTCTAACTTTTTTCCCTTTTTTTTTTTTTTTTTTTTTGGAAGAGAACTGGGAGCTTTAACCACCCGGCCTGGACNTGGAAACACTCAACCTGAACTTTTTTCCCTTTTTTTTTTTTTTTTTTTGAGGAAGAGAACTGTGAGCTCTGACCCACTGGCCTGGATCAGGAAGCTTTAAATACCTCTGTCAATGTTCTCTAGTTCTGCTGCCAAGGCCGTGGCCTCCTTTGCAAAGGCCAAATAAAAACTCAAAGTGGATAAATTCTCAAAGAACTGTAAGAATGAAGAAGCTGTTCCTTTTCCACAAAGGTATCTTTATATATCCTGCTCAAACAACAGGAGCTGTGGGAAGAGGAGGGGGAGCAGGAGCAGAACATGAGATTTCAGATATTAATTCGGCCTTTATATATTCTTATACACTGATTTGAGGAAGGAAGAAAATGTAGCCCATGAGGGCGAGTTCAAAGCAGCAGCTGATGTTGTCCAGGCTGTTCAAATAGTGCTTTAAAGAGCTCCCTGAAATTCTGATGACAGCTCTTTTTTGCACCTCAAATCTAAGATATAGGTGACAAAAAACCCCAGGTAGATTTGGAGTATTTTAAAGCTGAAGAAACAGCTCCTGAACTGTGGCCTATAGATAGCTACCTGTTCCCCAAATCCTTGGTGAAAGGCTGGGGAGGGGTTGCTGCTGGAAGATGAGGCTTTTTCCTTGTTTCCAACTGCAAAAACAGATCACTGGGCCTGAAAAATACATGAAATACATGAAAATCCTCCTCAGTTCTGCTGGAGATCACCCTGAAAGATAGGACCTGATCTTTTGTAGGAAAGGACTGGATACCTGATGTGAACTGAAGCAATCTCTGCATTAAACTGCTGTTTGTACTACAACAACCTGTCCTGAAGTGTCATTCCAAGGAAAAAAATCCCTATCAACATTTGTTAGGTGCATGGCCTATTTTTTTTTTTTCCTTCTGTATTTATAATCCCACCAAGCAACCAGAGCTGCAATCTTTTTGATAAAAATCAAATCTTTATCTTGCTCCTTTTGAGTTCCAGCCTAATTCCTCTTCCATAAGGGCACTTGGGAAGACAGGAGAGAGTCCGGGGAGGATGAGCAAGGACCTGTTCCCATCCCTCTCCATCTTTTAGGTCCTTCTGCCTAACAGCAGTCAGGGCTCCTCTGACTCTTGCCAAATTTCATTTTTTTTTTTTTTTCCCAGGAAGAATCAAGGAATTTCCACCCTTGATAAGTAAAATCTTATTTCAACGGGAAATGCCAAGAAAATTCAGGACAAAAATATTTGTGAAATGGTAAATCCACCCCGTGTGTTAATAGGAGAGTTTGCGCCTGTGCCAATATGTATAAATTGCTCTGAACAGGGGTATGGGGCTCATTCGCAGGATAATATATTTTCATTTTTCAGAGTGTGAAAACAATGAAATAATCACCTTTTGCAATGCAAGCAAGCACTGTGGATTTTGTTCCAACATCACATGTTTTAGCACTTTGTCCTGAAATGTTTAGGAATACACAGAAAGTGTACAAATCTGAAATTTTCTAGCATTAAGTAGGCCTTTATTTATTTTTCTTCATACATACATATATAAGTATAGAATAGAATATGAAGAAACTATAATTTCTATCTCCTAAAGAGTAACAATTTTCACAGTTACAACTTCAATAGTAATGTATTTATTCCAAGGTATTCAGCAATAAAGAAGAGCATTTCTGGTCTGCTACCATGTCTTTGAGCTTTTTTTTTTCTCTAAAGTTTTTTGATTTATGTTTTGATTAGCTATCCAGTATTCTCTGACTATTTCTATTGATTCTTTCATGATTTGTTTTCTCTGTCTGCTGTTCACAAATAGCCTTTGTATTTTTCAGTTTGCTTTTTACCTCCTGCATCCAGCAGAATCTTTGCAGATATTGTGCCACAAATGGAGCTGGTAAAACATTCCTGCTCTGAGAAAGCTCAATTCCTAACACACTAATTTAGGGGTGGAACTATTCCTGGGGATGTTACGAGCCTGTGTGCTGAAAAATCTCTTTTCTGTGAGTGCAAAGGCACCAACAAATGGCCTATGCAGAGATGTTTTCCATACATGGAAAAAATATGTATCTCATTAAGTTTGCCTGCTGATTTTTGACAGCCAGTTTTCAAAAGCAGTCAGTGAGGAGTACATACAACTGCCTTATCTTTTTACATCTCGTTCAAGGATGTATAATTCCTATTTCTTCAAGCCTGCAGGTAGGGTAGATGTTGGAGGACTTGGTCCATTTTTCTATCACTTTAAGTGTTTTAAGGAAAAAAGAGTGTGAAAAGTTTTGGAGTCTATGAAGCAGAATGTGCTATTTAAAAAAAAATTATTTATGGGTGGTTTTTTTTTTTTTCTGGTTTCTCCAGGGTTAAAGCCGAAGAACATGGTTTTAGAAAGAAATTATGCTACTGACCACTAAAAAGCAAATTCCAAAAAGACTTGAGGAAGTCACAATGTCTCTGATACTCAGAGAGGAGGAAAGGAGGTAAAAATTGCAGGTAGAGAGTTCCTATAGAAATGGATTTTGATTGCTGCTGTCAACCTGCTTTTTCTGTAGAAGGCTTTTCATCACTCTCCTCCTACTCTAATGTGGTTCATGGTGGCTGAGCAGAACAGAATTCAGTCAGAAAAAAAAGAAATATAAGCAGTCTTTGGGCAGTATTTCACCTTGTTTATGTTAGGATTTACCTGAAAAATGAGATTCTCAGAAAAAAAAATTCCAAACCCATTCTTTCTTTAAAGTTTTATATAATATAAGGTAAGGGACAGGAACACAGTAATGTTGGTAAAAGAGCTGATCAGCCCTACCTCCTCTCAGTTCTTGTCTGAGAGGAGTTTGAGATCTAGACCTTATCCTCTAAACCTTGGCTTTCCACATTTGAAATGAGGATTTAATGCCCGTGAAAGGTGTTAGGCTGACGGTCCAAGGAGCAGGGAAATAACCTCAAATAGTGCACGCATCACACCCTTCATAAAAATATCACAGCACACTGTAAAATTAAATTAGACTCCTTGTTTTGCCCACAGATCAAACACACCACAAGGCAGAGGAATGCAGGGGATTTTTTTCTCCACTACCCTGCAAAAAGAACTTCAGCACCAACTCCCAAGGCTTCCCCAAAGGCGTGTGGCTAATCCCAGTTGGTCTCCAGTCCTCTTTAATAAGCCAGAAAAAAATTATGTGGTCATAGCTAGTACAAGTTAAGCTGGTGTTTTCTGTGGTGTAACCATCCAAGGGGAATTGGTTTGTACCAGTTTTTCCTCTCCAAGGTGAGAAATCATGAAATGGCAGCATAAAACATGTGGTTCAAAGGCTGACGGGTTTGAAGGAGTGACCTAAAAGGGGATAAGACACCACAGTGGATAACCAGTAACTTAATCTCAAGAATCACAGCCACTTTGAGGAAAATATCTAGGCAATTGTAATTTTCTCCAGTGTTTCAGTCACAGGAGAACACCACTAACTCNAGAAAAGGAAAAAGATTTTTTTTTGGGTTCAACTGGCTGCATATTATTATACCTATATATTAAATATATGCATATATATTTAATAGATACACATATATTTAATAGAAAAATAAGATGCAATATTATTATACATATTATATATTATTTGTAGAAATGCCATAAAATAATAGAACAACAGAATCATAGAGTGACTTGGGTTGGAAAGGACCTTGAAGATCATCCAGTGCCACCCCCTGCCATGGGCAGGGACACCTTCCACTGTCCTAAGTGGCTCCAAGCCCTGTCCAACCTGGCCTTGGACACTTCCAGGGATCCAGGGGCAGCCAGAGCT
>VXAX01004290.1:153818-246920 GCA_013399835.1 Leptocoma aspasia | reverse complement strand
CTTCCCCAAAGGCGTGTGGCTAATCCCAGTTGGTCTCCAGTCCTCTTTAATAAGCCAGAAAAAAATTATGTGGTCATAGCTAGTACAAGTTAAGCTGGTGTTTTCTGTGGTGTAACCATCCAAGGGGAATTGGTTTGTACCAGTTTTTCCTCTCCAAGGTGAGAAATCATGAAATGGCAGCATAAAACATGTGGTTCAAAGGCTGACGGGTTTGAAGGAGTGACCTAAAAGGGGATAAGACACCACAGTGGATAACCAGTAACTTAATCTCAAGAATCACAGCCACTTTGAGGAAAATATCTAGGCAATTGTAATTTTCTCCAGTGTTTCAGTCACAGGAGAACACCACTAACTCTGGCAAAAAAAAAATCTTTTTTTGGGGTTGTTTTCCTACAAGAACATTTAAAAGATAATGCAAAACACTTCAGAAAAGCCACTGGGTGCTAGGATAAACAGGATTAAAAAAATGAATCAATCATATTTCAGAGACTGTCACTGTGGGGAAGGAATTGGTTACTCCTTAGCAACTGCCCATATTAAAACATTTATGCCAATAAAACATTTACACTCCTATTTTTGTTTATAGACTTTAAATGTATTTTTGTCCCTGGTACACTCTGGCAATCCCCTGCTAGGGAGGTAAAGACCACCTCAGCATATTCTAGGAATCTCCTTCTTGCTCTCAGCAGGGAACTTGGAGAAGGTGGTGTGCTTCCATTCCTACCTTTTTTTTTTTGTTGTTAGACCCAAAACGTGACATTTACTCTGAATAAATATTAAAAGGCTGATTGAAAAGCAAAGCCTCAGCTTTCATTTTAGGAGGAATCCTTGGTATTTTCTCTTGACTTCTTTTCACTGGAAGACAGGAGGAAGAAACCAGGAGGAAGAAAAGGAAAAAGATTTTTTTTTGGGTTCAACTGGCTGCATATTATTATACCTATATATTAAATATATGCATATATATTTAATAGATACACATATATTTAATAGAAAAATAAGATGCAATATTATTATACATATTATATATTATTTGTAGAAATGCCATAAAATAATAGAACAACAGAATCATAGAGTGACTTGGGTTGGAAAGGACCTTGAAGATCATCCAGTGCCACCCCCTGCCATGGGCAGGGACACCTTCCACTGTCCTAAGTGGCTCCAAGCCCTGTCCAACCTGGCCTTGGACACTTCCAGGGATCCAGGGGCAGCCAGAGCTTCTCTGGGCACCCTGTGCCAGGGCCTGCCCACCCTCACAGGGAACAATCCCTTCCTAATATAAAAATTCTAAACCCACTTTTTTTTCAGTTTGAAGCCATTTCACTTCATGTCCTTGTATCAAAAACATCCTCAGTGAATGAAGCACAGCGAGTGTGTCGAATATGTGATTTCAAAGTAACTGATCTAGAGAAACAACTCTGTTGTCCAGTTCAGAATCTGGGCAACAAAATGGCAGCAACTCCCATACAATTATTAAATCAACATATTGATGCCTTTCAGCCTTTCTGCATCTTGTCTAATTAGGCAAGATGCAGACGATGATCATAAAATATGGAACTATTATGTCATGGCCTGTTTAATCTGGTTATTACCCAATGAACCAAAGTTTTGTGAAATCCATCTAGGATTCAAATGGCTTTTTCACATGAGCTCAGAGCTATTTTACTGTTGCAAGCAGGCCACTTAATTCCCAGGGAAGGGAGTGGTCTGGAAAGCAATATGGAAACGAGCCTTTCCCTTTTGGGGAGCCAGTGGTCATATTCCCCTAAGAAAAAGTAACCTGTGGCTGTGGTGGAAAAGACATTTACTAAGAGAAAGCTGCTTGAGTAAGAAAGAAGTGTTGCTCAGCATGTATTTTGACCTGGGAATTTCATACCAGTTTAGCATAAAGAGGACAAGAGCTCTCTTTTTACCTCATCAGAAAAATTTCACCATTAGCAAGTCAGCTGCACCAACTGGGCTGTTGTGTGCTAGCACAAAGCCTCCATTGTGGCAAACAGCTGTCTCAGCACAGGTAAAAACACCCAAAGGGAGAGAACAACACCAGAGGTATTGCTGGAGATCCATATTTCCAGGTGTCAGTCTTTCAAGGATATTCATATGAAATTTCTTTTCTTGTTTTGTACATTAGTCTCTTGTTGAAGAAACACCGCTGATGTGAGAGGGATGGCTGTGCCTAAAATTAAAACACACATCAGAAATGTTGCTTCAATTAAGGCTAAAATTATGCAGAAAACAAGAGAATAGAGTAATGGCGTTTTTTCTTTTCCACTTGGTGGAACAGAGTAGGGAAAAAAACCTCATTTTGATTGTACTGACAATTATACAAGAAACACAATCTACTAAATGAAAGTGTCGTCACTGTTGATGTCTGCCCAGTCATAGGGAAACACCTGATATTTCTCTCAACAAAGGGTTAAAAATGAATCAATATTAAAGGTAAAAAGTACATAGGAAAGTAAAAAATAGAATTATATTATGAAAATACTAAATCACCGCAAGAAAGAAAACTACTGTGGGTACTACATTTTATCTGGTTCCTTTACAATCATTTAACCAGAGAAACAGAGATGTAAAATATCAGATTAGAACAGTTCTTTGCCTTGATTTCAGAAAAGTCAAGTAGAAGAACTAAAAAGCTAACCCAGATCCTCGCTTTCTCATTTCAAATAAATCACATTAATGGGTTTTTTTTCAGCTATGGATATGGCACTTTCTCTTTTCCCCTTTTCATTTGGAAGAGCCGATTTAGCAAATTCTCATTTTTCTTTCTTAGGTTTGCAGGATTAATTTGAAGTATATACTAAAATATTTTGCTACATTAGGGTTACACATGGTAGTACTTTTAGCAAATTATTGAAGGAAAAACAAAGAAGGAGCTTCCAAGACACGGCTTGAGCAATTCCAATAAAGGCAGAGCTCGTTGCTGGAAAGCTGAAAGCTTAAATTTTTGGAGAGAAGGGACTCATAAAGGAAGAGCATCAGTGATAAGGAATTTGGCTCCTTGGAGAATTAATGTTAATAATTACAAGTCCTGCCAATATGCAAACAGCCTGATGGAATTTGTCAGGTTCTGTCCTATCAGCAGATGCAATCTCCTTCTAAAGAGTAACACCATGTATTTATCATAAGTAGTTGAGCTGTAGATCAGATAGCACAGAAGGGAACTGCAGTAAATTGCTCAGAACCGAGTTATATTTTGGAGAAAATTCACTGGCTCATCCCAACAGTAGAAACAAACTTTGGCAGGCCAGTGCTTTATACATTTGTGTTTAGTCCCTGTCAGAATAAGATGTTTTTCTTTCCTACCTCTACTACTGCAATTTAAAAAAAAAGGCTAATAAAATTATTTATTATTCTCTCATTGTTTGACATTGTCCATAAAGAAAGAAAAGGTGGCATTTGTGTTTCTTGGTTGGTGTTTTCAGATTGTTTTCCCAAGCCTGACTTCAGTTAACACATCCCAAGCCACAGGGCCAGTGAGGTGGATGAGTTCATCCCAGTACCTTCTGGCCCTATAAAAACCCCCAAAACACTCCCTAACTCAGAAAAAGGCATTTTTCCAGGGAAGTCTAAAAGTTATTAAGCAAAGCTTTCCCTGCCTGTGAGTTGGACTCTGCTCTGCCAAGCCTGGAGAGGGAAATTCTCCTTTGCCCTGGGGCCAGGTCAGGTTGCTGGGCCAGACTTGATGTTTCTCTTGCCTTCAGGAGAGCCTGGGATGGCTGGGAGCTTCCAGGGGGATGGATCCCTTCCCATCCCTGCTGTCCTCTCAGAGGGGAGGGAGGGGTCCTCTGCTCCAGGCTTTGCATACGAGGACAGGGCTGAACAGGTTGGCAGGAGAGCAATTTCAACGTTCCTTTCCAAACTTTTTGGGTTTGCCTGCATAGAAAACTGGCCATAAAATATGTTCATGCGTCAGTTTGCAATTAATTTAAAAAATCTGGCTTCACTGATCTTAATCTGCGTTTGGAGAACATTGAAAACAGAATTTATCATTGTTTTGCATGGGGATAGGTAGCAAAGGAAGTACCTAATACTTATTTCTGTCCATTTCAGTCTGTTGAAGGTGGGTAGCAGGCCGCGGGGTTAAAATGATACACAAACCCATTTTCTTGTAGGGGATGTTCATCAGGGTAATTCCACAGAATCATGGAATGGTTTGGGTTGGAAAGGACCTTAAATCATCCAATTCCACCCCCTGCCACGGGTAGGGACACCTTCCACTATCCCAGACTGCTCCAAGCCCTGTCCAGCCTGGCCTTGGACACTTCCAGGGCTCCAGGGGCAGCCACAAAAATAATCCTTCTCACTTTATTTCTCTCACCCCATAACAAATTACCGGTAAGATCCTGAGACAGGGGTGAGAATCAAAGCTATAACATAAAATACCACAGAGTTGTGAGGCCTGTCCTAATCCAGTGGATGTGTCAGGAAGCGGATCCATGAGCTGTTCATGTGTAGGTCTGGCTTTTCTGGCAGGACTGGAATCACTGCACTGGACATCCCAAAGCCTGGCTAAAGTTTCCCGCAGCCACCACAGCTCGTGTGGACACTGGGTAAATCATCTTCCACAACTCAGAGCCCTTCAGTGGTGCCCAGAGACATGCAGGAGCTTCTGCTCAGAATTTAAAGATGATCAGATGGGCATGGAGAAAGGATTTGGGGCACTGGAATGCATCTCCTTGATCTGCTAAGCTCTGTGGTATGCCAGCTGTGAAGGACTTATTTAACCAGATCCTTCATTATTTTATTGACTGCAGGGAGGAGAGAAAAAAAAATTCCTTAATACCACCAGGAGTTAATTAGCAGGGTCTAAATCACTATTTGCCACCAGAAACTCCTGCATGGTTCCCATCTCCAACTCTGCACCTCACCCAACCTCAGCAGGAATTCTGACTTTATTTCTGGAAATATTCCATGCTTCATATGGGCTGCAGTGAAAGTAAACAACAGTTGAGTGAGAAGATGTGATGGAGCATCCAGAACCCAAATGTACCTCATTTAGATAGACAATGAGGGATTTAAATATCTAAGTATTGTTTCCTGGTTATCTCAGCCTCCTGCAGGGAAGAGTTCAGTGGCTGCAGCATCCCCCACTCCATGACTGCTGTACAAGGAAAAGGAACACTCTCCATTGCCATCACTGATTATTTTTTTGCTGTAAAGCCTCCCCTATCTTGACAGGTGGAGGTGGACATCTGTCAGTCCCACTGTGTGTGCCTCAGGATCTCAGAGATAACCTTTTGAGATTAGGCTGAAACTTTTTGCAACCAGCTTTAATCTCAGAAGAGTTGTACCTTGCTCACAAAATGGTGAAGACTTCCTTAGTTCCCTGCATTTTTCTATTCTCCTTGTCCTGTTATCCTCTCCTATTGGAACAGTTCATCTGACTGCATTTATTTTCTAAATGTGCTCCTCAGGGTTTTCACACAGCTTTGCAGCCCCCAGAGGACTGAACATTTTGGTCCTCCTTTTTCTCTCATATTCCTGGGTGCGTGGGGAAAAGTCCTCCTAAAGGTGCACAAGAGGAACTGCAGAGGCTGAAGAGCAACTTCCAGGTTTCATATCTGCAGGCTTATAATGAAATGTTAACAAAGTGACTGGACTGAAAAGCAAAAGAAGGGAAATGCTCTTTGGGGTGCCCCAGCCAAGCTGAGAGCACTGAAATCACAGCATATGTTTTCTCTCTTCTTAAAGACTGCAGATTATTACAGGCAGGCTTTATTGTGGTCTATAATTTTGGTTTTCTACCTCTGACTATGCCAAACAGCATTTTTTGTTTTCTTCAGGCAGCAATCAAGAATGGTATGTTATCAAGCCACAGCGCTGTGACCTTTGGATTTAAAGAGAATATTCCAGCTACTTGGAGCCAACACATATATTAAATTCTAAGGTTGGAGGAAGGGTGAAAAACAGAGGACATGTTTTTTAAAATGTCTTGCAATCCTGGAGCTCAGTTCTTCATTTCTCTTCAAGATTTATCGATTTTGGTGCATGACTACAGATTTTACAAGGATGTTACACAAAGGGCATTCCATTTATTTTGGTCAGCAGCCAGACAGTTAAATTTCTAAACAGCTGTCTGGGACTGGATGAACACATGGACTCAAGATGTCTTAAAATAAAATGAAATAATTACTTGAATGCTGTTTCCTCCAGTATAGGTGTGGTATAAATAAACAACTAAATAGTCTTCATTTTCATGTACATGGGGAAGAAATAGAAAGTTTCTGAAAGAGCATATTAAGTCCTACCTTCAGGACAATTAAATGCACCAGGTTACTAATTAATTTCCTTCCTGGGAGAACACTTAACAAGGCTGAGAACTTTCATATAAAATGTTTAATCGGTTTTTTATAATAAAGAACAAGAAGAAAACCTCAACACTGTAAAACAAATCTTTCATTCTTACATATATTGTAACCTTTCTGCTTTTTTCAACCTCTTTCTTTATTGCAATAAAAGACAAAACTGTCATCCATATTTCTTTGTCTCTCAAAACACAGTGTATTAATTTAACTGCATTAAGTGGTTATCTCATCAATTAAGGTATATGGAATTCTGTTTTTTGTTGTCCTTGTTGTCTTGCTTGGAAGTAATATAATGGGAAGTATTACTTGTAGCCTCCCATTATTCATATCCCGACAGCATTAAAGGTGAATGAAGCACTGAAAATTATCAAGCTACCAGAAGACAATGAGAAATTGAAAAAGAATAGAGATCACTGCACGTTTTTTTACACTGAATAAATACCTGGTCCACAATAAGGGCAGCCTGGAATGGCCTTTGACCCAGGCTGAGAGAGTTACTGAACAAGGTTTTTGGTGATAGGATGGATGAATACAGTTGGTATCTCTCTAGCTTCTGCCATCTCTGTTGTGCCAGCACAATAATTTTTTTTTGGTGTGTGATTTTTTTTTTGTTTGTTTTAGGTTTTTGTTTGTTTCGTTTTGGTTGGGTTGGTTTGTTTGTCTGTGTTGTTTTTTTCCCCCTTTTTTTAGCAGGAGGGGGTAGATTGGACTTGATTTCAGTCAGATTAGTCTCCCATTCCATCTCCCTGTGTACAAGTAGAGGTATTTGCCACAGAATAATCAAAGGGATAATGCAGGAGGGAATACGTGGCTGGAAAAGAGGGGGATTGCTTACACAGAACTCCAAGAACCACAAAACCAATCAGGTCAGTACAGGCTTTACAGAATCCAGTACCAATACTTCTAATTTGGACTAGAAAAGGAGCAGCGTTGCAATTAAAACCCAACAAACCCCAGACTAAATCTAATCAGAGCATGGCTGAGTGCACATCTCTGTGGAGCTTGACAGCCCCAAACTCTTATTACAATCAGATGCTTCTGAGGAATAAACCAAAGTTTTCCTCTTTGTAACAGCAGAGTCAAAATGCCTCTGGTTCCTGCTGTAGAGAATACAGGGAGAGGCACCTCCCAAAGGCTGGTTTTAAGGACCTAAGCCTTGTAGCTGCTTATTAAAAAGCACACATCGAACAAGTTACATTCCACAGCTGCTCACAGAGCTCACCAGGATTTAAGACTGGTTCTAAATTACAGACGAGGCTCAAACCAAGCCAGACTACAAATTCAGGACGAGAACAAAATGCCCTGAGGAACATTTGCCATCCCTTTTTCCCCTCCAAGGACAGTTCAGTGATCCGAACACTGCTCAAGACCGAGGGGCACGGGCCTGCCATGAGAGATAAGAAGAAGATAACCCAGTCAAGGTTATACAGATTTTTACAAGTATAGTAAAGTTTAGGTAGTTTTCTGATCCTTTCTGGCTTTAACATGTTTTTGAAGTATTCCTTCATGGGGGGGTTGCAAAATCTGCTGTGTACCCCTGTGCTGGCTGTTGGGAGGAGTCGCTGAAGAAAGGTTTCTCTTAGTGCCAATTGTGAAAGGGGTTTGGGGAAATGTGATTATTAATGAGCATTTTTAGGGTCTCTCTGTAGATTCCCTCCTAATGAGATCAGATTTTCAGATGTGAGGTGAGCTTTAACCCGTATTCTTATCTGATCTGAATTTAAGACTGAGATCTGTGCATGTGAAACTTAAATGCTGGGAAATTAAAATGCAGCTGCCTGTATTGTAATCACAGAACTGTACAGAGAAATGTTTTCATTAATTCCTGATCTGCCTGTTTTGACAGCAGCTTAGTTGTCTGATAACGGCAACGAGACAAATTAAATCCTGCTGCAGGCAGTACACAGACCACATTACTCAAAAAGAGAAATTAAAAACTGTTGAACATCTGTTATTACTGTGAATTTGATCTGTAGAACAACTTCATTATTTTACTTCGCATATTTAACTTTATTATTGAGGAAAAAGAGAGTGTCTTTGTGGTTAGAACATTGTTTTCTGGGGTCAAAAAATTCTGTTATTTATTCTCCTATTTACCATTGATTCCAGAGTGACTTTCTACAAGTAAATTAGTCTGTCTGTACCTTAGCTATCCCATCAGCAAAATGGGAATACTATTACTGGGAATACTATTACTGCTCTCTTCATGAGGCGCTGGGAATATTAATTAGTTTCAAATGTGCCCCATTGGGAAATGGCAGAAACTACTTCCCAGTATAGAAAATACTTCGTCCCATTTTGTGGCTGAGA
Source organism: Leptocoma aspasia (assembly GCA_013399835.1). Lineage (NCBI taxonomy): Eukaryota > Metazoa > Chordata > Aves > Passeriformes > Nectariniidae > Leptocoma > Leptocoma aspasia. The sequence goes on along the minus strand of VXAX01004290.1, from coordinate 238,302 downwards.
ATTGTTGTGAATTGAATCCACCCAAGGGTACCAAGCATAAAATGAAACTATTGAAAAAATAAAGAGTTTCCAGAGATGTAAAGGAAAAGAAATAAGTCATAAATATGAGAGAGAGAATATAAAAAAGTAAAATTTAACGTTTTAATTGTGCACAGTTGTAACATGAAGGGAAGTCTTCAGACTTTATGGAGATCAGAAATCAGATGTGCATCTTTTAACTGAATTTTGTTGGAATTGGCTTGATATGATTAAACCCAGCTATATTTCAGCTGTTATAGATGGTATAGATATGGTATAGATATAGTAAATGCCAATATATGGAAATCTGGATTGAAAGATGGGAAACAGCAATGACCTGCAGAAGTAAAGACCACTACTTAATCAGAATTACAGGAAGCAGGTTTAGATAATAATCTGCCCACTAAAAAGTACAGTGATGATACACACAATTTTATATGCCATATAAAGCAAGCTATAAACAATACTGCAAAAGATACATATATTCATGGACAAAACGACTCTCTAGAGGTTTCCTATGNAATATATATTTAAAATATATGTATATCCTATCTTTCCCAAAATACTGGAATATTATCTAGGAATTCCTAATGACCATCAGCTGGAGAGCACAGGAGCACAGCTGACAGCACTTTTGGAACAAACCATGGTCTGTAATGGATGGGCCAAGCATTGTGATGAGTCTCCAGTGCTTGTAGGTTTTAATGCTGCTTGCAAAAGGAGCAGGATACCTACAATGAGCTCCTTGTTTGCCGTGAATTAAGCACCCTCTCCCAGCCTTTCCTATTTGTCAAGATGTAGACATGAAGCAAACCCTGGAGGTGTAATAAAGAGCTGGTAACTCTTTCTTCCTTCCTCCTCCCTGCCCCCAAGCTCCCCTTTCTTTCCTGAGATCCTCAGAACTTCAGTTAAAGAAGTTCTGTATGAACACGTCACGTGGCAGTAAATGGTGACATGTCACAAAGTGCTCCTTTATTCACCACCTCAGCCGCTTGCAAGCAGGCCTAAATGACATCCTCTGCCTCAGAAACACCCTGATCCCTTCTCTCCCTGCCTGAGCACTGAATGAAATGAAATAAAATGAAATTAAATGCTTCCTGAACAGGGGAAAAAGAAGCAGGTTTCAGCATTTCCACTGTACCGGTAAGCACATTTACCATCTGAACCACATCACCATTTCCATCATGTCTCCCTAAATCTCTCTGCTCTCCGTGAAGTTGTGTTGCCACATCAAGTCACAGCGATCATCTCTTCAATAGCTGCACTCACTATTTTCCTTTTTATGAGATTTTAATGAGTCTGGCGGTTATTCATCCATTCACAAGAGTGATAGCTGATCTGAAGCAAAATAGGAGGGAAAAGACCAACCATTTCAGGAAGACTTAAAAGCTTTTTCAGCTTCATGCCTGATGTATTAGCTGATAAATTACCAAAACCTGCTACAGCAAGAAGGCAGAGGTGTAGAAAAGCATTATTTGTGCCATATGCTGCCTTTGTGAAAAGGATACCATCTTCTAGGATCTGGGACAGTTATTCTGACACAAGCTGCCCTTCTAGCAAATGATGGGGATGCCAAGCATAGTCCCTTTTTCTATCCACTGAACAAGTGACTGTACACCTTAAAAAAACAATGTTCATGCAGTTAAATAATTTTTATATTTAATTTCTGACATAGGTTCTTTAGGAATTATAAACTGCAACCCTCCAGTGACTGACTTCTACCCTTAACCTAATGTTATACTGTTTTCACAGCAAAACTTTGTGTCTTCACTGGTGCTTGTGTCCAGGGATGTTTTCAGCTGACCTCCAGCTATGACTGAAGCTTTAGAAATATTTAACTAGGAAATAAACCTTTTCCCTTACTTCTTAAAAGTAGTGTTTCACTACAATGAAAATGTTTTTGTTTTTTTTTATTCCCAAGCATTTTTTCTGCTTTTCATCACACCTTTTAGAGTAAATAGCTGTGGACTCATGGAATGGTTTGGGTTGGAAGTGGCTTTAAAATTATTCAGTGCCACCCCCTGCCATGGGCAGGGACACCTCCACTGTCCCAGGGTGCTCCAAGGCACATCCAGCCTGGCCTTGGACACTTCAGGGATCCAGGGACAGCCACAGCTGCTCTGGGCACCCTGTGCCAGGGCCTGCCCACCCTCCCAGGGAACAATCCCTTCCTAATATCCCCTCTAAACTGTCTCTATTTAAATTTAAATATTATGAAAACTTCTCTGACCATCCATTTAAGAGGTGACAATGAATAAAGAAATATCAGCTAACTGATACTGTGAGCTAAATTTCAAATATCAGTCAGTTATTCCTTTTTATAGAAACTTTTGGCAAAAACGTCTTAAGAGAAAATTTAAAAAACTGGTGATGACAATAAATGTCACCACATGGAAACAAAGAGAAAACAATAAAATTTCAATATAAATTCTTCCTAATGTAGAATCCAGACATTTATTACTGTCCAGTGGTTGCCACATCAAAGCTATAGAATCAGCTTTGCTTAAATAAAATTCTTTGCAGATCCAGGAAACTGCCTCTTGCCTTCCTAAAATGGAAGCATTTCACTCTCATCTTCCTTTTTTGAGGCATTTTCTGTGTGTTTGTCCAAGCTCTTTGTAGTTCTGATAACTATAGTCACCTATTTCATGGCACAGCACATAATAAGATATTCCTCCCTCAGACTTCCTGCACATCCTCCTCTGAATCTAATCAGTTTTAACATAATTAACTCCCAAAGAGATTTAGTTCAGCAGCAAGTTATATAAAGGAGCAGCTGATTGTTAAAGATGACAGACAAGCCCTGATGCATGCACTTCTAAGCAGTGATTCTATATAAAAACCTGGTTAATTGGTTAATTACAGTAAGATAGGGGTGTATCCCCCATAGCTACCCATCACTCAAAAAAGTTTCAGCTGTGGCATCAACTTCAGATTACAACGAACCCTATTTTGAACCCCGTGCAATAAATTCAGCATTGCAAATGAAAAGGAGCATTTGGGCACTTCCAAAATATAAATAAATTATCCCAACTGAATGTTCAAAGAATAGCACTGCCTCAGAGAAAAAAAATATTTTTTTCCCCCTTTGCTGGAATCCTGCAGAATCCATCTTTAGCAAGCCCTCAAGCTAAGCGCACACCATCTGAGCAATATTTGGAGTTCCTCTGAGTGTTTCCAACTTGAACCCAGTTAACTGCAGTTCACCTCCTGGAAAATAGTTGCTCTTTTGCCTCAGATGTCTTTGCCATGAATCACAGGTGGATACTCACAGCCACTATTTGTTTTGAAAGCAGAGACTGTTTCTCTACTGAGCTCTATGTGAAGCAGTTCAAATATTCTCTAACATGAGCTACATGTGAGTTAATTTGCTTCTGCGGACCAGACCTAAATTACGAGGCCTTCAGAGCTTGTGTTCTTCAGGATTGGCCAAAGAAATCGGTTTAAACACATCAACATGACTTACTTGATGTTTTCCCCTGTTTTTCTCATGATGTGTTACAAATTAAAGGCTCATTAACAAAGATTTGTACAGCGTGGGCCTGGATGCTTGTCCTTACCTTTTGTAATTATAAGCTAAATAGGATTCCTACTAAATACCTTTAAATAAAAACATGAGGGCAGAAAAGTCTCTGAGAAGGAGAAGCAACATTACTCAAGTATTAGACAGAAAAAACCACCCCCAGACATCCCCAGGAACCAGCTGGTTTTTAATCCTGAGGGCAATGAATCCCTTAGAACAATTTTACTAAGGACAAACTTCATTTTGTCTTACTTGGACTGTTAAGATCAAGATAAATTTCTGCAGGACATGCTGTAGCTCATCCAACAGTTTCGGGCTGAACACACTGTGAAGTTCACATGGAGAGAATTTTTTTTTTTTGGTATCAAAAGTTGCATTTTTTTGGCCTTCCTGGTCTTAATGTTTATGTTGTTTTAAAAAATTTGTCTTTAAAAGGCCACAAGCATCCAAAGTAAAATTTTGGAGGTAATTTTATGAAAATTCCTTTGTTCTGCTTTCTGCAAAAAGCCCTTATAACCAAAAGGAAATTTGGATATGTTCTACAGTCCAGTTTACAATTTAGAAAGATTATTTGATTATTAAGAAACCAGAAGCCTCCACAACTGAACTGCTGGGGGGCATTTGGATCACTTATAGTCATTGCTTATTAATCAGTGAGGAGGTTGGAGGTTTTGTGGTGGTGTTTTTCTTGTTGGTTTTTTAAATTGTTTTTTTAAGCCTTATGAAGGACTAAGAAGTCTGAAACATGCAACTGCCCTAATCTTTCATCAAGTTTATTTGCATTTAAATCCCTTGCTTTTGCACTCCTGCCTATATCCAGCCAAGCTTATTTACCTTCTTATCTTCATGTTTTTCAGGAAATTATCAGGAAGAAATCTAGGAGGAGTAGAAGTTCTGGGCCATTTGGATTCTGTTCCTAGAAAAAAAAAAGGTAGCAATGTGTGTTGCTCATTTCTCAGTAGCTTTTTCTTTGTGAGATGTTTGTATCTCTGTCACAGGATTCATTTTTTTTCCCCTCTGTCTTTCCAGAAATAAAAACAAATACACCTGGTATGGAAAAACTTGTGTATAAATACAGGAAAAAGGGATACCCCTTGGCAGTTCATGAGGAAGGTCAGACTGAGGCTAAATAAACAGGATGCTTTCCTCTCCCACTCAAATAATGAATTCCTAAGTGTTTCATGCCTTAATCAAATTAAGGAATGAATTCTGTATTAGTCCCTGAACACCCTAATTCCAGAAAGTCTCATTTCTCCTGGGGTTCTCACCAGTTCATCCAGCTCATGCACCACAAATCAAACCACCCTTCTTGGAAGTTCTTTTCAGTGTTCTTACTCATGGTGTTTAGGTTGCAAAATCTGACTGTTTCCTCAATTACCAAACCAATGTGAATCACAGCTTTTAAAATTTTTTTTATAAGAAGGTAATCTTCCCATCCTCTTGGTTGAAGCAGGGAGGAAGAAACTTTTAATGTGTGTGCATTATCTTGACCCAGGGGTTTCTGGTTTTTTGGCATTCCTGTTGTGTCCACCTTTCCACTGAGGGGCAGGAAATGAGGGAGAGAGCAGCTGCCTCCTCAAATATACTGACTCCAACCAAAATCTCCCTCTTGGGGATTTCAGTTCCCTTAAACCAGGCTGATTCAGGAGCAAATTTTGCACTGAGTCAAACTTTTCCAATTGGCTGCAAAGTCACAGCTGTGCTGCTGTTTCAGGTGTGTCCTGCACTGTAGGCCACCTCTTATGATCCACACTCCTTGCACTTTCCTTATTCCTTTTTCCTTATTCCTTACTCCTTATTCTTTATTCCTTATTCCTTATCCCTTATCCCTTACTCCTTATTCCTTACTCCTTATTTATTTAGTGTGCTCAGGGAAGCAGTGGAGTTCCAGCTCTGACAAGGCACAACTTTCATTACAAGTTTAGTCATATTCTCAGAACTACTCTGCACAAATTTTGGCCCAGATCTTTAGCCAAATGTATCCAGTTTTTTTGGTTTTAGAATCATGAAACCATTAAGGTTGGAAAAGACCTCTAAGGGCATTGAGTCCAACGTGTTTTGAGAAACAGGAGACTATAATTAAACAATAAAGTGGTACTAAATGGCATCCCTGAAATTACTCACTGTCTTTGGACTCTTTTCCCCCTCCCCTCAATTTATAATGTGATGTTAATACTTAAATACAGAGAATGCTGCATAAAATGGTTTTATTTATTTTTTACTGGATATTCAAAATCTACATGTGCATGTATAAAGGATGTAAATATTAGTAATACAAGGGAAGTAATACATAAGAAGGGGAAAAACAGATTTTAAGATGTTTTTTGTTAAAAAATTTGCTCAGTTTCCTCCTTTGACTGTGTTACATACTCAGACATCCTGCACTCCACTTTTGGGTTTGATGCATTCTAAACCTTGAGGTCCTGAGAGCCTGAAAACTGGAAACCCAAATGATTTACTGACATGATTTTAGTGCTCTTAGGTCAGTTCATCGTGTTCCTGGCTTTTCTCTGGCTTCTCTGCGTAGATGTGCAGAGTTCAAATCTGTGACAAGCCCCATTTAATAACTTGCATCTGTCTGCCTTTGCTAGCCTAGAAAACGATTGCTCCAGTTTGGCTAATGACCTCGCTCTCCCAAACCACTAAAAACATCCTTAGTATTTTGTTTATCACAATAAAGAGCAGCAGTACACTGAGCATGGTGTGTTGTTTTCAATTCTAGAGCCCACATTTCTGTCATGATCTATGTGAGGGCTGGCAACTTCCAAAAAGTTGCTTAGAAAACTGCAAATCTCGTATTGGAGTCCAGCTAAATTAACCTCCTTGGTCCAACCCTCACCTTTCATTAATCATGAGCTCTATAAGCAGATTAAACTCTTGAAATGAGCATCATGGGGGGAAAAATGACATTTGGAGATAGCAGGGGAAGATAGGAAGCATTGCCATCACATGCTTAATCATGGAGGATTTGGGAGAAAACACAGCAAGAAGATCACAGGCTGCACAATTGCAGGAAACAGAAATTCAAGGGGATCTTTCACAGTGATTAGAACAAATGGGACTCATCCATCACTGCGTTTCCCCCCGAATTTAAGGGCTTACACATGCAGAGCTGAAATTACTTGGGGGTATCTCAGCTCCATTATCCTACTTAAGACATAAAAATACATTTTCCTGACTTGTTAATAGCCATGACTTTGCTGTCTGTCTTGCTGGTCTGATAGAAAAAGTCCTGTGATCCAGGCAAAGCTTTCAGAGGAGCCACTACCTGAAAATGTGGTTGTTCCTCCTTCAGCTCATCTGACTGCACTCTCAGGCTTTTTGGAGCATGTTTGTTTTATTTCTCTGCTTTGCCTCCTAAACCCAAGAGCCTGGAAGCAGACACTGTTTTCTTTTTATGACATCGTGTGTTTTCCATGTTTCAGAGAGGGGCAAACAGCTCAGGGCTGGAGAGTACTGACACACAGCAATTGCTCAACAGGGACACTTTTGATGTGGAGGGAATTGGCTTTTTAAGGCACTGGGAGAAAGACAGTGCAAACACCATTCGTGCTCAGTGGGATTTCTGCTGGTTGGACACCTCTTGGCCTCTGCTGACACCACCAAAGCTGCTGAGAGCCAGCAGGCACCTCCCAGAGAAACACAGGCAGCTCCTGCCTCCCTGCACAGCAATCTGGGGCTGAGCTCAGGAGAAGTTCCTTATGGGGGGAGCTCTCAGCCTCCTTATGCCCATCAAACAACCTTTGTGACTCTGGAGGGGCCTTTTATTTTGTGGGAAGATGCTGAGATTCCTGGAGAATTAAAGCCAAAGAACACAAACCTTATATACCCACCTAAATCAGCAAGGCTGTCAGGTGGAGGTTCTCAAGAGTAAATATTTCACAAATATTCCTGGGTTTGATGAGATTTGTCAGTGCAAACTCCTTTGGCTTCAACCACCACAAGCAGGCCCTGCTGTAGTTACCATGGATAAAAAACTGTAGCTACAGAGAAGACATGAAAATAATGTTGGGAAAGTAGAAATTTAAAATTCTAATGACTGTTTAGGAAGAAAAGCCAAACCCTCACAGGCACTAATCAAATAGAGGTCAGAGTTCAATAATGCAGGATGCTTTTGCAGATAGTGTCAGTACAAGCTTTCAAAAGTACATTAATTTGATTTTCCCTGTCTGACAGAGCACTCTTGCCCTTCTCCCTCTACCAGCTGAGGAAACATCAAGATGAGGGAAACTCAAAATCTGCTGTAAGCTGAAACACATCAGCAACTGATGTGACACTGAAATGGTTGCAAACATGGTCTCACATTTTTTGCAGATATAGTTTTAAGTGATAATTTGTTCTGCCAGCTCCATTTATGAAAAGAATAGGATAAACCAGGTGAGGGGCTGTGATTTAATGCATTATCCTTACAGCATACTTTGGGAGAGATGAAAAAAACCAGAATCCTTGTGAATAATACTACTGCAAAGATCAGAATTAAAATGAGTGACATATGTATAAGTCAAATAAAAATCAATTATAAATGCAGGTCAAATTGATTTGCATCATGGAAGGCTTATTAGTGATGCATACTTGTCTTGAAACACCTCTTCCACTGTAATTTTAAGAACTATCTCTTCTTTCTAATTGTGAAACCTGTAGGGTTCCTTGATGTTTAACTTGGCCCTCTGAGCGTTCACACCGGGCTGTTGACGCAAACTCTTAAAATATTTGGAGTGGAACGTAAAAATAGGAATTAAAATTGCTCTTGGTAGGCCTCAGCTTCCTCCTGCACACTTCCATTGCTCCTCTGGCTTGGGCAGAGCTGGAAGTTGTTAGCAGCAGTGAGGGATGCTCTGTGTTTAGAAGGGGATCCATTGTTTGCATGCAGGGTGAGGCCAGTCTGCAAAAGTGCTCATTAAATGGGAGAGGAAACCTTCACCTGCCAGGCAAAGGCAAAGGGATGGTGTTGGGTTGCACCAAGAGCTTTCATTTGGAGTTGGTTTTCAGTTGCATACCTCAGAAATGCAGGTTTTCCTTCTATGATGTGCAAGGCATGGCTGCCAAATGTGATTATTGTGTTGTGACAGCTGCAGGAATGGCTGAGCTCTGGATGAGCTTCCTACAGGAACCCCCAGAGCTGGAAACCCTGGGGATGGGAGATGCAGCATTTCACTTCTGAAGGAGTGGAATCATCACAGGATGGAATCATGATTTGGGTTGGAAGGGGCCTTACAGCTTACATGTAATTCCAATCCCTCTGCCATGGGCAGGGACACCTTCCACCATCCCAGGCTGCTCCAAACCTTCTCCAGCCTGGCCTTGGACACTTCCAGGGATCCAGGGGCAGCCACAGCTGCTCTGGGCACCCTGTGCCAGGGCCTGCCCACCCTTACAGCCTCCTCAGAAGCTGACAGGGCCATGTCTTGACTTTTCAGGCTTAAAACCCACGAGGTGATGTTTCAACTGAAGAAAGGCAATACCAACTCTGGGAGTTGTTCCTTCCATCTTTCATTCCTCCACATGGACTAAGTAGTATCTGGCCTCCTGCCTTTAAAGACATCAAAATATCCCCAATATAGCTTTTAAAATGTTCCAGGATCAAAGGCAAGTCAAATCCAATGTGGTTTAGTGCTTGTGAAACCCTGGAACATCTTTAGGGTTCACAAAGCTTGTTTTAACTTGCAAAATATTTTCCCTTTAATTAAACTCCATATTTCCCAGCCAGGGTGATTCAGTTTTATATTCAGCTGAAGTGAGAGAGTGCTGTGTGTTCACATAATCTAAAACACACAACAGAATGGGAAACCCTTACTGGATGCTAAAAGACTTGAGACATAAACCAGCAAATTGCTCATTAGCAAACAAAGCAAAATAGCATCTAAAAAGGCAGAACAAGACTACTCTTGCAATAAAATCATGAAACAGAAGTGTGATGTCATGAACTTGCTTTAATAAGCAGAGTTGCCATTTAGGGTGCTGATTTTCAACCAGAGGAAATCGTCATAGAATTCTGTAGACTCATATAAATTCACACTGAAAGCCTCTCCTGAAAAACACTGGATCAATTTCTGGAATTTTTATTTTTGGGAGGAGGCAAATGAAGAGATTTCAGAGGAGAGATAAAAAAAAAGAAAGAAAACAGAGGGATCAACTCCCAAAGCCAAACAGGCACACTTAACTTACACAGAACTGAGCTGCAGCTGTGTGATAAATTAATAAAAAGGGAAAACCTACTCAGAATATTCTTACCCAGAGATGTGAGGAGGTGTGGCATCCTGTCCTGTTCCTGCCCTCCAAGAACTGAAACAGCAGCTGCTCAATGATATCCCAGCTGCACTTGAAAATTCCCACTTAGAGCATCATTCCATGGACCTCACACTTGACTGCTGACTTGACTGCCCTCCCTTTTTAGGAGGAACAGGAATAGGACCTGACAGGCTCTAATACCATTCAAGGCTAACTCTAGAGATTGAAAAGATATTCTGGAAATGACAACTAAACTGCTTTTGACAAGTAAGAAAAATGCACCTGCAGTGACAGATTACTCACTTGGAAAACTCAGCTTAAGAGAGGTGAAAATTCAAAGAGATGTCCAGTCACAAAAGTGTGAATGGGGGAAACAACTGGGAAAGATTTGGGAGCATCCAATTCCTCTATATCTATACTGAAAAAGTATTCCAAATCTGGTTAGATAGATTTGTATTCTTCAACAACCTTTAGCTAAGAGAAAGACAAAAACCTTTGGCTATTCTAGACCTGTTGCTACACATTTAAGCTGAAGCTGACCTTAAACCAGAGCAGAAAATAGAACCAGAAATAAATCTGCCATTCTGAGTGAAGATTTATCTTGGACACTGCCCTGGGAAGTGTCATCAAGACTTTCCTTTTGGGTTCTTTGGAGATTTAAAGCTTTTTGTTGGCTCACCAGACCCCTGCCAGCTTTTAGCATTTCTTGCAGACCACACTGTATTCTTACCCTCACTCTAAAACTCTGATTATTTACTTTTTCATGGCTTTCAGAGTAGGGACTATGCTTAAAGATATGCAAACTCCACCTGGGCTGATGCTTGGAAACTTTTGCTTTGCTTCACCAGTGTCTGTGGGAATTCTCAAAGGTGCTCCTTTCTAAACAAAAGGAGGAACCATAGAGAAAAGTGGCAATATCTTTACTACTGGACTAAAGCAGTCTTTCCTCACCATCCTTCTGTCTATTGCCAAACCACTGAGCTGTTCCTGTTTATTTTAAAAACTTATTTAGAAATCTGAATCTGGATGGGGATAGGAAAGTAAAGTCAACATGAGGTAAGGGAACAGCATTTCAGTTACTTAGCTTGCACTAGATTCACCCCTATTTGTTATTGCTAAATTAACTCTGGGCTGGAAAGAAGAGGAAAGCTATAATCAGTTGCTTTTAACTCAGGCTTAAAAATTGTGGCCAAAGTTTTTTAGTACTCTGGATTCCTTTGCCTAATTGCAATCCCACAGTGGCAACTGCACTTAGAGAAATCCTAAGTTGTTTGTAGGGCAAAACTTTCCTTCCATGGCAGTGCAAATTAAATCTTGAGATAGGTAGGTGGGTTTTAATTTTTGTTTGGTTGGGGTTTTTTGTTGCTGGCTTCTTGTTTGGTTGGTTGTGGGGTTTTTTTGTTTGTTTGTTTTTTGGTTCTTTCTGTAACATATCTCATCTCTGAAGGCTCAGCTTCACTGTGCAGAGTTGTTATTCATGGTCAGTGCATAACATTTTGTCCCTTCTGAAAAGCTGACTTGGATTTGTCCAAATGCCCAGTAAATGCTGTTCCCTAATGTTTGTGTTTCTTGGGACAGTAAAGGCCACAGACCCAGTATAGGCAACATGCATCTACATTTTCCTTTGACCTGCCATTCCACTGGAGCTATTAAGGGGCAGAACTTGCTGGACACAGCATAATTTGCCATCTCCCTCATATATTTTGCCTCACTTTTCTGCTAAGAAAGTTAACAGTGCAAAACCAATTCCTTTTTTGCCTTAAAGAAAGCCCCAAGTTTCTCATCAGCTGCACTGGTCAAGGATAACGTGGTAGCTCCAGTTGTTTTCCTGCTGGGATCTGATGCTGGCTGGATGCCCAAGTGCTTCTCTCTGGTTGTTTAACCATTCTCTTACAAAGCTTGAGGCCTGATGGCATCAGGTCCAATTCAGGTACAAAGGTGAGGGCAACACAAAGTGTTTTCCTGCCATCCCTCACCTTGCCAAAGCCCCACAGAGGATCCTATTCTTTTCTCTTCGTAGAAATCTTAATCTGCTCCAATTTAGCCCTAATCTTGCAGTGTGAGGAGCAGTGGTAGAGGTTGAGTTGTGCCTCTCTGCTGGCTGGTACTTTTAGGAGAGGCTGACCAGGTGCTTTAACATTTTAAAAGTGAATAGAAGCAGTGTCATTGTGAGGACGCCTGGAATTTTGGAAATCATCTTCTCAGGCACAAGAATTCTTCACCTCCCCTTCCCTAGCACAGCCTAAGAGGGAAGCCCAAGGTGTAACTGAAAATCAAAGATGCTGCTCAAAGTCCAAACTTAACCAAAAACTTGAGTGAAAACTCAGCAGCCTCACAAAACCAGATTGCTGTGAAACACTTTTTAATGACTTCCTTGATGCTCTTGCTTACAGGTGAGCAACAAGAGCCCCATGCCACAGGATAAAGAGGATATATTCTCCTGAAAAAAAGGCATTTTAGGGGCTGTGTGTTTGCACACACAACTAAGGATGGATGCAATCCTGATAGGATATAGTTCCTCCAGGGAGCTGTTGGCTTCCTGTCTTTACCTCTGGTAAATATGGATCCCTAAGAGGAAGATTCCTTGCACGTGAGAACAACTGCTTGCAAATTTAGTTGAAAGTGTAGCTTTAAATCCATAGATGCAAAAAACACAAAGACTGTGCTCATGTCAAGAATCTGCTGAATGCTGTGCTATCCATCTGCCCATGTGTAATTTAATCTGGCACCATTTCCAGTGATGTCATGCCTGGAACACCCAGCCCTGTGGAGAGAGGCTCCCCGGGATGGAGCTGCTGCACGAGGTGGGGAGATTAGCAGATGTGGTAATTCACCCCTGGAATGGTGCTCATATCAAATTGCATATTTGAGTAAAGGCAGTTTCTGGACTTTAATCCATGCAGTTTTGGAGCAGGCACGTGTTCCAAAGACAGGTAGGTGAGCCAGGCAGTTCCACAGCCAGCTCTTCTGGCTGGATATTCCAGTTCTGAGGAGAAGTGTTCCATTATGTCATTCCAGTTCGTGTCATTTCCAGGCAACTGGTTTGCAACTCTGGGATAAGGAGTGTCTGGCAAAATCTCTTCTGTGGAGATAAAGTTCTGCTGCATGAGGAGTCTTCCCCCAGCCCAGCTGAGAAAAACTGAGGTCACTTTTAGCCCTGTGTGTAGCTAAGGAGACGCAGCCACCACTCAAGTGATGATTTATTGGTTTCTCTAGAGTCTGTCCAGCAAAATTTCAAACATACCAGCACTATGCTGAGAAATCACAATGTAAGAGCACGAGATGTTCCAACACTGCTGTCCAGAAAAACCTGGTGACCACAAAGTTGTACCCAGAACTGAGACAATTGTTTGAAAAATGGGCCAAAATATGGCAGTCAGCATTTCCTGGAAAATTTAATGTGAATCTTTATAGTATCAGAATCAACATGTCACATGCCATTATTCAAGCCTTGCTGTCATAATGGAGACCATATGGAGATATGGAAGAATTAAATGCTTGAAGATTAAAATAAAATTCTAGAAGAGTTTGGTAAAAGATTTAATTTATGCAACATTAAAGGAATTCCTGACAAGAGTTTTTTCAATTCAAGCCATCAACACCAAACCTAATAAAAATAAAACATGTTGTTTTAAAATAATTTTTAAGACCTTTCCTAAAAGTTCTCCCTTCAGGTAGACACCGCAAGTGGAAATTATTTCAGGGCAGCAGTGAGGGGCTATGGACATTCAGGTTTTTTCTTTTTAATGTAGCATAGATGAAGATACAGAGTGCTGCTTTCAGCAAAAAAAGAGCAAAAAGAAGACTCTAGCAAATGCTTCTGGCTGAGAAGTCTTCTGGAATGCTAACTTAGATAAGAGAAGTGACAAACATGCCCTTGATATTTATAATTTTCGTCTTTTATGTGGCAGCTTTTGACTTTGTGACATTTGAATCTGTTACTGTGAAATGGATTCAGATGTTTCAAAAACGCACCAGATTTTCCAGAGCGTAAAATTAATTGTCTGTAGCACAGAAAGCTGTTATTTTTGTTGCACAAAATAAATCAAAAACAATGTTAGGCTAATAATAAATAAAGCTACAGTCGTAAACAATCTGTTCCCTTTGTTAGGTTTTATGTCATGTTTTGCATGAGAAGTTCAAACAACAACAAAAAGTTCTGAAAGCTCCTCTCATGTAAATTGCTTTACTCAACAGTGGAAAAATCCATTGGAATGAATGCTCAATGATCTCCTGCACTGAAACCTAATTCCTCAAAAAAGGGCAAAACACTCAAATAAGACCCCCAAATATATTTGAGGCTTGTAAAAATTTTGTACAGAGCAAAAAATCTTTCACTTTTTTCCACTGAGGGACTGACATTCTGTCCCATAAGCAAAGAAATTCCATTAAGAAAGGGTTTGTTCAGAGAAGTCGGTTCAGAGATTGAAAAGGTTCATAGAAGTTCATAAACTGAAGAACAAATAGGTTAATGATGCAGGAAATGAGATGTAAGAAAGGAGAATTTATGTTTGGTTCAGAGCTGCTCGATGAGGTGCAAAGCTCTGATTAAAGGGAGACTTTGATTACCAAGTGTTAAAAATGAGGAACCCCAGGACTCAGCCATCAGACAACACCAGGAGTGTCACATCTTCAGGCTCCTGCTGCCAGCCTCATGTCGCCTGCTGGGGTCCCTTCCTTTGGTAGGACCTTCCACCAAGAGCCAGGTTGGACATGAGGAGCAAACCCAGCCCTTTTCCAGTTAGCAACTTCTTCACATCCCTCCTCTTTCAGTGATGCAGACGTGCAAGATTTTCAGTTTTCCCCTTCCCAGAGGAGGAGCCTCTACCTCTTATGAGTTTCTCCTCCAAGCACCAGACTGACAGACACCAGACACCAAACTCACATCAATTTCATCAACACCCTGCTCAGTTTGGTTTCTAAGATCCTCACTACAAATCAATCTCTAATTTGAACTGCAAGCTTACGTGATTTTTTTCAGATTTTTGCTTAGCCTGAACCAGTCATATCCATGCAGCTGTAATTTCATCTGTGACAAAACTAAACTAAGAACTTCTTTTGAGATTGTGAGGTACATGAGCTTAGAGATGGTGTCAGCAACACAAATGTGTGGCTTTGATTTGCCTACAAAACTCTGCGTGTGCTGAACTTGCAGAGCTATTTCTCTTAGGATCTTACTCAAACTGAATTCCTTTAACTTTTACATCACCAGAGGTGACTTTCCAATTCCCACCTCCAAGTTTCCAGCAGTGGCACCAGAAGCACTTAGGCTAATCCATGTGTTTGTAGGCCAATTCAGCATCTTGACACAAGCACTTCTGTCTGCTGAGAGTCCTTTTAAATCCTTCTGGGTGTGACACTGGGGTTTAGGGGTGAGGTGATTGTGGTGGTGCTGAGGTGAGGGTTGGATCAGAAAATCCTGCAGCTCTCTTTCAGCTGCACCTCTGTGTACAGTTTGCCACCCCTGATTGCAGCTATTGCAGGACAAATAAAGTCTTGACACCTTGGTGGGGCTGGGAGAACTCAGGAGACAAAAATATTTACACAGCTAAAAAATTCAATAGGCTACACTGGCCTAAGTCCCACCTTCCTGCTTCCATGATTTTTCCCCCACTTTTTTTTTTTTTGGGTACAAACTCATTAGAAGAGGATTAATTTCATATAGATTTAGTGGTGGCTGAAGGTGCAGTGGAGGCAACTGTCTATAAGGAAAAAAGAAAAAAAAAAAGCTGAAGAGGAAAAATGATTACATTTCAAGCAGAGCACCTTTGCTTCCAGTGAGATCTCTGCTGTTTCTCAAAGTTTTGGAGAGGTTTTCTGATGACAGCATGGATTGTTTTTCCTGTTGCACTTTCCTTCAGTCTGTCTACAAGCAGTTGTTGAAGTGGATTTAAATGTGCAAATGGTATTTTGAATAGAGTCTGGAAACTGTAACACATCAGAAACGACAAAGAAAAAACTCTTTAAACTGGGAAGGAATGCAAAACAGGACAAGCAACAGTGCCAGCCATGAGAGGAACTGAAAAGCTCCTTCTGGTGTTTGCTGTAGCAAAAATTTTGTTCTTTCTAGAACTTCAGGAGATATTTATGCTCAGTAGGAATTGAATATCCAATAGGAATTGGAAACATGAATGTTTATTCATAGACAATGGCACACATGCAAAAACTTTGTGTCTAAGTTCCACTGTAATTACTGGAAGTCAAGATTATTTCTCTTTTCCCATTTGGATGAATATTAAGGCTGCCATCTCCTAGGTACAGACCTAATAGCTTTGTGGAAGACAAAAGAAAAATCAAATTTTTGTGCCTTTCCACAGAGAAAGCAAACAAGTAATCCTCATCCAAGTTCATTAAGACTTCTAAGGAGACACTATCATGCAGGCTTTGTGCTACATTTTAAAAAACTATTAAATTATCACGAGCCTTAGACAATTAGGCTGAGAATTAATTTCTCAGAGACAGCAGGGAACTCTGACACTGGCACCTCTGTGTGCTTTAGTGAGAAGAGAAAAAGCTGAAAAAATCATCAAAGCAGCCTTCATGGGGCTCTGAGGTTTCTGTGACTGAGGCCCAGCTAAGTACTGACATTGCCCAATTTCCTCATGGAGGTATTTACCATCATGTCCTGAAAATCAGAGCCTGTGAACAACAAAGGGTTGGAGAGACAACACTCAGTGTGCAAGGTCTGCCTGGAGAAATAAATTCCAGCCAGAACCTCGCTCCCTGGATCCTCACAAAGGGAATCCAGAGGGGAGAAAGTGAGGAGCTGTGTGATGAAAATTAAAACCATCAGCATATTCAGAAGGAAACAAAGGCATAAGCAGCTCCCTCAGTAGCCCTGTCCTCACTGCAGATATGGTGTTAGCAAACTCCCCCCAGCCACAGAAAGCAATTCCACTGTCTCAATGTAATTGTCCTTCCTTGCTGCTCTACCTTGCTGATAAAGCAAGCATTACATAAAAATTAACCAATATTGATAATATTTACCATGAACAGCTACACCAAGGACTCAGCTTGGACAGGGAGGCTGTGAGATGTTGTCCACTGATGGTTCTGACTCCTCAAGAAGCTGCCCAGAAAATGCACACAGAGCCCAACGTGTTGTTTTTGATAATTGCTATAGTCAGGGTGTTCCTCATGTCCTTTCACACCTTTGTCTACACAGAAAATGCATCCCCACCCCTCACACACAGGAAAAATAGCTGGACACCATTTTTTATCAGTCCTGTGTTTCCCTAGAAGCCTGAAAATTCTTCTGCTCTGTCCTCAGTTTCTGAATACTTGTCCTTTTACGAGCTTCGGCTATAGCCAGCTTTGTTAATTGGACAGGGATGTAAGGCAAGAAGTGTCCCTATAAAATGGGAAGATCCAAATTAAAGTGGCCCCAAAAAATGCTTGGCCCACGTGCTTAGGAAACAGCTGAATAGGAGCAACCAAAAAAAAGTTTCCAGGAGGCTGTCTTGAGTCAATTATATCACAAGATACAGATCTGTTTCAAGGGTTCCCTCTCCCATTTGCAATTCATCAAGAATGCTGGAAGCTTGGGAAAAAGCTTGGGCTGGAATTGCAGGTACCAACCATAACCCTCAATAAATCTCCCTTGTATTTAAAAGAGAGAATGCATGAAAAGCATTTTGCTCCCACTGTTACTTAGGAAAGAGAAAAACCCATTCAACCAAGACCCCAGAAAACCCCAAAGCAAACCACAAGATTAATCAGATGCATATTCCTGCTATTCTAAAAGGACTTCACTCAGAAGTCCATGGAAGAACATCCATGACATGTTTGTGATGGCTGTGACATGCTGCTTGTGAGTGTGTGTGTATAAATAAATAAATATTAATAATAATAATACAAATATTGGGAAGAACCTCCTCCCTGTGAGGGTGGGCAGGCCCTGGCACAGGGTGCCCAGAGAAGCTGTGGCTGCCCCTGGATCCCTGGCAGTGCCCAAGGCCAGGTTGGTTACAGGAGTTTTTAAAGCACAGAAGAAGTAAAATGCAGTCATGTAGAAGCAGAATGTGCCAGGTCTGAGGCTGCACATATCATGTTGTTGGTATGGCCAAGGTGGGGACAAACAGTTTTCAAAAATCACCAGAGAACAGTCCAGCTTCAATTGTTAAAGACTAGAAAATGATAGAACTTATGAACTATGCTGCTTAAAATAAGTTCCAAATTATGCCATCCTAGGAAAAAAACCCTATATTTGAAGACTTCAATGTTAACAGTTTGATTTTCCAAACAGTTATTAATAAAACTGATTTCACTCCAACGTGCTTCAAATGAAATACCCTAGAGTTCTTTTCTTTAGCATTCCATATATTAATTCTGCTCTTTAGCATTTCAAGTTGTTTCCACAGGCACTAATTTGACATTAAAGATGCATAAACTGTGGGTACAAAAAACCACAAGAAATGAACAAACCCTCCCAAATCTGACAATTATTTGGATATTATACTGAAGTTGAACACTAATTAACATGCAGGCAAATGAGGTGCTAATCAATAAACCAGACACCAACAAGGTACCTGCTAGCATTGCTAAAAATACAGAGTTGTAAAATTTCCAATGATCAGCCTTTTGAAGACACTTTTCATAAAAGAATGGAAATGCTCTTGATAGGTGATTTGTATGGCTTACAAACCCAAAATTCCTAAGAAAATCCCACGAAGGAGGCTTTGGTTCCAAAGGTCTCTGAAAGCTCCATGTATCTTGAAACAATAAAGGATGTGCACCAGGACTTAATTTATTGCTTTGTTAAATGAATTGCTTCCATGCAACTTTCCTTCTATGAAGATGTAAATGCTGGAAATGGAAGGTGGAAGCTGAAAATATCACAGGAGAATTCACCCCTGAAGGAGGAATCCGAGCTGTGTCCTCACCACCTATGAGATATTAGCAGCAAATTGTGAATAGATCTGATAAAATTAGTATTGGTAGGATAATGCAGCTGTTGCAATGTAACTTTTGGCTTACACCAGGCTTATTCATAATCTATTTTTATGGTTTTCAAAATCCAGCAGAATAAAAAAGGACCACTGGCTAATTGTTACCATACTGTTTATTCAAAGAGCTGTTTGCAGTGCACTCCAGAAGCAATTCCCTCTCCTGTCCTCCCCCTCGAGCGCTTCCAGTTATAGCATTTGATTTCTAAAATTAAACTTGGATCCACCTTAAAGCTCACAGTTTAGAGAATCTGGATAAATGAAATGCCATTTAAACATCCCCATGCCATCCCTTTCCTGTGCTATTCCTTTCCTGTACTCCACCAGACTGTAACTTCTTCACTGCCTCAGCATTTACTTTAATGCTTTTCTCTTCTTTTAAATTTCAAATATTTACCTTTTTGTTGTTGATGATGTTCTCCATATACAAGAAAACACAAGTGAATTTCACATATGGCTATGGCTATTCAGTAGTGATTTGATTTCTAAGCTCCCTTCCCACTCAAACCATCCTATAATTCTGTAAAACACACAACAATACTAAAGGTGAAAAATGGACCCATAACTTTTATAATTACCCCATTGTAACACCAAAAGAACAGACAAATGGAATCCCTGCTTACACTACAGTAACTACAGAGCTACTACAATAAGAGTCCCAGGAGGTTCCAAGTGGGTGGAATTTCTAAGCTTTGTTACATTGCCTCAAAGTAATTGCAAAATTCCTATTTATGCCTTTAAACATAAAGAATGTGTGTCTTTAATTCCACAAACAATTCAACTATTTTCTAATCCCTGTTGGATTGACCTACTAACTCATACCCAGATAATATTGCTGTCAAGGATGTTTTAAACTATTTTTTTAATTCATTCTGTTAAGCCCCTAAGAGGCACTTGGGCTCAACAGGCACCCTAAAAGAAAATCATAATCCAGGTATTCTGAAGGAGTTCTTCAGCTGGCACCTGGGAGGGAGCTGAAATCTTTCTTGCAGTCTTAAAAGTGGGAGAAACCTCCCAGAACAATGACATTTCTGTGCTGCTCTTATCATGTGGGAAACCACCTGAGTCTGGTCTCTCCTGACCTGAGAACAGGTACATGCAGAGGTTCAGGATAAAAAAAAAGACAAATCCTGCTCCATTCCAAGGCAGCCCTGCAGGGAATTTGCAAGCAAACACTGTAGTAGTTTCACTGTTTCCAAATGCTTATTCTAGTCTATTTTCGTCTTACTAAAATACTTAATTTCCTCTCCAGAGTCATCTCTAAAATTCATTTTTGATCTCCTTGGTCCCCTTTTTGGGTAATTTGTGTATTCCAATGTCTGTGTCCTATTTAGTGACTTGTATAGTGCATTGTTTTGCAGTTGCATTAACACTCACAGTCTAAAAATACAAAGTCTGTTCACCAGCTTTCTTGAGCCTTTGCCCAAAACCCTTTTTTCACATGACAGTAGGCAAACTTACCACAGGAAAAGAAGAAGAAAAGATTTCTTTGTCCCATTTTTTGTCTCAGCAAAGGTAAACCAAAAATTGGACAGGTGATCCTTCTTAGTAATTTAAGCCTTAACAAGCTCTAGATAATTGAATGTGGCTGTGAAAATTAATTAGATTTAAATATACAGTGTGAATGTTTTCATAGTTTTGACCTGTTAGGAGGTATCAGAAAAACCTTTGTGGGATATCTCCTGATTTTCTTTTCTAGATGTTTCAGGTAATAAATGGATCTCTTCTATGTATTTCTTTCCAACAGACCAGGGCAAATGACCCCTTTTCCAGTGAAACTTAGCACTTTACGTGAATTAAATCTTTGAACTCATTTCCAATCAAAAATTCCTAGATCTGCTGCCTAATCCAAAGTTAAAATATATTCTACAGGTATTATTTGGAATTAAATGTTTCAAATTGCATGGTGCATTTAATTATTGCAGACTATGCAATAATTATGATGCACATGATCTTCTCTTGTTGCCATGAAAGAGCGTGGAAAAATAGTTCCATCTCAGTGATTTATTTACTAATAAAAGCCCCTTCTATATTTATTCAAAAAGTGTTTGTGTCAAAAATACTGTTGAATTTCTCCAATGAATATGAAGAAAATGAACATTCTTTCTACTAATTGCTGAAAAAGGCACTCGGGTTCAATCCAAAACATTTCAAAAACCTGAACAAAATAACATGGAATTCATCTGAGGAACTGATCTGAGGAAATCACAACCTGCCCATGGCTAGGGAGTGAAGAAAAGCAGATTCTATGTGTCCAAAATACATTCTCCAATCCACAGGACTGATCACCCAGGCATATTTTCCCTCACTGTGCATTGCTGCACTTCATGAGGTTCTCCTTCCTGCCCCTTTGGAAGGTGGGAGTGATGCTGGCCTCCCTCCAACCATCAGGCACCTCCTGCCCTCTCCATGGTTTGTCAAAGGCGATGGAGAGCGGCAGAGCAACAACGTCTGACAGATCCCTCAGCTCCTGGGGCTGCAGCCCACCAGGATCCCTGCATCTGTGGCTGCCAAGCTGATCTGTAACCCTGGGGGCAAAGTTCCTTTCTCTGAAGGGTTCCATTCTTTGAAGGGTTCCCTTGTCTGAAGGGTTCCCTTGTCTGAAGGGTTCCTTTCTCTGAAGGGTTCCTGTCTCTGAAGGGTTCCTTTTTCTGAAGGGTTCCTTTTTCTGAAGGGTTCCTTTTTCTGAAGGGCTCCTTTTTCTGAAGAATTCCTTTCTCTGAAGGGTTCCTTTCTCTGAAGAATTACTTTCTCTGAAGGGTTCCTTTCTCTGGCCTGCTCTTACCTCTGGGGCTCCCAAGAGCCATCCTCAGAAGTGAAGAGTGAGGCCAAGAAGGAATTCCCTAATTCCACCTTCTCTGTTTTCCATCGCCAGGACACCCATCTGATTCAGCAGCAGCCCCACGTTTTCCCTCGGTCAGGTGGGATTTTGGGAAGGAATTGTTCCCTGTGAGGGTGGGCAGGCCCTGGCACAGGGTGCCCAGAGCAGCTGTGGCTGCCCCTGGATCCCTGGCAGTGCCCAAGGCCAGGCTGGATGGAGCTTGGAGCAACCTGGGACAGTGGGAGGTGTCCCTGCCCGTGGCAGGGGTGGCACTGGATGGGCTTTAAGGTCCCTTCCTACCCAGGCCATTCTCTGATTTCATGACTCTCTTCTGGAAAAAGTGGAAAATTATCCAGCTGAAGCCATTCCTGGCTCTCTGCTTTCTGATGGCTCACCTGCAGATTATTGCTCCTAACAAGGAAGTGTTTATTTGGAAATAAGCACCTTTTAGAAGCACTGCACTCTCCCCTCCTCCAGCACTCGCCACATGTGTTTATAATAAAAAGTAAGTAATGCATGCCAATTTTTTCATCCATTAAAACCACTTTTTGATTCATCCTACCTTTGCAGAAGGAAGCAGTAAGTTTAAAATCCCACTTCCTTGGTATTTTAGTTATATGATGAGTGACTTTGCCCACTGACCTCTATATTATCTTACTTTCAGAGAAACTTTCAGTTCAAATTAATATAAAAATCAAAAATTGTCCCACCTGCTGGGTTTGGAATATGTTTTGTCTTCCGATTTAGAAAGGAAAAAAGCTATCAATAGGGATTAAAAAAAAAAAACCACCAGAGGACATTTGATGAGTCAGTGATAAATCTACTTAATGTTTGCCACTGAGCAATTTCTGTTCTGACACATTTAACAGCTGACAGTAAAGTGCTTTTTAATGGAATAAATTGGGGACAACTCAATCCCCAAAGGCTTCAGGCAAGCCCTGGTAAGCATCTCAGATCTTCCTGAGATGATATAGCTCTTGATTAACTCAAAGCAAACTTGACTGTAGTTTTTTAAAATATATAAAGATATCTGTCTCTACCCCTAGCAGGCTACTTTGTTCTAGCTGATTATCAAGAAAACAGCAGTTCAAATGACAATTTCTTTCACAGCTTCCTGTCACTATTCTAAGTGTAACAGCCAGGTTTTATGGGCATATCAAAAATGGTAGCAAAGATTTTTTTCTCCAAAGTTTGGGAAGAAGCCTCAACCCTTATGGTCACCCCAAGGGGATGTTCAGGTTCCTTGTCAGACCTCTGTAGTGATCCTGGCATTACTGACCTAGACCACAACCACACAGAACATCCCACAAATGGGATTAGACTGTCTTGAAACAATTGAATGTATGAATTAAAAAAAAAAAAAAAAGGAAAAAAAAGTGAAAATGTGTATCTGTATAAGTAGAAACACCCTGAAAGAAAAGAATATAAAGTAGAGAAAATAATATAAATACAAATATCTTGTCAGTTTTAATACTATTGGATTGTTAATGATATCCTGGTTACGGACACTTCATTTAGAGTAAACCTGTTGCTATCTCAGATGTAAGAACACAAATCTGCCCTATCTCTATCTCTCCTTTCATCTTTTTACTTTCAGGCTCAGAAAAATTTCAAAGCATGTTGAGAAAAAGTCACACATCATTAAATAATTTCCATCTGAGTTTGCTGCAGAAAGGAGAAACTCCTCCCTGCCTCTCCCCACTGTGAGTTCCAAACAGGAGTACTGAGGATAGCAGGAATTAATTAGGAGTATGGAGCAAGACATAACATTTTAATTGGGCTCCTTCACCAAGGTGATGGTGCCACGACTCTCATATCATCTGAGGATGTGCTGTTTAAGGTTTCCACCCTTACAGCTGGAGTTAGGAGGAAAAACCAGTCTTTCCTTTTAACTGAGCAATCCCAGGAAGAATTCTAAGATGACATCTCCTGGATAACCTCCAAGGAGCAGTTTTAAGGACATATGAAGCTTACATAACACACAAATGCTGAAGAACTATTCTTAAAAGAAAAAAAAAAAAAGATGCAATTTTGTTTTCCAGAGAAGAAATATGGCCTGAATTTAATGTAACTTCCCTCTGTATAATGAAAAAATGCCAGCTTATGCCTCTTGGGAATTTGCAAGAAAGCAAAATAGAGTTTGAATTATATGTAGGAAAACTATTCTATTTAATCAATAATCAAAAATTACTGAGCAGAACAATTTAGCAATTTTTCCTCCATTTTAGCCATTTAAATGTGAATTTCAATCATAGGGAGGCTCAGAACAATATGCTTTATTGGGAGCATGGTCTTACATTTAAATCATTCCTCCAAGTGTCAGCTATCACTTCCGTGACATTCAATTTTCAGTACTGGTGATAGGAGAGGAAACTCATAAAAGGTGGGAGAAAATCTATTTAGCTGTACTAGAGATCAGTACAAAGCCCTTGAAGGGAATTTGATGCCACAGCCTATTTCTGTCTGAAGAATGGCTGAAAGTCTTGACTCTGTCAAGATTAAATCAGAGAACCAGGGGCCCTGAAGGGAATTTGGAGTTTGTTACAGACTTCTATTTCCTTTAGGAGCTTCCTCCAAGAGCTACATGGAAGTGTGCAACAAGCCAGCCCTCCTGAAATCTGATTACTTTGTTTGCTGCAGGAGAAAGCTCCGGGACATGCAGCATTGTCAGGAGAAACTGCAGGGCCCAGAAGTCCACAAGGAGAGAACTTGGATGAAATCTGCTGCTCCAAATGTGTTGCTATGAACATATTATAAGTTTCTCTGTGTGTAAGCCTTCTGATCATTTTCCCATGGGAGAACATCCTTTTGCTGTCTTTTACTCTGTATAAGCTTTCTGTAAACAAAATATCTGTGTCTGTTCTTCAAGGACATGGAATTGGTTGGCCTCCTCCTACCTATGAGGAGACTGAACTGAAATTACTTTATCTTTCTGATATTGTAAACTATTCAGACACATTCCCTGGACGAAGCAGCAGCAGGAGCATGGAATGCTCTCTGCTGAGCAGATATAGAGAAATATTCGAATTATGGAGTCATTTTAATAAATCATTTTAGCCTTCTGAATTTGTCGTCAAGAGTCCTTTCTTCAATGCATGGACCACGACGATACAAATGTGTCACTGACATGGGGAACCCAGCTCTAAAAACCAGCCTGCAGCAGGAGGTGTTTCTGCCAGCAATTAGGAACATTTGTGTAAAAGTGTCAGTGCGCTGTGCTCACGCTGAAGCACCGGGCTGCATTTCACTGGCATGGCAGCCCTGCTCGTGTACAAACATTCCTCATTAGGAGTTAATCACTTCTGGGGCTTATAACCACTCTGGATTAAACATTTTGCCATGGCCTGCTGTTGGGACAGCATGAACTCAGCCTGGGACACATGTGGTGGCCTTCTGTTTTTTCACCAACACTGAAAATGTGTAATTTCTTGTTGTTATCTTGAATTATCAAAGTGCCCATGAACCCCAGTGATGGGTGTGGGCCCCAATGTACTTGGTGCTGCTAAATATGGAAAGGAGATCCAAAATTCTTTAAAATTTGGGAACAAGGTGATAGGCAGCAGTTGAATACAAGCCAGAAAGGCTGGTCAGCACACCTGACAATGCCTTAATCACCAACAGCCTGTCAGCAGCAAAAAACCTGAAGTATTTCATTAATTTTAAAGATTATTTTTTAACTTCATCGGTCTTTGGTGTTGGCAATACTATTGCATCCAGAATGCAGACCTACAAGGAATATACACAATTCCTGACTGGCCACCCAGTCTTTCCAAATAAGAAGGTGCTTAAAAAGTCTCAAAGCAATCCAGGCAACAAAACAGATTTGTGATATATGATCTCCGTTTCCCAGAAAATCTTAAGACTTGCATGTTTTATGGTCAAGCAAAGAAATCTTGATACATATTATCATCTATTGTCATATATCTGTATCTATATATCTTTCAACCTGAACCTCCCCCAGCACAGCTTGAGGTTGTTTCTTCTTGTCCCATTGACAGTGAGATAAATTTAAAAATTAACCTCAGAAATAAAAACCCCTCACTGGTTAAAAGCCTGTTTCCTTTACATACTTTCAGAGATTGAAGAAAAGCAAGTGCAGAAAAGGTTGTTGGTAATTTTGGTAAATTAAATCCCTGCCAAGTGTTTAGAATGTCAGGTCCTGTCCATATTTGTCTCTGCTGCCTTTGTGGCAGTGTGTGACATGGCTGGCTGAGGAAGAGTGCTGTCAAGACCAAAAATTCAGGTTCCCTCTGGGTTCAAAATCCTCAAAAGACTGTTCCTGATACGACATAACCCTGGATGTGATCACCTGGGGAGTCTGGAAGAACCAGTTTTGCTCACTGAGAAGCAGAGCAGCGCTGTGAGGACTCTGTGTGTGTTAAAACAAGACTTAGAAAAACACTTGTGAATTAAAGTGAAATGCAATCCTGCTGCCCCCACATCAGCACGAACACATGTTGTACAAGCTTAACAGCAACTGCTAAATAAACTCTGAAGCAGCTTCACTATTTAAAATGAGTAGAATCCAGCAGAAGGAGTGTTTAGTAGAGCTCCCAAACAAAATCTCTCACTTGCCAGAAGGTGCCCCTGAGCTGGTTTGGTTTGCTGTACCCAAATGCCAAAAGTGCATTTGTCTGCTCGAGCCAAGAGCTTCTTTTCAAACTCTGTGCATCAAACATCCTACACCTCACCCAAGGCAGCAAACTGGGCTGGGCAACAAATTGGAAATTATCTCACTCTTTTTGAAAATTATCTTTGCAAAGATGCAACTGGAAATGGTGCTGCCAAGACTCCAGAAATGACACTGATATTCATTAAAAGATCGGATCTTTAAGAGAATAAATGAAAGACTGTAATCCTCTACATCAGAGACTATAAAGAGAAAAAAATCCCAGACTGTATCCCAGTCATTGTGTGCAAATGGAGCAACAAAATTCCATGTTTAGACCTTGGCACGTATAACCCAAAGTGAGAGGTAAACAAGGGAATACAGAAATATAGAAAATGGAGAAAAATGCAGTGAGTCCCTAAAACTTCTGTGTGCCTTGGAGAATTTCCATTATAGATGGCACTTCCACTGCAGTTGCTCCAGGAAATAATTTTTAAAAACCCCTCAGATTCTATTCTAAGATCAACTGCAATTTTTGTAGATGTTTCCAGTGATGCCTTTGTAGATATTTTCATGATGTCCTTGGTCCCATCCAAACTAGATTACCAGACACATATCATATGCTGTAAGGGGTTTGAGTCCCTCACCATTTTATGTAATTTCCAAGATCTAGACTGCTTTCACATTTAGGCTTCTAAACCAATTTTTTTTAAATCCAGTTTTGTAACCCGGCCAGTGTCAATAATTCTTTGTGTGTATATATGTTTATGATATATAGACATTTTAACACACTAAAAATTGAAGATGAGGAGAATTTGAATTAAAAAAAATTACCAACATTTCCACAGCCTTCTTCCCTTTGCTTCTGCCTTGAAATTCTAAAGCATACTATCAAATTAATATTAAAGAATAAATTTCCCTGTTTACTTTATATGAAAAACACAGAATGTGGAGTGCTGAGCCAAAAGGCTTCAGCATAGACCAGACTAAAAAGCCTTTTGATTATCCATTGGGATCACTTAAACACTGAAATTTCTAAAAGCACTGTTCACCAATCTTTCCTAAAATCATCAGGATAACATTTAGAAGATATTCTGTATTTTTTTTTTTTTTGGTTCTGTTATTACTGCTGCTCCTCAGCCTTACCTCCAGGAGAGGTTGGAAGGTGAATGGCAAGCACAAGTGGAGGCAAGGCCAGGGGTTGCCTTGCAGGGCTGCCCTGCAGCACAGCTGGCAGCCCTTCTGCTCAGCCCTGTGATGTGGTTACTCCTTCCTCTCCTAAGCACCAGATTCCTGCTCCTGGGATGTGCCAAAATAAACAGCTGGGGTTTAAAAGGAATCCTTCTGTGAGAGTGCTTCATCAGATCTGAGCTGCTGGGGAGGAGGTGAGAGTCACCCAGGGGACACGGGGCAGAGGAGGCAGGGAACTATGGCAAGAATGATTTTTCTCTCCCCCTGTATATATTTTTGTAGTGAATTGGTATTTATTAGATGTTCATGTTGTATGTAATGTGAGATGCCGGGGCAAGAAAGCCAATCAGAAAGGGACAAATCCTGAGAGAGGAACAAGTGGTCCAAACTGTAGAAGAATTGCAAATTGGGAGAAAAACCACAGAAATGTTGAAGGACAGAAATGTAAATCCATTACAGCCAAGCTGAAGTGCCAAAATAGGACAAATGAGGCCAAAAATACCAGAAGAACCCATACTTTTATGTATTTTGGCAATTCTGCCTCTCACCTGGCTCTAACTGGAAAATGTAAAGGAATATGAATTTAATAATAAAAAAGAGAAGCAAACATTGCAATAGAATTCCTCCACATAAGGTCCGTTTCATGCTTGGTGTATAAAACACAGTTCAGGTGGATCAGAAATTATCCAGCTGTCACAAAATTTTGACAATGATGTTGATAGGATAATCCATATTCAAAAATCCCCTGAACTGCTGCCTAACTGCTTAATCTCCAGTTGTACTCCAATTGTAAAAAGTTTAGATACCTGGCACGAGAGAAGAGTAACAGGGGACAAAGTATTTCCCCTCTTGATGCTAAATATTTGAAATCATGCAATGGCTACCTGTCACTCATAACATGAAATGCTTTATATTGGATTAACTGATAATTAATAATTGCATTATTCCAATTTTTGTAATTCATCAGTACTGTGCAGCTGAAACATAGTTAAACCACAAGTAATTTCTAATTTTTTTTCCTTTTTGCTCCTTTTTAATACCCATGCTTTTTTTTGTTGTTTGTTTCTGTCATGTTTTCAGGCCAGAGATACTTTTATTTCACTATGCAGGAGACAGAGAAATCGGCTGAGATGTGCCAAAAAGCTGGAAGACCTTAACTGGCTGGCAGTACAGGAAAACAAAAATATAAATCAGGTTTATCACTTGGAATTTTCATTATCATCACATAGAGTTTGATAGGCATATTACTGCTGCATAAAAGTGATAAATCTGAGGGGTTTTTCCTATGTTTCAAGCCAAGAAATTCTAAATTTCCTCCTCGTGCACCTTTAATTCTTTCAGTCATTCTTCTTCCTTTGATTGGATATCATGCATTTATTTTCCCTGACATATTATTACTACTCTGGTTCTAGCCTATTTTATTTGTTGCCATAGTTTTGTCTATAAATATCTTCTTTATTTTTTATTTGTATATTTTTTCTCCCCGTTTCTATTTGTATCCTCAGTCCTTTCTTGTTGTTTCTGTTCTCTCTGCTCTGCTTCCCCCCTAACATCTGTCTGCTTAAACAATTCCCCCTTTTTGTCCTTTGTGCAGAACCCTTAAACACCTGTACACTTCTCCATTTGGGGCAAGGAAGGGAATTCTCTTTGCTACTTAGAACACATCAACTTATTAAAGATTTCCAGGAAAAATTCCCCACAGAAGCTGTTTCTTTTCATCTGTCTGTCTCCAAACTCACTGAGCTGCCCTCCCTTTTTTTTTTTTTTTTTTGTAAAACTCTATATTTGAGTGAGCTACAAGCAATATCCTGAACAAAATAATGCTCCTGATGTCTGTTTCCTACCCAGCAGCTATGCAAACAATCATTGCCCATTTGCAATGCTGGGGCAATGTCTGTACAGTCAGGTATTTAAATGAGTATTTAGGTATTTAAATGCCTTTCCGAGGTCCCTGAAAATCCCAGACATGGAGGGATGTCTGTAGAAATGAGACAAGTTACCACAAAGAGGAGGGAGGGTTTAAAATAACTCATTTGTGGGAAGGAAGAGTTTCCTCCTGTGGCCAAGAGGATCAGATTCACCCTCTGGATGTGCTGTTCTGTGCCTTTTGGGGCTCCTTGTCACCACTTCTGACCCAGCAGCTGCTGGATTCAGACACCCCAAAGACCTGTATGTCCATCTCTCCTGATTCCTTTCTCAGCTTGTTTGGAATGCATTGACTCAGTTAGAATCAGAATTATGGAATATCCTGGGTTGGGAGGGATATCACCAAGTCCAAGTCCTGCCCCTGCACAGACACCCCAGAATCACCCGTGTCCCTCAGAGCATTGTCCAAAACTCAGCAAAGTTCAGTGATGATAATTCCAGCAGCTCCTCTTTAATTACACTCCTCAAATGGGGTTGGTTTTTTTTCCCCTCAGCCTTTGGCAACGTTGAAAAAGACAACAACTATTTACATAAACTTGTCTCCGTGGGCAATTTCCCTGGCAAGTACAGGAGCTCACTGATGTATCCTGGAGAGGTGGCTGTGTGCTTTGATTTCTTATTTTTTCTAGGTACTCCAAAAAGCCCTCACACTCATCCTTTCACCCAAATTATTTTGTCAGAGATATTTAGCCCAGCCATCCTTTTTTTTCTTGTAAATGCCATCTGTTCCTCAAACCCAACCCAGTGACCCTTTGCAGTCCTTGCTGCTGGGAATGTGTTGCCTCCTGCTGCTGCATCAGATCCTTGGATTGCAGACAACTCAGCTGACGCAACCCCCAAAATCTGTGCATCACAAACCTCAGGGAGAGAGACCAAACCTGAAAAGTTCCATTGCAGTTTCAGCTTTGGCAATCCCCAATCCTAACCTCCCTGCTCCCTGGCATGGGTTTTGCATGGAAATAACAAGACCCCTGCCCTTTCCCTTCAGTAGCCACACCGAAACCAGTCCATTCCTTCACAGCTCCTTCACAGCTGTGCTTGGCATCCTGTCATAAAAATCTTCCTCCAAGTCTCAGACATATTGCAGAAGATTCAAGGGATAAAGGCAATATACAATTGGAAGTTGGCCAATGAGAAAAAACCCATTTGTTTCACTGGCCTGATGAACATTCATTTATTTAAGACCAGGCTGAAATAGGTCCCCGCAGGATGATCTAATAAACCTTTAAAAGTGTCACCTTGCAGTCAGCTTGCTTTATTGTCAGTAACTCAATGATGGGACACAGAGCAGATTCTTAACAGCCAGCACAATGATTTAAACATCCATTTAAGAGAGATTTAACTGGTGCTTGCCACCACTTCTACATGGGCGATATGTGTTATTTCTTGCATTTTTATGAGGTTACATAACATCAAGTTCATGTGGTTTGCTTAATGCTGGTACAAAACACAGCTTAGGAGGATGCAGCAGAAAATCTGTTTTGCAGATGTTTGCTTTTCCTAGCTAGCTTGGGTTTTCTTACATGAGTGGAGGGTGATGGTGGTTTCAGAGATTCCTCTGCTGCTGATCATGTTTACTGCAAATTACAGGGTAATAATTCCACCAGAGCCTTCTATCAAGGACAAATTATGATGATTAAAACTTTCTTCTGACTGCTTGTAGGTGAAGCTACTGGCTTCTCTTCTTCTTAAGGTCACCTAATACCACCCAACTTTCATGAAAAGAATTTTACCAGACCATTTGAAAAGAGGTTGCCACAGCATGTTTCAAATGCCTTGGAACTCAAATGACATAATTCAAATTTTTCTGAGGCATTCTTGTCAAAGATATATATTCTGCTAGCCCCTGACAATGTCCACATCATGGCAAAGACAGGTTTTTAGAAGTTTGTTCATGCTTAGGAAAAATTTCTTAGACCTGCTGGTCCATATTGTGTCTGGGCACTGAACCATCACCAACGTTCAGACTCACTTCTGTTTTTGCTGAAACAGAAATTCACAATATCTAATCACGTGGTGTTTGTGCAACACAATTTGAAGTTTCTACAGGTAATTGTTTCAATGCCCTGATATTGCAGCAGTTCTGCAAACCTCACCTCTGGTTTGGCCAGGGAAACAAAATCCTGACTTCAGGAAACACCAGACTGCAAAGACAGATGAAAAGGCTCTGTGGGTGTCATCCAAACCAATTCCTAACAGATTAGCTCAAAGTCATTCCAGCAGGTTAATATCCCACTGAAGTCAGGGAGCCTGGTTATATTTTAATGGTCAGATGTTAAACTTCAGGAAGCCACCTATACTTCTGGGCGATTGGCATTAGTCAAAAATTAATCCTTGGACTTTTTAGCAAAATGATGGGTCGTATTTTCAAATTTTAATATTCAACCTGTTGGAACTGGTTCTGAGAATTTGAATGATAAATTGTTCTCATCCAATGAAGAAATAGAAGCAGCAACAAGTGATTCACACCCAGTTGTAAACCTCCACATTTCTGGGGGTCACAATTGATCAAAATATATTTTCACTAAGCATTTGACAAAGAATTTTGAATAATTAAGAGTGTACAGACTGCAGAAACCTAGTTCTGCACAAATTGGCCTTCGCAGTCAAAAACAGGGCTGAAATATCTCATAAAATTATGAGGTTTTTTTTCTAATTCTTCCAATTCTCCTGTATCTAAATGCAGTCAGATACTACAGCAATGAGCCCCAATACATATTATATAATATTGTGTATATACCTAGTCAGAATATTTTCTTTTAGTTATTAGCACCATTTTAAAACAGTGTTTTCACTGCATCCCCATAGCTGAATTACTGGCAAGAACAAGTTACAAACACCGTGGAGCTCCTGAATGCTGAGCTGCATTTTGGCTGCGTATATCCATTTTTTAACATGCATCTCAAACCACCACCAATACAAACTGTATGTAATGTAAGCATTCTTACCACACTAACCAAAAATAATGGGAAATTGAGGGCTGAATTTTTCTCCTCAGACCAGCAGAACAGAAAGAAGCCCAATGTGTTCCTTCCTTTGTTTGATCTCAAAATGCAAGCTCTGTATGCACTCAGATCAGGCCAAACCAGGTTATTCCTGGTTTGTGCTTTTGCTGCAACTAAACCCTACCTCCACACAGACTCACTGGATGCAGGGAGAGATGGTAAAACAATAATAATTTTAGTTACATTTAGATTTTTCTTCTCCTGTGAAAGCTGTCAGCATTCAGCGATAGTAGCACTCAGTACTCCAACATTTAAAAATACTTCTTTTTGTCCACAGCAATTACCAAGAACGAAGATAAAGCTGCAGAAGACACTTGCTTTATTCCCACAGAAGCAGAACCTCATCAATTTGAGATCAAACACCAAGTTGGAGGCGTTGGATTAAAATTTAACCTCTGGTTCCAAAATGTCTCACGTGAGCACGCAGGGCAGTCACGCACATCACCGTGGGAGTGATCTGGAGACACTTAAATCACTGACCTGTGACCTGGGAATGACTTTGCTGGTCAAACATTGCCTCTCCTGGTTAAAAAAAACCCCTGAGGACAGCGCTGGAAGGCAGGCAGGAGGGGAATGGTAATGTCATTTTCCTGTCTGTCAGATGAGGGGCTGCACCTCTCTCAGCTTTGGGCATAAAGCACAGAATGTGCAGAAACAACTGAGCCAATAACCCCAACACAAACACCACTGCACTGTCAGCATTCCAGAGGTTGTGTTGTGGCCCAGCTAGAAATGAAACTGCCTTTCTGCTCTTTTAGCTCTAACACTTGCACCTTCAGGAGCAGTGTTTTGTAATTTTGCTGTGACCCCCCCAGACCACAGATCTGGGCTGCAGATGCCATCCTGATATTCCATGCTTCTTTTCCAAGGCCAGATAATTCAGCAGTTGATGGGAAAACACTGTGTTTGTCAGACAGAAAGAGAATACTTGGCACCTGTGTGTCTTTCTCTTCTGTCTCCTCTCTCTGGTTGATTCATGATTCAGCTAATTCAATTTATATATATTAATAATTCAACTTATATTGCTTTTCAGTGAAAATTCAGAGATCAACTCCATGTTTAATGTTCCTGATTGTGACTAGTTAATTAAATGACTATATTTAATTACTAGTTAATTAAATGACTACATTTACTTTTTTTGCACACATTTGTTTCCTGGTGCCACCTGGGGAATTCCTGCAGATATTCCCTAAGACAGGCATCCCCAGGAAACAAACAGCTCTGGCTGCATCACACATAAAAACACGAGTCTCATACAATGTTTTAAGATATTAGTATTTTAAACTAAAATATTTCTATGATTTTTGGGGGAAAAAGTCCACTTGTTTGCATCAGCAGCGCAAATTTCATGATTCCTGACAGCCAGCCAAGTGCAGCAGCAGTCCATGAAGTTTTTGCTAGTTCTCAAAAAATTTGCTCCATCTTTTGCCTCACTGACTTCTAAATATAAAGTAATTGTATTATCTGCTGTAAGTATTAGTACAGCAGCTATAATTTACGACATTTCTCCCTCTGTATTAAAATTTGTATGCTTCTCATGTGAGTTTTGATATGGTTTAATTTCATATTTGCCCACAGGCCTATTCAGGTTCTCTCTATACCTAGGAAATGTCAGCTAAGAGAAAATATGACACCATGTCGATTCTGTTGTGAGCAGAAAATCAAGTATGTGGGCTAATACAGTCATTTCTCAGGGGGAAAAAAGGAAGAAGATGGACATAATTCTACAAACTCCCAGAAATGTGACTTTATAAAGCAGAGGACAGTTTGAAGGCAGCTGATGGATTGCTGCAGCCCACAAATAACTCCTGTGAGCGGAGTCACATTGGCATTGAACGCTGACAATAAGGTTGGCAGAAATTAGGCTGAGAAAATACTCAAGTTCCAGCCAGCCCTTGGTTCTGTAAAAGCTCCTCCTGTTAAACATCAGTCCTCTGGAGTGGTGGAACAAAGAGAAGGATGGCAGAGAGAAGGATGATGAAGTGTGCGTGCGTGGGGGAGCTATTTCTTGATCTGCTTGAAATAGAACGAATTAGAAATGAATCTCCAGAAAGACTTCCCTGCAATCTCTTTAAAAACACAGGACAGTGGTTCTCTTTCACTCCAGCCATGTTCCTGGGGGAATTCAGTTGCTCCAGCAGCAGATCCTGGCCCACAAAAGCATCATCAGCCTTTCAGACTGGGAGCGACGACACAGCTCCAGCAAGGATCTGATACAGCCCTCACTGCCAGGTTCTCTGGGGAAAACGAGTGCTTTGCTACTTTATTTCACTAATTAAACCCAAAATGTCCCTGTCCTGGCTGCTGGCTGGGCTGCCAAGATTCACTGCTCTTCTTCTGTGTGTCCCTGACCTGCCACTGATGTCAGCTGCCTCAATTAGCCTGCCAAAAAAATCATAGGGCAGGGGGGACCCTGCCAGACACGCAGCGTCCTTCCACTCCTCTGTTTGCTGTTTGGAACAAGAGAAAAACAATAATGTAGTTCTTTTATGTGTCTCCATCCTTTGCTGCTTTCATAAGATCAGTTCATGTGTCAACAGTCTCCCGCTTTTTGTTCCTTTTTGTCCTTCTAGACGTGATTTTTTCACAAGGTGGAACACCAGACTGATGGAATTTCCAGCAAGAATGGCAGATTTTAGTTTTTCTCCTACAAAAGTCTGCTCCAGCACCCACAGCACAACCAACCAAACAAATCCAATAGCCTGGGAAGGACCATGTTTGACAGGAACAGAAGCTCACATGGATATATTCCCTATAGCCATTTTCCTTTTGCAGATAAATCACTCAAATCTCTACAGTCCCAGGAAAGGCTGAACTTTTGGAGAAAATCTCCATGTCTTAAACAGACACAGTTATATAAAAATCTCTTCCTCTTCTAAAGCAGATTTTGAAAGGATTACCTGAGATTTCCAATAAAAAAGGATCTAATTCAAAAGGTAATCAAGGTTTGGTTACATTGTGGAATTTGTGTTTGCAACCTTTAATAAACTTGTTCAATAATGCTTGGTCTGAGGACTTGAAACTAAAAATGCCTTCCTTTGATGGCACTGATTTTTGAGAATGCATTATTCAAGTAACAAACACTCCTTTTTATGGAGATTCTATCCTAGTAAACACATCTGTAGCTTTTGATGAACAAAGAAAAAGAATAATGAAAGAAAAAGTGGAATAAAGAATTTTAATCCTTGAATTGCACAGATATCCTACATTTGGCAAGCAGTTTTAGGCTCCAGCCAAGTTTTGATGACTGAGAAAGATCTCTGTGTGAGTTTCATTAGTGAGAGGACTTAGTCCTATAAATCCCCTGCATAATGACAGAAAATAAAACAATCCTTGCTTGCTAAAAGGGATTGGAATGGAAATATCTGAAATATCTGAATTTGAGATAAACGTTGGTAAGGTAATTTGCCATCTCTTTGCTAAAAGCACAAATTCTATGTTCTGTCTTTAGTCTTTTGAGGAGGGTGCATCCAACATTCCTGAGCAAAATCCTTCCAACACACAGCAAGATTTCTCTGGAATTACTGAGATTGCTTGCTGATGCAAGCAGTGAATATATTCCCCTCCTGATGGCCACTGCACCTTCCTCTGACAAAACTTCCTGACTCTTTGGGTGGGTGTCCCAGATCTGGCTGGGATAATGAATTCTCTCCTTGGTAGCTGCTGTGTTTTGAATTGAGAATGAGAATGGTGTTGATAATGATGTTTTAGTTGCTGTCAGGGTTAAACCACAACACTTGTCACTTCTAAAGCTGTCACCACAGAACTTGTCACCTCCAAACTCGCTCCCCTCCCTTCCCCAGAGCTCTTCTCAGCAGCCCATGGCAAGGATCCCATAGAACACACAGAAATACGACATTTCTGTGCTCTGGGGTTCTGCCAGAATCCCAAATTCAGGATTTTTAACACACAAGACAAGCCAATGGTGCTTGCACTGGGCAGGGCTGCAACAAATTTCACATGTCCAACCCTCTTTGTCCCCAGCCAGAGCTCAGTCACCACCCCGAGCACAAATTTCAGTGTCTCAGGTGATTTTGTCCCATTGGTTTATTCCACTGACCTGTTATTCTGCAGTGAATTCGTTCTGAAATACTTAATTTGTGAATCAGGGTGAACATTCAATGGAGCACTTACAGCCCAGTGCCATGCCACGGGTTATTTTTTTTTTTTCTGAAACAAACCCAGCCAAAAGAAAAAAACTGAAGGAAAACAAAGAAAAGAAACATCAGAATGCAGCAGAGTTTTCCTTATTTTCTCTCCAATTTTTGTAGTGTGGAATCTTTTAGAGGAGTAGCCAAAGGGAATAAAATGGATTAAAATCACAGCTTTCCATTGTTCCAGTTGTAACTGAAACAAAATGAAAAGTGATACAGAAAACATCCAAACTCTCTCCAGAGCAACTCTTGCTGCACCAACAGAGCTGATGTTTATTTAAATGTTGAAGGGCAGATAACAGAATAAAATTACCTAAAGCATTTTGTTGCATGTTGACACAATCTTAATTAACTCAATATCAACAAAACTCAAACACACATGAAGAGAAAAGCAGTTTAAGAGTGACTTTAAATAGAAGGAATAATAAACAGCATTTATGCAAAGGAGATGAAGCAAAATTTTTTTAGGATTTAAATGTATTTAACATCCTAAACAATGCTGGTTTATTTACAAATTCATTATAAATTCTAGGTATGGGGATTGTGTTGATACATTGAGGAAACTTAAAAGGAAAAAAAGAGAAAAAATTGAAAGTGGTGTGACTGTATTACCCATAAAGCTGTGCCATAAATTTGCAGTTCTAACATTCATGGCATCATAAATCAGAATTATATTGATATTGAATTAGGATGATGGAAAGTAACAGGGGTGAATTAGCATGGGTAGAATGAATTAGGCAAAACGGTAACAAAATAATGGAAAAGCAGGAACATGGAAAATATGATGCCTCCAATAGTTAGGTAATGTATTGAAAAGCAGAGCAGATGAAAATTGTGTATATACATACATTAGAAAATTCTCACAGTTGCTGCCAGGATTCTTAATTTTGCCCAAAGCCATGGATTATTAATAAAATAGCCCAATCTAAACACAAATAAATCCATTGTGTTGGGAAGATGAAAGAATTATAAATTGTTGTAAAATACAATTTCTCTGAATTGGGTAGCATCCAAGTCAACTTTATAAGCAACAGCTGTGAAAAAATTTGCATGGCAAAAAAAAAAAGGAAAAAATAAAGAATTCAGAAACAAAAGCAACCACACAGTTGGGGAATAGACGCTCTGGCTGTTTCTCTCTTGGCTGCCAGAGCAAATATTTGGTGTCAACATGGACAAATAAATATTCTGTGTCTGAGTCACCATTTCAAGCCCAGAACTGCTCAATCAATGGCAATGTGTATTAATAGGATTGCAATTCTTTCCCAGCATTTTCAATGCATAAGCAAGAGCCTTCAGGAAAAATAAACAATAGAGGCTGTCCATGTGCAAAATGTGAGGGGAAAGGTTTTGGGTTGCCATCAGTGTTGCTAATTTTTACTATTTAGGAGTGCACTTATTAAAATTTTTAAAGAGGTGCCTCTGCCTGAATTAAGGTGCAAATGAAGTCAATAGTGTGGATTTTATTTAATAGTCAATGTGAAAGATTGAGAGAGAAATAGAAAGAGAGGTGGTGAGGGGGCAGAGAAAGAGAGTGGCAGAAACAGAGTAAGTAGAAAATATCACCACTCCACAGATCCCAAGTAGCTGTTTTTCTCTTTTTGTTGTTGAATTGTAGCGGGCAAATGGCTTAATCACTTGTACAGATTCAACAATGATTTTATTCTTTTTTTTTTCTCTCCAACCCTTCATTATGTCACTTGGTACTCTCTGGTACCAGGCTGATGAAGGAATAAAAGCCATTTCTAAATTCTCCAGAATGCTGAGAACGCTTTCACTTTCCATTTTATGGCCTGTCTGCATCTGTATTTGACAATTTTGGTTCAAGAAATGTGTCCATGGTGACTGGCTTAGCAATTATTTTCTGGTAAAATGAGTTCAGAATCAGTACAAATTCATCTCTCTTGGGCTTCCTGAGTCTGCAAACTGAAAAATCTCTACTTTTTGTGGTCTAATGATTTACAGACAGCAAGAACATTCTCTTTTAATCT
Source organism: Leptocoma aspasia (assembly GCA_013399835.1). Taxonomy (NCBI): domain Eukaryota; kingdom Metazoa; phylum Chordata; class Aves; order Passeriformes; family Nectariniidae; genus Leptocoma; species Leptocoma aspasia. Next base: position 199,894 of record VXAX01004290.1, on the reverse strand, counting down.
AAAAAAATCAGAAGAAACAGGATTTCCACGCACATGGCACAGCAAAACAAACAACTTCACCAACAAACCAAGACCAAAACACTCTCACAGGGATAGCGTATTTTTGTAAAACTTTGGGGTTTCATTCTTAAACAGGAAAAAAACCAATTTTTCTCAATGGAAACTACTCTAGCACATTTTTTTAATTTCAGGAGATATTTCCTTTATCCTCCTAGCAAATATATCCCAACCTTTTTCTTGTATTCCTGCATAAGTTAGTGAAAGAAAACATTTTACACAGAAACCTGGACACGTGACACCAGAATAGTATCAACAAAGTTATGAATATAAAAGAGTTTGACAGTGGAAGCAAAGGGCAATTTCAGTAGCAGTTAGCACTTCATTAGTTCCATGGGTGTCTACAGCATCTTTCTGGAGGAGGAGGAGGAGGAAGAAGAGGAGGAAGAAGAGGAAGGGGAAGGAGGAGGAGAACGAGGAGAAGGAGAAGGAGAAGGAGAAGGAGAAGGAGAAGGAGTAGGAGGAGGAGGAGGAGGAGGAGGAGAAGAAGGAGAAGAATAATAAGAAGAAGTGCAACTCAAAGTTTTAAGATGCAAAACTGCTCTGTTTTATTTTTGCTGTACAAAATCTTCAGTGTTTTCCTCAGTCCTGTGGGGCCCAGGACTGAGAAATCCATGCTCAGCTCCTCACACTCCTTAAAGACTGAAACTTAATGAAATGTATTCCATAAATATAGGATTTTTTTCCCCAAGTTTTCCCCCAGTCCTTTGCAGGTGATGCTCTCTAACAGTTGTGTCTTCCCAAGCCCTTTCTGAACACGGAACAGGAATTACCTTCAATTTCCCTTAGGTATTTTCAGGCCTATTCTGCAAGGAAATGAATCTCTCCACCTACTCCCAGGATTTTCACAACTTCCCCACAGTTCCCTGCTCAGGACATCTTGAGCAGCTTAGCCCAGCCTCAGATCTCAGGGTAACAGAGCTGCATGTTTGTTTGCCATTCATGGAAAGCACAAACAGCTGAGGCTGTAGGAAGTCTGTTCCCAAGCACGAGAGCCTGACAATATTGGGTACATGTGGACATTCCTGAAACATCCAGCAGCTAATTCAGAGGTTTCTGGGGCTTAGCTAAGGTCTGTTACAGAAGCTTCACATTTTTACAAAATAATCTGTTCCTTTCTATTACCTCACACGCTGCTTGCTACAGGGGTTTGAATCTGGGCTCATCCTTATTTGTGCAGGGGAAATTAGGATGAGGAGTAGGGACTGCTTTTCTCACTTTTCCAGAAGGCCTAACCTTGCCATGAGAAGTTCTCTAGGACACTCTTGTGCCAGCCTTTAAGTTTGTTTGAATACAGAAGGGATATAGGAACAGTTTCTAAGAAATCAGTGTGCCCCAGCTCACTCCACAGGGACAAAACCCCGGGGTTTTTTCTTCTGGTTTTACATAATTGCCTTTGATCTGTATTAGTCACAGTTCCTCTAAATGTTTTTACCTTGCACATCGCTAATTTCCTCTAATTCCAGACTTTTCTGAGGACTCTCAAAGTTACCTCTAACTTGCTACTTCTAATTTGTTACTCTAATTTGGGTTAGCTCTCATTTGCAGAAACACGAGGGCAAGGCTGGGCAGCTCCTTTGCCATTGCCCCTGTGCTGGGTAGACAGAGCAGACCCCTCACCCCAGCCCACACAAAGCACTGAAACTCCTTCATTTCTGCCATTTTCTCAGGATTAGGAGATGATGTGTTTGTAGAATCCCAAAGGGGTGCAAAAAGGGTCAAGACACCATGCAAGTAGTGGGCGCAAAAGGGGAAGAGTTCGAAGTCCCGGTTATAAAGGAAGTAAAGTTTGAAGGGGCAAATAAAATAGGAATTGAGGATGCTCTGTTAGTTCCAGAAGCAGGGTGCAATTTACTAGAACGGGATTTACAGGTGCAGCTAGACATTGGAGTACTCCCAGAGGAAGGAAAATGGTAGTTAAGCTTCTCCTATTAAGGGAAGAGGATGAAAAGGAAATTCATGAGATGGTGTGGGCAAAACTGAAAAATCGAGGTAAAGTGAACACGCAGAAAATTGTTCAAGCCTTGGGAGTAAAATGGGAATTACACACTCCATGGCATCCACAGAGTTCTGGTCGTGTTGAGAGAATGAACCAAACTCTTAAAAGAACTCTGACTAAGCTAATGATTCAAACCCAAATGTCACGGATAAAATGTCTCCCTTTAGCCTTACTAAGGATTAGAACCCAACCCCAGTCAGACCCAGGGGTCTCACCCTATGAATGTCCTTACAGCCCTGTCCTTCTGCACTGATGTCAGAGATGATGTGCAGACTCTGAGCAGCCACCTCCTGAAACAACTCCCAGGGAAAAGTGCCTCACAAGACAATTCTTCATTCCTCTTTCAAAAAAACAAGGTGAGAATGGCAACATTTTATTATTGCTTACAGCCACAATGAATGTGACAACAATTTTCCCTTTTTGGTATGTCAGTGAAGAGGAAATAAAGCTTTGTGGGGACAACAGCACATTTAGGGGCTCTGGTAAGGTCTCAGAGGGACTACAAACATTAATATGTCAGATATTCACAGTGAAGTCTCTTTTTTGAGAGGAGCTGGTTGTCCCTAACATGAACAGTTACAGATTCAATAACAATGCCTGTTGCACCCTTTTGGGCAAAAAAACCCCTTCTCCTGGTGCTTTTGCTCTAAATAAATTTCAATCAGATCCAAATATTCCTTCCTCATTGACCTACAACACTCTTTTTTGAATCTAAAATCCAAGGCTCCAGTCATAAAATGGACACATTATTTGGTTGAAAGAACACAGGTGCTTGATTTTGCTTAAAAGTTTTTAAAGTTGCTAAAGATTTTATGTAAACACACCTGTAACCTCAGGTGAAAAAAAAAGCCTCATCATATATCAAAGCATCCCAGGAAAAAGATAAAATCACTGATATTTACGTTGAAACTGCGGATAGGCAAATGTTAGTCTCTTCTGTACAGGCAATTTAACTTATAGGCACAAGAATGCACCTAACACTAAAATTTAAATTTAAACTCAGATTCCCTTTGCGTAAAAATTAAATTTTAGGAAATTAAATCCTGCTGCAGGTGGGAATGAGGTTTGTTGGCCACCACGTAGGATGTAAAGTAGGTGCTGACACGTGACTCACAGACTTAAAGAGTGGTAACATTAAAACTCATTTTACATTTCTGAATATTCTGAGCAGAAAGAGATCTTGCATTGAGGCCTTCAAAGTACCTTTATGATGAAAGAATGCACAGCTTCTTTAGAAGAGGGCTTTATGTGATTTAAGGCCTGGTATCTCTTTGATAGTCAGCAAGACTGAACTGCTTCTGAAACATTTCCTCATTTCTTTTTAAGTGAAGACAATTTGCTGGAGCCAACTCTTCACTTTTCCTAAACAAGCCACTCTAAGAAGATTCTTAAATGAACTTAGAAGATTCTTAAATGAATTTAGAATCGCAGAGGGAGGAAAAAGAAGGGAAAATTAGAGAGAGGGGTGTACTCTGAAGCACTATCTCTTCACACTAAAAAAGCTGGACTGAAACTTCAAATAACTATTTAACTGTAGTGAACTGTTGCACGAAATGACTTTAAAACTTTTTCTATATGAAGCTGCACCAATTGCCAGAGTGTATTGAAAGAATTTTTTCCATTGTCTTCAGGTTTCACTCCATAGGCTCTGTGTGACCTCACATCTGTTTCCATCCAGAGTTGCCATGGAGCTTCCTGGTGATGGAAAGCTCAAACAGGCTGAGACAGAAAACATGCACGTGGATCAGTGTCCTGGAAAAAGTGACTGGATACCTTTTGACTTCCACTGGATAGAGCAGAATTAAAATGAAATCCAGCAAAAAGGTACGTGCACGCTTGCCTGGTGCTGAAATGAAAGCAAGGAAAGGGGATATTTGCTGAATAAGAATATGGCACATGAAATGATACTCTTACTTATGTCAGTGGAAGGTCTAGTCCAAAAAGAACACCTATTTGTTAAAGTAATTCAGTAATGAGTGGCAGAACTTCACACCGAAGTTTTACAGAACAAAGTCCCTCCTTTTTTCATCATCTCTAATTGTACAAAAAAAAAAATTAATAATGACAGAAAAAGTGCTCACAGTACATGAGCAACGAAAATGTTAATTCTGAGATGGGCAACGATGTGGCCTAAAATCAAAAGTATATCTTTGAAAGATACTGAGGTTTTTTTTGTTGCAGCAACAAGTCAAGAGGAGCGAGAATAAGGAAGGAAAGTAATTTAATGTGTTACTCATATCCAGGATTTTATCTTATATTCTGATCTCCCTAATTAAATCCACAAACAGATGCAACCCATTTTATCAGTTTCTGTGTGAGACTTTTGCTCTAACCAAAGTTCAGTCAAAAGCTGCCTGGGAGAAAGTGCATTTACATCTACATTTACATTTAGCAGGGAGGATCAGACCACCGAGACTTCCTCCTTCATTCCTTCCTCCTGCTGGAGACTGGGAATTAAGGAAGCAGCAAGGCCCAACACCACCTCCTAGGATCCTGCAAATTGCTCTTAACTGGATGCAAATTCTGGCTGTATCTGCTTCAATTCTGGTTTAATTACAGCCCTAAATCCTGGCCTTGCTTCAAAGGAGCTCTCTGCAGAGCTGGGCTGAGTTCTGAGTGTCCCACCTCGAAGAGCATCCCCACAAAGGATGAAGGATTGATGGGTCTGGACCTCACCCAAACCAGATCTGGAAGGCACCACTCAAATTTGCTTTGAACTCTGCATTTCATGCAAAGCTGCTGAAAATCCAGGTGAATCAAAACCGCTGCAAAAACCTGTTTCTGTATCCTCTTGTGAACCCACAGTAATTCAGTATTTCAAATCCATATAAAATAAATTCACGTGGTTCTACAAGTGCAGGGACCTGGCCCTGTAAAAGCAGAGGCCTGACTTGGTCATTTCTGAGAGAAAGTCAATAAGAAATAAAACTGCAATGCAACATCTTTTCTAACACCAAAACTGTGTTTAATCTCTAAGTCTAAGGACAGGATTGTTTTCCTTTTCTCTTTTTCTTTCTCTGTCTGGATTTTGCTTTGATGCAGAATTGAAATTTGAACGAGAGCCAACTGAAAATGAAAAGTTATGTGGCACGAATACTGTAATCTTTGATGAATGAAAACTTCAGTGGATGCAAATCATTCTTTACAAGGTATTTGAAACAAGCAAACAAACAAAAATCATCTCAATTAGGCATGGGCCTAAAAATGTGGAAGATTCATAGAATTTGTTAAAGCATTTTCAAGTAGGATGGCTTCTCCTTTATTCCTTTTCCACAGAGTATTACTGGGAATAATTTTCTTTATATTTTTAAATTCAGCTTGTGGCCCTCTTTTTTTCCTCTTTCTTTTCTGTTTTCTCTGTCAGATGGAATCTCATCCTGCCAATCTTTATATTGCTTTAATATAGATTGGAGTGAGCTTTACTAAAGAAGAAGCAGATTGCTGAACTCTTTTAGGAGTAAGTTCCATTAGCAGTTAATCCAGCTGCCATACACTACATCATGAGGTCACCCTAAATATAATAAGAAAGACTAAAATGTGAATATTTTTACACTCTATGTTTTTAAGGCTGCAGCCTTGATGGCTTTAGCAGACATCGACTCATTATATTTATTACCTCTGATATTGCTTTAGCTGCCTAGAGCTGATTTAAATTCAATATTTGGAACTGTATTTTCTAATATTAGGAAATATGCTAAAGCCTCTTTCTTTCCATATAATACTCTGTAATTTATTGCTTTGTTTCCAACCTGATATTGACAAATACTATACAAATTCTGAATCCAGGGACCCAAACATACTCTGCTATATTGTCCAAACAAGAAAAATTTGGTCTAATGCTGTTATTTTCGTTTACTGTGTAAATGCTCTACTTAAAAAATATTTTAGCTGCAAATTTATTTTCTGCCTGCAGCTCTTTCAAATACCTTGATAAAGCTGATGTCAGACTTGGTTTCTGCATGGTGGCATAGCTGGATCAGATCCCAGGGGATTATCAGGAAAGAAACTGCAGTGGGAGACATTTTAAAAGTTGACTCTCAGAGTAAAAGACATTTAAGAGTTCACCTGCACAGTGAAGACAGCAAAACCCCAGGAAATGGCATCCACAGGTGCTGTGCTCCAAAACACCCCAAAGAGAGACACAGATTCCCTAGAGGCATGAAATGAGTGTTGGCACTTCTTGCAAAAGTTCTTTTTGGGCATTCCAGCCCAGCAGATGCCACATAAAAGTTTCTTAAGAAAACAGTTAGGTAAGATCTATTATGATGTTAAATCTGAATATAAAAATAGGTTGCCTAAGGCAACAGGAGGCAGATAATAAAAGACAGTGCAGGAGTGGCTGAAAATAGGTTTGTTGACTTAAAAAAAATTGAGAAAACTATTTATTTTTATAATAACAACACTAAAGATGGAGGGAAAAAACCAAACAACAACCCATTGGAAGAATTGCTGTGTTCTCTAAAGTGGGGCAGGGAGTCATAGTTTTTATCAGTACCAAAAAATCCATTTGATTAAAAACTAAAACCATTCCCCTAAAGCATAATAATGAAAATGTACCAGCTTGTCTCAAAGTGCAGTGGATTTGTAAAGAAATCTTGCTTTTAAATATCTTTACTTGCAAATTATTTTCTTTAATTTCATTGGTGATGTTAGGGAATAGTTGTGAATTATGGCAAGGGAAATAAACTTGGTGTGTGAACGGTCTGATATTGAAAATTGAGGTTGCATTGTGGAAAGGCAGATGCTTTGCACTAATATTAGCAGTACTACTCATTCAGTGAAAGCCAATACATGTGTGGAACTCTGAACAAATGACCCAGTATAGGCAAAAGATCAAATTCAATTTGTGAGCTTTAGTGATGATGCAAAACACTATTCTTTCAGTTTTAATTTTTAAAGTTTGTTTCTCGATATCTCAAACTTCTTATTGTGTTTATTCCTAATCTACAAGAGACAAAGTGGCAAATAAAAATATTATAGAAATGTCCCAGATTCCCACAGGATTAAACCTTTATCAGTGGCAATGAGGAGAGCACCCCAAGTGGTTTATGGTGCAAACTGCTCAAGAAGAGGGTTTAGGATAAAATTATGGCCTTGTTCAAGTAATTAAACTTCTTTCCACCTCCTAAAACTGCACATTCTTTACGTTCACTTCTTTAATTGCTTTGTGCTTGACCTCATGAAGGTCACGACCACAGAAATCTGAGCCTCTGGGCTGCTCTGCTAAAATCAGCAGGTTTGTGGGATCAGGGTCTCGCTTGGAGGGACCTGCTCCTTCCACCAGGAATGTTATCTCCCCGTGGGATATCTGAAGTAGGCATGGGGTTGAAAAGAACATCCTGGGCAAACCATATTCCCAAAGCTGTGCAGGCACTTTGCTCTCATTTGGGACCTCTCAAAGGCCCATTCCATCAATGAGGTTTTAATGACCCTGCTTGTCAGTCTAGAGGATATGGGATGAAATTCCTCACTGGATCAGACAAGAATAATTAATAAACATTAATTCCCAGCTGGGGTTAAACCACTACAGCGTGAAATAGCTGCAAGGTTTATGAAAGATGAGATACCAAACCAGAAATTCCAGCAAGAGTTACCCATGGGGAGAGGCACAACCAGCAACAAACGGCACTGCTCACTTCCCTGCTCTGCTTCCCGAGCTGGCACCAACTCCAAAGGATTTGTTACTGTTTATGTATTAATGGTGAGGGGTAAATAATCTAATTCCTAGTTTAGAGAGGTGTGTTCAATGTTTGGGCTGGAAGGGACCTTGAACTCAACCAGTGCCACCCCTGCCATGGGCAGGGACACTTTCCACTGTCCCAGGCTGCTCCAAGCCCTGTCCAGCCTGGCCTTGGGCACTGCCAGGGATCCAGGGGCAGCAACAGCTGCTCTGGGCACCCTGTGCCAGGGCCTGCCCACCCTGACAACGAGGAATTCCTTCCTTTTATCTGATCACAAGCCAAGCTGAAGGCCCAGGTTTGACTTACAGAAGTGTGTTCCTGAGGATGTCTGTAAGGGCTGCTCCTTCAAATCCTCCCAGCCTTGTTTCTCAAGGAAGGATCAGACAGCAGCAGCAACACCCTTAAAGTACTACTGACCTTCTGGACTTTCCATTGCTGCACCAAAACCAGTGCACACCAAGGGTGTGAAATCAAATTATTCTATTTTCCACTGAGGTAACAAAACTAGGGGGGGGATACAACCCTAGCTGGGCATTTAGCAATGTGTAATTACCTCAGAAGTGTTAATGAACTCCAATGGTTACATTACCATGCAAACACAGGCCACTGAATTCCAGCTTCATCTCTTGAAGGAGGCAGAACACCATTGCTTATTGCACTTTGGTGCTAGAAATAACCTCAGCTTGAACTGCTCCCTGCTTTTTGTGTCCCTTTTGCCTCTGAAGGCGAACCCACAGCTGGAATACTCCTCCTCCTCCACACCAATATCCCTGCAGGACCTGTTCTGAGCGAGGCTGTGGGAAATCCAGACTGGAGATCCAGTTTGCACCATAAACCTCCTGGGGTGCTCTCCTCACTGCCACTGATAAAGGTTTAATCCTGTGGGAATCTGGGACATTTCTACAATATTTTTATTTGCCACTTTGTCTCTTGTAGATTAGGAATAAACACAATAAGAAGTTTGAGATATCGAGAAACAAACTTTAAAAATTAAAACTGAAAGAATAATGTTTTGCATCATCACTAAAGCTCACAAATTGAATTTGATCTTTTGCCTATACTGGGTCATTTGTTCAGAGTTCCACACATGTATTGGCTTTCACTGAATGAGTAGTACTGCTAATATTAGTGCAAATTGCTTCTTTTCAACCAAATCCATCCTCTCTCACCATGGTGGAGAGGTGACCTCCTCCTAAAAGCAAAGAGCCCCTTTTGCCAGCAAGGATTCCACCAAGATGGAACCCCAGCAAATCCTGGACGTGTGCTTTCCTTGGCTGCAGCACGGGCTGCCTGCCCTGCACTTAGGAGATTGCTACAGGAGCAATTTTAGCTGCTGTGAATTGCACTGTAAATGTCTTCTGTGGCCTGGCTGGAAATGTCTGGCACTCCATGTGATGGGCCCACAATGAATTACCCACCTTTAAACTAAAGTCAGTCCTTCCCTGCAACTGTTCAGGAAAAACCCCACTGTTTCCACAGAAATCAGGTTAATTAAATGTCAGTTCTGACCTCTTCTGTGTTTTGGATGTCCATTAAGGCAACTAATGACATAAACAACTTTTATGCTAGTATGTATATAAATAGTGTCCCTGATCTCCATTTTCTGTGAGAAATCTGGATATAAATTGCCGCTAAATATAAATGCTGCTAATAAATATCCCTTTAAATAAATTCAAAACTGGTGGACAGAGAACATTTTCCAGTTTCCTACAAAAGAAAGGACAATGAACGTAATGGACAATGGACAATCAAAGGTCATCCTGCTCTTTATGCAGTTTAGTAGGGAAAAACATGTGCAAAGTGTAAATTCAAATATTTTTCTGTAGCTATTGAAGTAATTGTTAAAAACCAAAATACGAACTAAATGAATACAATCCATATTGCAACTTGTCAAGTCACTGCATCCACAGAAGAATTAAAAAAAAAAAATCCAGAGGACAGCTGCTATTTTTAAAGTTTGTGGGAAAAGAGCATTTTGTGTGTTTTCAATGGCTTATGTCTTTCTGAAGCACTTTGGATGATTTCTGTTAAAGACAGACTGAAGTTAGGTGAGTTCAAGTTGCTGTGTGAAAACCTGTCAAGCAAAGCACAGAGACTTCCATAACTCCTTCATGAGGTTACTTTTTTCCCCTCCTCAAAAACCCTGGAAAATAAAATAGCAAAGCTGCAAACACAGACAAACCAACCTACACACAAATAAACACAACAGAAAAATCTCTTCCCAGACATCTTCCAATATTGCTCCAATATTGTCCCTTGCTCAAATCTCACATTGTAAGAGAAAAATCAAGGCAGCATCCCAGTAGAAAATAAAGGCATTATCAGCATTGTTCCTGTCAAAACTGTCTTGTAATAGAGAAATTAATTTCTGCTACAAGCTCACACGCTCATAGGAAACTCTCCTGGGATATGATCCCTTGCTTGAGCACATTCCATAAAGGGGAGGGATGACAGCAGGTGGATAATTCCTGAAAGCTGCCCTGCCACAATGAGGTTGCCCACGTTGTGGGAGCCACGTGGGCACGAGGTTTTCTCCCCCAGTGAGAAATGCAGGCTCACTTCTGCAGATAAAGTCTTTTCCTCGGTGCTGGATCCACATCAGCATCCTTCCTTTGCTCTTTTACACCTGCTGGAGGCCAGGCTGAGCAGCAGCAGGATTCCAGGGATGGACAGACAAACTGCTGGCTTTGGGAACCTTCAAACTGAACTCAGCAGGACCCCAGGGGGATGCAAGGGACAGAGAAATTGCTGGGTTTTAAAACCTCCAAGCTGATCTCCATCTGCATCCCCTCCTCCTGTCAGACACCTGATGGCCCCAGCAGAATCCCAATGCTCCTCAGAAGCAGGCAGAGGATGTTTTGGGACCCACACCTGAGCGTCTGGGGTACTTGTGCCCCCCTCTAATCTGCATTTTTGCTTATCCTGATTGCCACAAGCAAACCCAGCTGGCTCACACAGGGTGTTCCCCCCTCAGCCCTTCGCAGGATCCCCTCAATGGGAGGCCACTTGTCAATCAAAATTAAAATTCCAGGCCTCATTCTCCCAGTGACTCAGAGTTACCCACCAGAGACTCAAGGAAGGGCAAACAAGATTTATCCTTCACAGCTTAACTGCAAGTGTCTTTTCCTGCCAAATACCTCTGTTATGTTTATATGGCCCAGATCTCCATCCTCAGTTGTTTATTTACAGATACCAGCAGTGCCACAGGCAATTACCTTTAAACATCCTATAGCAATGTTAGATAAATAGAAAGCAACTGTGTCTGTGGGGGGTTTTTTCACCAACATTTTAAGTGTTCCTTAAATGCTTTTAAAAGCTTTTTGCTCAATCAGGCCCCAAGAAAAAGATGAGATTGCTTCCCATTTGAATAAGGAAGTTCTGCAGTTGATTTGGGAAAGAAGTAAGGACTACCTGACCTTTGGGCAATGCAATCAATATCCTGTTCTGAAAATAGCAACACACTGTCCTGCCTTTTGTCCCTTGATTCTATGAATATTTTAGTGAAGAACTCATTGCTAGTTTTTATCTGTGAGAATTTCTGATGTAGCTATGGGCTCCTGATGTTTCTGGAATATTACTGAGCAAAATACATTTTTTTTAATTGTGGGGGTTTTCCTAATGTCTCCTTTACTTTTGCTTTTAATTTCTAACAATAAAGTTTATTGACAGAGAAGCTTCAAGAAGATACTTTGATACTGAAGAGAATTTACCAACTTAGAATGTATTTATTATTATGATGGATATTTACACTAACTCATACTTGTCTGTCACAAATCTTAAAGGAAAGATTTAATCCAACCAATCATTTATAATTTTATCTTTTATATACAAGGGGTAGAAGAGGAAAGAACCTTTATAAAGAGTTTATCCCTGCTGTCAGGGATAAACTCTCAAGCCAAAGAGAGTTTTTTGTTACTGAAAGCAGAAAAAACAAATAAACCTGGATGAATATTGCAGTGATCCAATAAGATTTTGGAGATTAGATGAAGATCTCACTGAGCTTTTTGTATATTGAAGTTAGGCAACATTGGGTAATGAATATTAAGGGTTATGTATTGATTTTGTATTATGTTTGATTTCAAAGGAAGTAATAATAAATCCAAAGTTTGAAATCACACACGGCCAGATACACTCGCAATCTTCTTTCAGAAATTGGATAAACTACAGCACTGAGGAATTATTTTCTTAACTGAAGGAAAAACTAAAAAAAAAATAATTAAAATAAATCTTTCTCTGATTGTTGAGAAACTTAGGAAAGCTCCATTAATTCAGTTTCAGGTATTTAGATAAAAAGGGAAATGTAAAGACATAAAGAAACAAAGAACATCAGATATTCCAAATGTTTTAGCCACTTAACAGATAATTAATTTCCTGTAATTCTAAAAAGTGATCATTGCAGTTCCTCACTATTTGTTGTCTTTTAATCCATAGAAAAACCTTGGAGTTTAATGAAAATTAGAACTAGAGGGTGATCATGAATCCATGAATGAAAATTTGCTACAGAGAATTTGATCTTGAAGAATTTTTCCACTGTTTGATTGTTAACATTTTTGTTACACTGACCCATCTATTAAAATGTATGTTCTCTCTTATATATGCACTTGATAAAGGAAGGAATTAGTGAAATATTTATACTTTTTTTAGTATATAACTTTGTTTGAAGGGGGAACTATTTGTTTTGAAGGTTATTTGAACCTGGAGGTCACAGAGCATGGAAATACTACAGCAAATTAGTTAATGATGCTGGCTCCTTGCCAGGAAATACTACTGTAAAATGAACAGGAAAAGGGCTGGATCCTGTACCTCTAGACTCCCTAGAATATTGTTTCTGAGGAATGCTAAAAGCAGCTTTTCAATAAGTTTCAGGAATGGCAAGAGTGGCCAGACTTCATACTTGTAATTCTGAATTTCCAACTTTCACAATGGAAATTTTTTAGATTGTTTCAATTCACATGCTTATCTAAATATTAGTTTTAATAGTGAATTGCTTTTCCTCTTTTATATTCTTTTTAGCTTTTTATTCCTAAAGAAAGTACCTGAATGGAGGATGTCTGTGGACCCCTTTTCAGGGAACACACTTTGGTATTATTTGGATCTGATTTTTTCTTCATAGAAGAAAAAGAAATGCAGAAGTGAATCAGTACCTTTATCTGTCAACTGTAGGAACAGGAGTAAACAAAACCCCCAAAGCTTTCTATCCACTGCCTTCTCTTCTCAAGCTCTCACGAGTCTAAACCCACTCTAATATGAAAAAGAACAAAATTACAGATTTGTTTTTGAGAGCAAATGTAAATCCACGTGTCTGAGAACGATGCCTTCCTAAGCTGCAATCTTTAAAGAAGACTTTAAATTTTTGAAAAATATTCTTTTGGGAAGTTCTCCATTTGTAGAAGTATTAAATGAAGGTAATAAGTCAGCAACTTTTCTGTTACCTGAGCATGACCCTACTCCTGCCCATTTACAACTCTTGTTTTACTGTGCTCTGACATTCAAGTAACTTTGGTCCTTTCATTTATTTTTTTTCTCCATTAAATAATCTTTCTCTGACTGCAAAGACTTGGAACATCCCCCTTCATGGTGACTCTGCTTTTCCTTGGCTTATGAACTCCTGCACCATGTAACACAAAAGACATTTGCTTTCCAAGAGTAAAAAGAGATTGATGAATTGTGGTGAGAATTTCCTTATGAAGCAAAGTGCATTCCAAACATTTTTCCCATGACAAAAATGCTGGATTTTCATGCATAGGCTCCGTATACACAGCATATATACACAGAATAATCCTGAATAGATCTTTGAGGACATACATTTCTCCCATGACCTGATCTCTCCCTGTATTCAAAAATTCTTTTGCAGCAGGAAACTTCAGAGATATTCAGAGTTCCAGTTAACGACATAATTCTAAATGGAGACATTGCAGACACCAAGGCATGTTATTTCTGAGAAGAAGATATTAGGAATGATAAAATAGGAAACAATCCAAATCCATCACCAAGACTCACTGAGATCTTTCCTGCACTCTTAGAATATACATGATACAGTTTTACATATAGCCCTTAAGACAGAACTTATATCCATTTTTCCTTGAAAAATTAATAAAAATCCCTTCCCAAAAGGGATTGTGTTCTCTCTATACTTTCCACCTAGCAATAATAATTAAATTTTATATTTTTGCCCATTTTTAACGTTTAAAGTTGATTGAAAATTCCTCTGATTAAAACAATATTCTCTCCACTTACTTCCTTGAGTTACTACATGATTTATCTTGCTGCTGCTCCTGTCTCCTTTTCTCATTGTGACAAAAATCTGAAACTGAGTTGTTCCCTTGTAAAAAGTGAGTGGATATCAGGATCCCAAATCAGGAAGAGGTTGAACCTTTATGGAAGATAGAAATCTTTGCCATCAATCACTCCCTAACATGGTACTTGAAAAAAACTTGGACATCAAGATGGAAAGGAGGGAAAAAAGCCCAAAAAACAACCTTAAAACAAACAAACAATAAAACCCACCCCTGAAACAAAACACAAACAAAAAAACAGGTATTAAGGAAAAACAAACTCTCTTCATCTTTAATTATTAAGTACAAGGCCTGAAAGGTAAATTCTAGATCCCACTGAAGTTCAGGAGGATGTTTGCTATCAACAGCAGACCATTATTTTTCTAGCTCTGGTTAACCAGAAATATTAGAAAATAAACGGCGTCAGATTTATTTAAAGAAAATTGTGTCATGGTTTTTTTTTTTTAGGATTCTACTTTTCCTTTGTCACATTCCTTTTCTTTTTGATGTCCTTGTTGATGGCTTTCTCATGTAGAAACTCAAGTACTTCCAACCAAATAAACAACTTCAGCGGGAGTTCTTTGACGGGAATATTTCTATATACAATACAATAAAATATATAACACAAACCACAAAGATATTGCAGTAAATGCAGACCTTCTCCAATGGGGTGTCACTGGTGTCAGTGCTGGGCATGGGACATTGCTGCAAGGAATTTCAGGATGAAGAATGGGAGGAAAATGAAGGGAAAACCCAAGAAAGTTCTCTCCTTGCTCCTGCCCTTGAGATTGCCACAGCCACCTCCTTCCAGCCATAAATCCTTCAGCAACTCAGCTCTCAGTGCCTCAGGACACTGAACAACCCCTCTGATTTGTGTGCTTGTGCAAATATTTATATTGTTTATATTATTTTATATTTCTATTATTTATATTTATATATTCACTGGGAAAATCACGTTTTGCAGAGAAGGGGATGAGCAGTGGAGCAGACTGACATGTGGAAAAGCAGATGGAGAACCAGTGACATCTGCCAGGAAAATTGTGATTGAAAATATCCCAGACCCCAGTTTGACAGAACTGACTGGCAACATGGATATTTCAGGGAACTACACTCTGTGGTATTTTTGCTGTTTTGTGCCTTGAATATGGCAGGTTGTTTGCACATTTCAAATTTTTGTTTTCACAGCCCTGGCTAGGAACATACGAAGAAGCTGAGAATAGGCAGGACATAAAATATGTGGCCACAGAAATTCTGTATATGAGAATTACTTATTTTCCTTTTCATATACATGCAGTCAGCTCCAGTGGCTCAGTTTATATTTTGGCTTCAAATGCCAAATTTAAGTTGGCTCTACAACCAAGGCTTTTGGTTTACCAGAGGTTAATAGCAGCTTTTCATTAAAGTTGCCCATATAAAGACACCTGAATGAAAAGTTTAGGATGTTTGACATAGTTTTCTGATATTTCTTTTGGTTCCAAAACAGAGAGCATTAATATTAATGCTCAAATGTTTGAGAAAACAAGAATGTAAAATACCAGACATGGTCCAGGTGTTCACATAACTTTCAGACTGAGTTTCCTTTCCTTGCATCTCTTCTAGGAGGAAGAATTCATAAATCTCTGCATGACACATCAGTAGAAGCCTGCTCACCTGAAAACAGTGAGGCTTGCTAAACAGACGATTTTAGGAGGTGACCTAAAAATCAATTTTTATAAAGAGTTTATCACTTCAGATCAAGCCTTAAGTGTCATTCTGGCTCACCACTGTCTAGATGCCCAAACTTGTGCACACATCTACACTGTTAAATCAGAAAGAAAAATGAACAAATGCATGGGACTGATATGATTAATGAAAAAAGCATGTGGCAAATGCTATTATAACCCCTATTTCCCATCAGTGACAAATCACAGCCAGTTGGGGAGGTTTCTGAGGACTGGAGAAAAATGAAGAAATTCTTGAAGCAATTGGGAAACAATAATTTTTCCATGCTCTTTGCCTGCCTGAACACTTTCACCTTTCTTCCCCAACTTAATTTAAGACAGAAGAATATGGATTATATCAGATATCCAGGATTTAGTCTGATTCTTTCTAGTAGTAATCTTATGGTGTTATCAAATAACATGCAAAGGTATTTTTTGTGGGAGGATATGAAACTTTCTTTAAAATACAGTTATCAGCTCAAGGAGCTCATGATATTAAAAGTAAAAGTTCAGCCAAAAGATCAAGATCACTGATGCCTGTGGATCACTGATATTAACACAAACTCTGTAACTGTCTCTGCTTTCAAAACAAAAAAAAAAAGCTCCATATTATTTCCTGATGTTTTCAAAGTCAATGTTTGGTATCACTTGACAGAGAGCCCTTAATCATATTAAGAAAATGTTAATTAGCAATTTCTTTTTGATATTTATGATGCTAGAAATGAGCAAATAAGAGACATAAAGATAATCCATTTATAATCCTTTCCTTTCCATCTGAAGGAGGAAAAGTAAACTAAGAAGGAAGAACCGAAATAATTGAAGTAATTTGAAGAAACAACTCCAAAGAGGAGGAAAAAAATCACAAGGATTCCTCAACAACTCAACATAAATTGACTTTACCCTGCTTCCTCTCTGCTCTTTCATATTTTCTTGGATAATCTTCTTTCTGGTTTTGAAAGAAAGTGAATTCTTATCCAGAGACCAAGTTCTTCAGGCTGAAATCCTTGCTGGAATTATTATTCCATGCTAATAACACTGAAAAACCACAGCCATACAGTGCTGTCCAATTTTTCTCACTTTAATTCCTAAAAAAACTGATATTACCATTTTAACCCACGTGTGAAGATCTGTCCTAAATGGCATCCTGGAAAATACTTTGATTTCAGAAATGTTATGCTTCTATATCAAACAGAAAAGAGATGTTCAGCTGGCTCAGCTACTGTTTCTCTCTGTGTTACTACACTAATTGTCCTATAATGAAAGCAGTGGATAAATTATAATTAAAATTGCAAGAGGAAAAGCAAGGAATTATGAGAAATGCAGCAGGCACTGGACAAAAATTAATTTTTGGGTAATAGAAAAGGAGGAAATTTGGGTCCAAATCACCAAACCTGAGCAGATCTGGAGGAGGGGGATTTGCAGGAGAGGACAATCCCCTCCCTTGTTCCCAGGCAGGGATGGTGACCAGCAGTGACCATGACACGAGGGCTGACGTCAGGGAGGGGACACAAGGGACCCAACAGTGTCCATGGTGGGGCTCAGGAATATGGGACAGAGAGGGAACTCTGGAAAGGGGGGAGTGCCATCATGAATTCAAAAGCCTTTAAAAAAAAAAAAAAGACTGAAAAAAAAATTATACAAGTGCCTGTGTGCAAAAGCCTGAACTAAAGTCCATTGAAAGCTACTTTGGTCTTCCAATTAACTCCAGCAGGCATTTCATGGATCCTATTTGTGATCATTAGGAATGAAAAACAGGAGTCTCATGATTCGTCCCTAATTACCCCAAATACTCATTTAATGAAATTCTGACTGAAGGGGAGTGGGTGAAGCTCTGCCAGTGACTTGCAAGAAGCCAGGAGCCCTGCCAGGATTACACAAAACAGAATTAATTGAGGGACATTCTGCTCTTACCTTCAGCACAGGTAGCAAATCTGAATTTAATTATCACAAAGGCTGGGGCAATGACTGAGGAATAATCAAAACTATCCTCTTAAATATCCAGTTAGATACAGATATCCAGTTTTTATTAATTTTAGAAAAACCATTAGATTTGGAAGAGTCAAAGTATTAGAGTCAGAGGAAAATCATCTTTATTCAGCTCTTGAGGCCACCAGAATGTTTTGCCAAACTTGTTAGCAGTTCATGAGATCTGAAGACATTGCAGAAGTATTTTTCTGCTCGAAGTCTGAAAGCCATCAGGAGAGATCAATATTTTTGGAAATCAGCTTTTGTTTTACCAATTATTACTGAAACTACTGCGAATTTTGCTGTATCTCTCCTCCTGCTTGCACAATGCAAACGAATAGAAATAAATAAAGAGACAAAGAAATAAATAAATAAGTAAGACTGGGGCTGTTTTCTGCCACCTGTCCCACAGATGAATCTCCAGGTACAAGAGCTTGGTTTGGGTATCGTGGTCCTGTGTCTCGTCACAAGATTTGGCCTTGGACAATCAAAACAAAAACCTGCACCCCACAACAGCCACAGTGCTATCTGAGGGTGTCTAAAGACAAAAAAAAGGTCTGGATTTATTCATGCAGGCATTTAAACCCATTCATTGCAGTGTGGGGAGGCAGAAAATGTCACTATCAGCAGACTATGAGTTCCTCCCCAGCTGTTTCCTCACTGATAGGAGAGCAGACCTGAACTGGATGGTTTTAAGTATTTTTAGGTGAACAAAACTACTACTTTTCCTTAGGAAGTAAATCTTAACCTTAATTCCCTCTCAGGTTCCCTGATCAGCTGGGAAAAAAAAAAAAAAGCTAAATTTGTTCTTCATATTTTTTAAAATTAAAAATCTAAATTTATAAAGCATTCCTGTGAAGTCCCTCATAGAAGGTAGATTAGGAGCACAAGAAAATTTGAGAGTGGAACTTTGGGGAGTCAAACACTGCTTGGACATTTGAGGCAAATAATTTTATAGGTTTTAGTTCCCTTAAAATAAAAAAAAAATCCTCTCACTTCACCCTCCCCTTTTAAATGGGGAGAAATATTTTTGTGTCAGATACTCCACATTAAACAGATTTCTCACATCAGTGGTGATGCCCTGGTATTCAGGAAGGTTTAACGTAATTTAAAATCATTGCTTTTAATCTCAGATGAGTTGAGATGAATATGAAACACCATAGCATTGGTTAATGTGACTGTAAAACCTTCCCAGATATTTTTGCCAGTTTCCTCTTGCTTTTTCTGAAAATGCTGTCTGCATCAGGCATACATGAGATTTTAGAGACTTCCACGAAATTCATACAATTAAAAAATATTAGAGGCAGGTATTTCTGAAGGAAACTGTGCCTGGACATATATGAGCACTGATTTAAGGATTTCCTCAGTAAGCCCCTTTTGCCAAATAATTAATTTTTGCATTTAGATTGTTTAAGCTCACTATTTCTTACTACAATTTAGCAATAAATTATTAAAGTATATTCATACCTTCTCAAAGGTATGCATCATTATGGCTTCACTCTTGTCTCTGCTTTATACCTCAATAAATTTTCTGGTGTTGGCTTCTGCAATTGTCTAATTTCATCTGCTACACTTTTTAAAATTTACAGCACACGGAATGAAAATCTCCTCCTGTGCCTCTTCAAATTGTACGTTGAGAGGGAAGTGCTTGTGCTTAACAAATATTATTTTATATTTTCTTGTTTGCAGAATCTCTTTGCACCATATTCACTCAAGCAAAGGCACTGATACATGATAGAAACTTGTTTTACAGGGAGAACTTTTGCTGTTCCACCCTGCTGGGAGTTAACTGGGAAGAAGTTTCCTGGAAGGCAGTGCCCATTTGGGATCCCCTTTTAGGGAATGGACACTCAGGGGACACACACAGCTCATGACTTCATGCCATACTCAGACAAATTCTGATCATTCTGTCTTCATTTTGAAATGAATAAATGAACATTCTGCAGTTGCAGCATCCCAACCTGCCCTTTGTCACGTTTCCAGGCAGAGGAATATGTCAGATAATGCAATCAAGGCCAAGCAAAAATTCCTTGGGAGTTAGGACCATGGGAAGGTCAGGCCATTTTCCTGGCCTAGGGAGATCCTTGTACTGTGAATTTCCCTGTAATCTGTACATTCCATCACATCACTGATGGCAAGTATTTGGGGTATACACACAGCAGAGGCACAGGAGGAGATAACCAGCTCCTCATATCTGCAAATTCCTCAGCCATGGCCCTGTTCCAGGTCTTTGTTATCTTTAAAGAATCCTGCCTTGCCTGTTGCTGTGGTGGCAAAGGTCATTTCTGAAGATCAGGCTGGCTTCCTTTGTGCTGGGATATCCTGCAGAGTGCTGTTTGTTAATTGATAATTATACTTCCTTTCAAATTTGTCAGGCACTGATGCTTAAGTCTTACAGAGACATCAAGGTTAAAAAGAAATTAAACTAAGCAAAAATGCATTCAAGTCAGTTATATTTAGATAAAATCGAAGTGTCTGAAGACTTGAAGAGGCCTTAGGCTCAGCACATTTGCTAAAAGAAGCTTAAGCTGTGTACATTCACAGTAAGATTTAGGATTGCAAAAGAAGTTTAAATGGCCTGTAGGCACTTTTTAATATTTCCTACTGTGTCTCATTTAATTAATTGCTTAATTGATGAGAACTGCTACTGGAACTCCCTCATTGTTCAACTTTAACAAATATTTATTCCCATAAAGAGTGTTCTCTCTAGTCCTGATGACGTCAGGACAGACCTGGCTTCATAATTTCTCACAATGTTAAATAGAGGGGATTTATGGAATTGTCACAGAAATGTCACTGCAAGGACAGAATGAAGGGGAGAAATCTCTAGAAATGAGGTTCCTCTAGGTCTGGCAGTGGGAAATAGCAGCAGGTATTGCACCCACCTATAAATATCTATATCTAGGGAATGGAGCTGTCTCCTGGTCTTCTAATTCTTATTGCTCTGCATCTTTCTGATTCTCAGAGAGGAAAACTGAAGAGTTGGTTTAGGTTTTAAAATGTTTCTTTCTAAATATACATTCCTCAGAACTCCTCAAAAAGCCCAAGAACAAAGAGGAGACTGGAGAGAATTGTTTGGTAGCCAAATACCACTATCAACAAATACATTATTGGCACATTGTTAGTGATATTCTTGTTAAAAACCCATCTCTACATTATTTGATTCAAATTAAGATTCACCACCTCATGCTGCTTCTGAGCCAGACATGAGAAAGCTGGTGACAATACCCAATTTTGGATCTCTGAACTCAAAGTTACTTCAAGTGACACTTCAGTATTGGACCACAGTCTAGAAAAACCTTGTGGAGGTTAAACCTCATGGAGGATGGAACCGCTCTCAAATCTTTTTGTTATGGTTCTCTAATACAGCAAAAAAATTGTGATTATAAGGTGAAGATGGTTTATTTAGAATAGAATCTCTTTGCCTTATGATGATGTGGATATTTGGAAAGACAAAAAATTATATAATGTTCAACAAGGTCATAGAGAAACTACAGAGTTCTGCTGGTAAACTGAAAGAGAGGAATGGTTCATTTCTGACAATAAGGATGGGAAACATCAAGGTGCCACTGAGCAGCACCAGGGACTGAGCATCCTGAGCTGTGAACAACAGAGCTCACACTGCCTCAAAAAGATGGGCTCTTTCAGCAGAGGTTAACAACTTACTTTTTTATTATTAAAAAAGTTGTACTTTTTTATTATTAAAAAAGCTGAAGGATTAAAATATGTGTACCACACAATGGAGAAGAAAGAATTCCTGAGGCCTTCTGGAAACAACGTTTTTAAACTATGTAAATTTGTTCACAAATATTTTCTTTCTAGGAGTGAAAAAAACTCCTCTGGCATCTACGAAACTATAATTCCTTTTTGCTGATATTGTGAACAAAAGAAACTCATTAGAAAATGGTGACATCTGCAAGATCATTCCGCTGCCATTTTAAATTCAAGTTTTCCTTCCAGTTTCACCTCATACTTCACTAACAGCAAACCTAACTCCGCTATAATTTTTTTTTTCTGTGTAAAATTTTCTCTCCCCTTTGTATTTCCCCGTGGGATGCTCCCTTGCCTATCAATCTCCTCCTGCAGCACTCAGAGCATTATTTCCCTCTGTGTCCTGTGCGTGCTTTGCTCTTCCCAGTGTCACAGCCTTGCCAAGGAGCACTGAGCTGGGAACACTTTGGAGCTGCTGTTTAATTGCAGCAGCCCTGCCAGTTCAGGATGCCAACAATAACATACAGTGGATGCTGTGTGTGGCTTTCCCCTAATTCCTGGGATAGTGTTTCTTTGACAGGCTGGATAATGAAGTGGGGATGCAGTGGAGGGCAACTTCTGCTAGACATGTGTACGTGTTAGAAGCCATGCGGCTGAACATCCAAACAGATTTTAAAGGAGGAAAAAAAAAAAAAAACCAACAAAAATTGTGCTGCTAAAAGGCCCCCAGTGTCATTTCTAATTACAACAGCCTTGACAGTATGTGATGGTTCATCCTTTGAACAAAGCACTCAAGTTTCAGCCTTGAAAAACTCTGCTAAAGTCGCTGACTTTGGGGCCCACGTGTCATGAGCAGATTCAAGGGTTATGTAGCTTTAACATAGATCAAAATTTTGGTTTCCCCTCTTTGAAGGTCATTTCGGTGGAAGTGTCTGCATTTATGAAAGACACTTGAAACTTTGGCCCTCCTAAATCTAGACTTGAGCAGAACCTTTCCAGCTTTCACATCAGGTGACTGAGGGGCCTTTCACACCAAACACGAGGAACAAATATCCAGCTACTAATAAAATCTCCCATCTTATCCATTCAGCTCCTGTTCAACCTCTGAGTCACCCTGCAAAGGTAATATTTAATATATGCACCTATAGTCCATGAAAGGCATAAAAACCTGATTTTAGAAAAATTTAACTGGCCAAAGAAACCACTCACAAGGTTTTGTTGTTGTTTTGGCACAACAAATACAGCACTTGATGTATGCACAGCAGGCTTTTCCTTCCCCTGGTGACTTTATTTAGTCCCCTGAGCTCCTTTCCATGCTTCCAAAGACACTGGCCTTTAACTTGCCCTCTGCCCATGCACAGTGCTGAAGAAATAAACAGAGGCTGCAAAAGACAATTTCCCTAATCAGGATCCAGCTGCCTGCTGAATTTCAGCAGCTCCTGAGGCAGCAGAGAAGTCACAAAGTTCATGACAATGACAAACCTGTTGAAGACACACTTAGAACTGATGGCCCAGACTGAATGAAATGAGAGAAATAAATTTTGGCAGTATTTATTAACATCATTCCAAACAGCTACAGCTGCAATCACGGCAGGACTTCACCATGTTTGAGATCAGGATTATCTCATGCTCAAGGACAAGTTTAAACCCTCTTTGAGGGCCATTTTAAATGCAGGGAACAGAATATTATCAAAATAATCCATGCCCAACAAAGAGAATGACTTTCCAAAGGCAAAAATCTGTGGCTGCCCTCATACAAGGCAAAAAAGACACGAATAAAATAAGAAAAGCACAACTTTCCAAATACCTTGAAATTGGTGAACTAGATAGAGACAAATAAATGCTTTTAGTAAAGCTGGCCATGAAATATTTTTCATTAAACTGCTTTTCACTTTCCTGGCACTTTTAAAATACTTTTGGCATCCGAACACATGGAACCACTACTTGAAACTGCTAAAATACAAGGCTCAATAGTGTGCTCTGGAGAATTTTTCACCAATTCCTCCTATCTGCCTGCCAAACTTTTAGATAAAAATTCTTATCATTTAGCCCTCTGTTTATCTGTTTATTTTGGGTTTTTCTTCCCCTCTTGAAGCTGGGAAAAGTAACAGCACATGTCACACTTAATTCTACAAATCTGCTCCCTCTTTTTGCCATTCCCCAGTGCCTCAGAAAACAATGTCCTTTAGGAATAAAATTAATATGGGTACATTTTATATAAATATGAATGGTTTTTGTCCTGCCTTGGCATATGCCTGCAATCAAATTTTGCTAGGACTGACACATTATTCTCTGGGCCCATGGGTACAAACAGGCTCAGTCTTTCTCAAACCATCAGAGTGACCCATGGCCATGCTGATTCTGGATTTATCAGTGTTATCAGAGGAGCAGTTCAGCACTTCAGCCTGCTTTTGCTGAGATATTTACAACTAGCACATCAAACCTCTCTGCTCCAAGCATGTGATATTGCTTTTTCCCCCAGCAATAACAGCAACAGCATGAAAAATAATGACATTTCTCCCAGTAAGGGTATTGAAGGAGTTCAGCACCATTAATACAAACTTATGAAGGAGATCTTATACAAAATCTGCTACATAAAGGGCAAAATTATTACCCTCCCTCAAACATCCCTTATGAGGTGGCAGAGATTTAAAAATAGCATTTCTTAATGAAGAAGGAAACCCGTCCTTTAGCCATTCTGCTGACTTTTTTTATCCTTTACAAGAGAAGTACCACAGATCTGGTGACTCTTCATAAATGAAAACTGTATTTCCCTCATATCCCCTCCAGTACAGAAAGCTGTATGAGAGTCCTCTCTGAGGATGGATGATAAACTTTTGACATTCACAGCTCCTGTCTTACACAGAATCTTCCCAAAAAGAGTAGGAGAGTAGCTCAGAGCAGGACTATTAAATGCTTTCTTTTTCTTGGTGGACCCTTTGGTGGGAAAAAAGAAATCACTGGCATTTGTAAGCTCAACTTCATGGGAAAAATAAAGGTAAGGAAATCTGTGCCTAATGCTGTAAAATTTTGACTGCTGGATGCTATGACAACATTAACTTCTCTGTGCTTCTGGGTCATTTTGCAGATAAGTTCATCTGCAATTTTTAGATATATATAAAATATGATTAACAAGGCACTTACAGAAGTCACTCATTAATGAGCAGTGTTTGACAAGTGTCAAATACAGCAAAAAACCTTCTGCTTCAAATGCAGCTGCTACTGTGCTGTGCTTTATTCATATACATAAAGCAAATTTAGGAATATATACAAATTCTAGGAATTCGTATATATTCATATACAAATTCCTAGAATTAATCCCTTCATGACACCAAAGAAGTGGTAATTTCTTAGACTGCTCAGATAATGATTTTTTTGCAATATAAAAAGTACTTTTCAGACTGATCAGTCTTGTTTGCCACAGTGTCAAACCTCTTTCTTAATAAATCTGTCTGGAATATATTCCTGAACAATGGATCAGCTATTGAGGAAGATGACTTGAATCCTGCTGATTTGTCACCTGGTGAATGATTAAAACCAGGAACAAAATCCCAGGTATGAGAAGGGTGCAAAGGCCAGCACAGAGAAACCACACACAGAATGAGGTAAATCAACGAAAACTCTGAATGCCATGACTGTAAAAATGCAATAGGATGAACTTTGTTTCACTGAAAATTAGGAAATCAGAGCCTAAAATATTTTAAATGTGGTAAAAATTCAGGGAAATAAAACACCCAAGAGTAGATGTGTCTTGGGAGGAGCTTTAAGAAGAGAAATCTTCTGTGAGAAGAAAATCAGGCTTTACTTCATGGTGGCTGTTGGGTGTTGGAGAAGCACAACCACCACCCCCAGAGATTTCTTGCCCAACTCCCTGTGCCTTCTCCTTCCTAAACCACATGAGATCTATTGTTGTGCAAGCAGGAACAAGTTACCAGGTTTATTTCAGTTTGCATTCTGCAGATAATATTTTCACTGAGCCATCTCTGTGCACCACGAAAGGTAGTTTGAATTTAATAAACAAAAAAACATTTTTGGGTTAATAAATTAATTTTTTTAGCCACGCATTATATCAGAGCAGTAGAACAAAACTGAAGAAGGAGCAGTTTAAAGTTATTTTTATAAAAATAAGTCCCTATTACACTACTTTGAACCTCAGAAGATGTTAAGAATAAAAGCTGGTAATAAGTTCTTACAAATCTTACGCCATAAGATAATTTCAGAAAGGCCTTTTCAAGGGGTAAAAAAGAGCTGATGTCAAATGACTGAGGAGACTAAAAGGAAATTAGGAAAATTATTCATTATAACAGATTATAAAATGAGAATCTATTTTTATAATATGATATAAAAGTTAACAAACTATATTTTACTATATGCATTACTCATCCTTGGATTTTCTCAATAGTTGGTCAAGCTAATTGTTGGTAAATCTTTCCCCAGTGAGACACATAAAATCTGGAAACTAAACTACTCCCTGGATAAAAGAGTGACTGATTTTCAGTCACGTTCAGGAGACTGCCAAATGTTTTCATAAAATCCACATTTTTACTATACAAAATCTTATTGGAAAAACCAAGCAGTCCACATGGAATTTTAAGCTTTTAATGTGAAAGCAAAAAATATTCTACTAAAATTTTTCATCCAGACTTCTGCTACTTACCTTCTGGTTTTTGTTGGTTTTTTTTTTTTTTTTTAATGTTTAGTCAGTGTTTTTTTGGTTCACTGTTGCCAGAAAATAAAAGTGTTGGAGACTGTCAACATTAAGTAGAGCTCCAAGATGCCATTGACTTCATATTGGATTGCAGAATCCCTCAAATTAATTTCTCCAATGTTCATTCAGAAGTTTAAAAACTGTACTCATGTCTTCTCATTGCCACAAGGAAAACAAGGGTGGACAAATTCACTTTGGATGGTTTGGAACACAAAAGTAGAGGGGAAGGGAAATATTGTGTGAAACAGTAAATTTTAAGGACCACATGCTTGCAACAAAACCAGAGCTCCCCCATTTAGTCTTACCAGGACCTGAATACCCATGTGAAGGTTTAAACCAGATGTTTAAAGCCATGATGTCATTTTGGTAAAGATTTTATACAACAGGATTTGTAAGACAGGGAGTGGTGGTTTACAGTTGTGTGTGTTTTAGCTTTAAGATGTCTCTTTGTCACTAAAATAAAACCCCCGGGTCTCAAAATGTCCTCAACACAACCATACTTTTCATAAAAATTAAAGATAAAAAGACAGGCCTGTAGCTCAAATTATTTGAAGAGTTTTGAGAAGAAAAGCTATGAAATCCAATTTTCTTCCTTGCTGTGTTCCCAGAGTAAGGAAGTATTTGTCACAGCCTAAGAAAACTCCAGCATTCCTGAAAAACATGATAGCCAAGTGGAATTTTGTGGAGACATGTTTTCAAAGCTCATAAATGGGTTAAACCCTCAAAACTCCAAATTCCTTGAAACCAGGCCAAGGCAAATAAAAATAAATTAAAAAAAAAAAAAAAAGAGGGGCAGAGGAGGAAGAAGAAATTTTTCCCAACTGTTTGACAGTTTCCAACATGCTACTGTGTGCTGGTTATTTGCATAGCAGTGCCCTGCACTCACCAAAGGTACTGCATCATAAAAGTAATGAAAACAAAATAAATTGTTAACCGTGGGTGTTATGGGCACATAAAAACTAATTACATCTCATTCTATTTTGTGACATTGCCACATGTTCAGATTCTGGGATTTGACACTCTACATGTTAAGGGCCTTTATGTTTTGCTTTATTCTTCTGGAGAGAGGGGAACAAGCCAGAATTAATTCTGCTAATGCATGACATGGTGACTCGTGACTGCTTATGGAAATTGCCTGACACTTCTGTTAGGAAAACCCATTTTCAGATCCTTAAACTTTACTGTCAGATGTAGGCTGCTATTTTTTATGCTACTCCAGGGCTGATTTATTGTTTTACATTCCAGCCATTTCTGAGAACAAGAGAAGAGAAAATGTGCTGTTTTACCCACATAAATTGCAACAACATCAACAACAACAATAATAATGATAATAATAATAATTGAAAGCAGGGGAAAAAAGAAAAAACAACTGAAAAGACCTGCCACTACTGAAAAGCAATTTCACAATGATACAACTGAAGGCCAGATGTGCCTGTCCTGATCATTCCCAGGAAGATGCAGCCAGGTTTAACCAAGTTTAAATAATCACAAATACAGCTCAACATGACCAGCATCAGATTCCTGCACAGGAAAAGAGATTTTTCCTCTCAGCAAAAGAGCACTTCAGACTCTGTGAGCATCCCATCTGTCCTGCCTATGAAAAGCTTGGAGTTGCATAAAACTGAAGGATATTTGGGTTGCTGTGAACTGGAGCTGGCCAAGGATGGGACATGAATATCAAACAAGAATGCAGAGTGCTCAGGTGGCTGGAAGGGTGACCACATGCAAGTAAAACAGAGAAAAAATGGATTGTAAGGCAGGAAGAATAGGCACTACCTAAGCAAGCAGACTAAAGCAAGGAAGAGAAAATTAAGTTTGAAGGAATGAGTTGAGGGCTGAAAAAGCTGGGATAAATGAGTCAGGAAAAGAGAGACTGTGGAACACGGGTATGGGAACAGGAAGTCCCACACTTGAATGTCACACTTCCTTCCCATAACTCGCAAACCACCTTAAGTTATAGATATATTTAGATATTATTTATATTTATATATAAAAATTGCTGCTCATCCAGCCAGGAAAGTGTCCCCCAGTGGCCCTGGTCCCTGCAGAGCAGACATTGCCCTGCTCAAGGCTCCCTCCTCTGCCTCCAGAGTGAGCAGCAGGGCTCTGAGCTCTGGATTTTGCAGCTCCACGCTGCTCCCAGAGGTTTTCTTTCCTTCCATCGGATGCCCACGGACTAGAACCACTTGCACATCACTTCTGGAGGGCCTCCCTCGCTCGTTTTGTGGCTTTTTTTCTCTCCCTCGTGCACACACATGCACACACACACACACTCAGGGTAAAATTAGATCTGACAAGGCATGCAGATGAAAGCTGGGAAAGGGTGCAATTATCGTTTCCCACGTAATCTTANTTGACAGTTTCCAACATGCTACTGTGTGCTGGTTATTTGCATAGCAGTGCCCTGCACTCACCAAAGGTACTGCATCATAAAAGTAATGAAAACAAAATAAATTGTTAACCGTGGGTGTTATGGGCACATAAAAACTAATTACATCTCATTCTATTTTGTGACATTGCCACATGTTCAGATTCTGGGATTTGACACTCTACATGTTAAGGGCCTTTATGTTTTGCTTTATTCTTCTGGAGAGAGGGGAACAAGCCAGAATTAATTCTGCTAATGCATGACATGGTGACTCGTGACTGCTTATGGAAATTGCCTGACACTTCTGTTAGGAAAACCCATTTTCAGATCCTTAAACTTTACTGTCAGATGTAGGCTGCTATTTTTTATGCTACTCCAGGGCTGATTTATTGTTTTACATTCCAGCCATTTCTGAGAACAAGAGAAGAGAAAATGTGCTGTTTTACCCACATAAATTGCAACAACATCAACAACAACAATAATAATGATAATAATAATAATTGAAAGCAGGGGAAAAAAGAAAAAACAACTGAAAAGACCTGCCACTACTGAAAAGCAATTTCACAATGATACAACTGAAGGCCAGATGTGCCTGTCCTGATCATTCCCAGGAAGATGCAGCCAGGTTTAACCAAGTTTAAATAATCACAAATACAGCTCAACATGACCAGCATCAGATTCCTGCACAGGAAAAGAGATTTTTCCTCTCAGCAAAAGAGCACTTCAGACTCTGTGAGCATCCCATCTGTCCTGCCTATGAAAAGCTTGGAGTTGCATAAAACTGAAGGATATTTGGGTTGCTGTGAACTGGAGCTGGCCAAGGATGGGACATGAATATCAAACAAGAATGCAGAGTGCTCAGGTGGCTGGAAGGGTGACCACATGCAAGTAAAACAGAGAAAAAATGGATTGTAAGGCAGGAAGAATAGGCACTACCTAAGCAAGCAGACTAAAGCAAGGAAGAGAAAATTAAGTTTGAAGGAATGAGTTGAGGGCTGAAAAAGCTGGGATAAATGAGTCAGGAAAAGAGAGACTGTGGAACACGGGTATGGGAACAGGAAGTCCCACACTTGAATGTCACACTTCCTTCCCATAACTCGCAAACCACCTTAAGTTATAGATATATTTAGATATTATTTATATTTATATATAAAAATTGCTGCTCATCCAGCCAGGAAAGTGTCCCCCAGTGGCCCTGGTCCCTGCAGAGCAGACATTGCCCTGCTCAAGGCTCCCTCCTCTGCCTCCAGAGTGAGCAGCAGGGCTCTGAGCTCTGGATTTTGCAGCTCCACGCTGCTCCCAGAGGTTTTCTTTCCTTCCATCGGATGCCCACGGACTAGAACCACTTGCACATCACTTCTGGAGGGCCTCCCTCGCTCGTTTTGTGGCTTTTTTTCTCTCCCTCGTGCACACACATGCACACACACACACGCAGGGTAAAATTAGATCTGACAAGGCATGCAGATGAAAGCTGGGAAAGGGTGCAATTATCGTTTCCCACGTAATCTTAATTCAGGCTTTTGTGCATGGATTTTAGGGTACAGCTCCCAAAACTGCTGTGTCATTTTGAACAAAGAATGGCTCTGCTCTGGGAAAGAACGAGAGTCGTGACATGACGGCAGTGCTACCTACAGAGATGAAAAGGCAAATGAGGCAAAACCTCAGGAAAACTGGTTAGAAATGCCAAGATCAGTAAAGAAAAGTTCAATTCCCTTGAAATCTGATAGTCTTCTTGGTTGTCTGCAGTTCTGATTTTAAATAAATTCACAATATTCTTCATTTGACAAAAGACAATGATAACTTCTTTACTCTTTCTATTCAGGTAGATATCATTCAAAGAGGATGGAAGATATGTTGGGAAGTCCTTTACTACAAAAAAATTAATTAAAAAATCAAAATCCTTAAATCCAAACACATGAAACTACTTATTGCTAAATGCTGAAACTGTATTCTGTTTTTACCTCGTGTTCTGAGCAGAGACTTTGGAGAAAATAAAGATAAAATCTTGAGGAGCCTTTTGATTTCAAAAGCTTCTCCAAGTTCTGGTCTCAAGACTTGTGCAGCTGAATCCTGCCTTGGGGAAAGGGATGGGACAATAACATGCTCCAGACTTTCAGTGTGGTGCTGGACAACTCCTTGAAGCTGAACTTTTCCTAGCTCAGCTGCTGATGGGCTGGTCTGCATTTTGTCTGTCTAGACTGGCGTTCCTGGATGTGACCCACAAAACAACTGCAATGGTGACAACTGAAGGTGGTAGGGATTTTACTGGGGATGTTCCACATCTGTCAAAACATTTGAAAAAAAAAAATTAAAAATCCAGATCCTGCCTGTCTTAAATTTGGCACCAAAAACGAGTGGCTAGTCAATCTCTGTGTCTGTCCTGTGGTTTGCAATTTTCGCTGTGGGAACGACTGTAACGCTGCCCTGTGAAAATGAAATGTTTGTGAAGTGGTTCTTCTCCACTGACACATCCCCTCATAAATCTCAGGAGAAAATGGACAGCATTGTTTTCAGATGTGGCTTTGACCAGCACGCAGTGAAAGGGCCACACAATGAGCAGAAGGAAGAATTATTGAAGGGCTGCTAATTAAACCAAGAGGAGCCATCCCAATCTGTCTGGTCTGTGCACAGAATTGTGCAGAAATCTTGGGAGGGGAGGAGAGGAAAACAACTCCCCTAGAGCCCATGCAGAAGAGGTACAAACTGGATTCATGTGGTGGGGAACTTCAGCTTCTAGATTTCCTACTTTTCAAGCTCTGACTTTACATTTTGTCCTTTTCCTATTACTCACCAGCAGCACCATTTTAGGGGAAGAGGCTCCCAACTTCTCATTTTTAATGTTGGAATTGCAGCATCTTCTATGGGCAGATGCAACCACTTCAGCACAACAACTTTTTTCCTTTCAACAATGTTGTAGAAGGTTTCTGGCCCCAGTCATCTAAATTTCTGGCACCTGGTGTAAGAATACACTACGAGGGCCTTTTGAAGCTTGCTTTTTTTATGTGGGCACAAATTTATGTTTTTTATGTGTATTGATTTTGTTTATGCGTCCTGCATTAGAAGCAGTGCCAATTGTGAAATAAGGTCTTTGTAACTGGTTAAAAAAAAAAGAAGCAGTTACAGCCCTTCCAGAAAGTATCATTCTGAGCAAATATTCTCCTGACACAACTGCTCCAAGGCACCTATTCCAATATATCAATATTTTCTCCACAGTTCCTGCCTAGTTTCAGCCAAAAACTCAAGGACTTTGTTAAACTACCTTCTCAGCTTTGCTAGACTCCATTTTCCTACTTTAACATCTAAGAACACAGCAATGAACACGAAGAATTCTACCACATCTGTTTTCTGGAGAGAAGAATGTATTCCAAATCAATCAATCAATCAGTCAATTAAGCAGAATTTAATTTTTCTGTTAGAACACAACTCCTGCTATCAGATAGCAGCACATTTTCCTCCTAGGCCAGGGAAAACCAGCAGTCCTGCAGATTTTCCCTGGCATTTGTTTGTCTGAAAGTTGGTATGAAAACAGAAACAACTTTCATTAGCTGCAGTGGCTATTGGAAACCTCATGTAATTCAAGGGCCAGACAAAAATGAACAATGCTCAGTGACCTAAATTCCTCACATATTAACACAAAGCATATTTTTGTTACAAGCCAATATTCTTCGAAGTTGTTGGAAAAGGCTGGAAATCCAAAAGAACAGGGAAGGGAGCAGAAGCTGTGCTTTACATAAAGACATCTATGACATTCCTTCTCTCCTTTTCTTCCCTTCACCAATGCACCAGAATTCCCTCAGGGATAATTTCAAGTTACTCATTACTTCAGTTGCATTAGAAAACACATGGTGTCATTTACAAGTCTGAATTCTCTTCACAAATATCATTTTCAAAGCTACTCAGTATGTGGAGATACTGAAGCCCCAGGGATCTCCCAGTCTGTGTCCAAAAAATGTGCAGCAAAACAAGATGTTCCTTAAAAATGTGTTTAACAAATAGCCTGCAAGGAGTATTGTGCAGAGACAGCCTGCTTAATAAAAACTTGGTTAAATAATAAATGTTTGTGAACCAAGAATTCTCAGACACTATTCATTATTTGACAGAAATAAAAATAGCTGTTATGTAAGCACAGAGTATTTATTATGTACTTCCATTCATTTTATTAAAATTATGGAAAATTCAACTGATGTTGAAAGTGGTAGAGAAAATTTGGGTATATCCATGTCACTGGATTCAGGCTCTTTGGTATAAATTGAGTAGAGGGATATGGGAACTAGAAACAAGAAAAGAAATTAAAGTTTCAAAGCAATTTAGAAGAGAGTGGGTGAATTAGTAAAGAAAAGGGCAACACTGACACTGTAAAATAAGTCAAAGGAAGATCAATATTTTAAAGACAGTATTAGCAACTTCAAAATATTTCATATGGCTGTACAGAACTGCTTTGTTTCAAACATAGAATGGGAAACCACTTCTCACTTAGAGAAAAAAAAAAGATGCAAAACTAAAACAATCAGAGTTATGAAATAATTTTCTTAAGTATTTTTTTTTTGGGTTGTGCAATAACACTAAGTTATCCTGACCCTACCAAATGGATCATTACTTTAAGAGTGCTCCAGCTGGGATATTTAGAAACTATTGTATACGATCACAGCTTTTAGGAAGATTTTCTCACTTATTTACATTGGCTTGAAAATTTGACCCACAGAAAACAGACTTTGGTTTTGATGAAATTTTTTATTTATGATGAATTGTCTGATTTATTTTTTGGTCTCAAACTAGAGACGAAGTGCTTCTTTAAAAGAAGTCAGAGTAGACCAGGTAGGATCTCTTGGAAAAAATGCACAAATATTGTGCCTTGTCTAGGGGAAATAAAAATGTCTTACATGTAAGGAAAAGTCTCAAATTCTGTTGATCAATGAAAGGAGTAGGGAGCACCCACTGGATTTTAGAGACTGTGGAGGAAGATGGTGAAAAGAACTCTCCTGGGAAGCAGAAAAGAGTGTGAGGATCTCACAGCAAGGTGAAAGACTTAAATGAAAATATCAATTAAACCTTGGAAAAGGAACTGTCTCCAAGGAAGTTTGGCAAGAAAAGAGCCAAATAGAACATTTTAGTTTTTATTATTCCTTCCCAGCTAACCCAGGGTCATTGGGTGAGAGTTTAGTGGCATTTATTTGTCCTCAAAAGAAATAAAAGGACAAGGCATAAGACACCTGCCAAAGGACCTGAGTGTCTGTGAAGGGGAAAGAAAAGTTGCCCAGTTGTATCTTAAAGGAAATCTGCAGCACTCAGGGTGTTCTGGATGAGGTTCTACCATCCTCCAGGAACCCAGATACTGCTGGTGGTCAGAAAATCTCAGGAAGGGGTTTGTCAGGAAGGAGCTTTTGCTCAGTTGTTGCTTTTAAGCAAGTCAGTTTACACCTAAATAATCCAATAATTGTGTCCTCAATTCACCAAGAGTGTGTTTTTAATACCAGAATAAGAATCAGCTGTACCTAATGACATTCCCTATTTGTGCTGTCTGTTTTAGAGACAATACCATGTTTAAATTTCCCAATTACACAGATTTCAGGCAGAAATTACTTATGTTTTTGGTTCCATTCTCACTGAAGGCACTGGTGGTTTTCCATCTTTAGCATGGGGTAGATTCAGACATACTTTTGTTGAGAAGATTAAATTAAGTCATACTTTTGTATTGAATTTCTGCTGCTAATTAGCACTTAGATTTTGTTAACAATTGCTGCAGATAGTACATTTAACCATCAGCAAATCAGAAGTGCTTCAAATTTCCTAATTAAGCTGTTTTTTCAGAATGCTTGTAAAAGCATGTTACAATCAAGTGTTACTGACTGAGCTGAAGCAAAATTTACTTCCAAAAAGTGTTTATATTCAACAGTTATTTGTTACAGCTACAGCAGAAAACATCTGAATTAGCAGGAATGGTTTCAAAAGAAAATATTATGAGAAGTAATTTTTTTTATTTCTCTGTAAATTTTTAAATTCTGTAACATATAGAAACAGAATATCTAATACAAGAAACTCATGCTCTTCTGGAAAATTAATGACTCCTGAAGAGTCATGTTTTCATAGGAAATATAAGTTTTTAGAAGAGTTCTTTATTTATAGGCAGACATTTTTGTAGTAGGTGAAAGCAGCGTAGGACTCCTGTCTTTCCAACAGCTTTTGCACAAAGATCCTATGTCAAAGACATATTTTATTGTAGAAATATCAATTTTACTCTAAGTGGCAAGACACTGCAGTAAGGACAGGAAAAACTAGATCAGAACACTCTGGAAAAACAACTTATCACTGGGTTTATTTTTACAATTAACCCACCGTGGAAGTTCTACCTGAAACAATTTCAAGGCCTGGACTTGGAGAACTTGAATGTCACCTCCCATCTCTCTTCCCTATCTTGGCAGATATGATGAAAACAGTTTGCATTTTTTGCTGAGAGTGAAAATATCTTGGTTTTTCCCTCTCCACATTCCCATTGTCACGAAAGGCACAGAGATGATTAGGAAAAAGAGTCTGTGAAAGTGGCCAGCAGCCCATATTTACCAAACATAGGCCTGGGTTAAAGATAAGATCAAGATTAGAGGCTTTAGCAGTCTGACAGGGAGCTCTGGAATTTACCATTTGCAGTGTTTTGCTCACATTGATGCATGATTAGATCTGTTCTACAACTCAGCAGTCTCTAGGATTATAAATTATAAATCCCAGTGGTCGTGGTTGCTGGAAGGGCTCCCAGGGGATGGCAGAATTTGGCCTCTCAGCCTCTTGTCTGCTGTGTGTTTGCAGATGGAGAAACCCAGACTCCACTTTGCTCTGCAGTCTAGACCTGCCCTTTGGAGGCACGTTCCAGAGGGGGAAAAAATCCTCTTGCATTCTGTGGGAGACCCTATCCAGTGAAAATATCCCTGTCCTCCTCTGAGCTGAGCAGCACTACAGACTGCAGGATAAACCAAGCCCTCACTGCATGAACCATGGCTTGTGCACACAACAACTGAATAGGTCCAGGCAAACGTCCTTGGCTTCCTGTATTTTCACTATATTACACTATATTTTCATTTGTTTATGCACGATTTATGCACCTCTAGAACACTTTGGCTCATCACATCAGCAGGTTGGTGTTAGGATCCTGCCAAAAGGTTTTTGGCTGTTGACAGCCCTGAGGTGAGGATGGGGGTGAGCAGAACAACACTTGCTTGCAGTGCTTTGCATTTGTTTCATGAAAAGACACTACACTGCAAGGTAAGTGGGGAAATACAGCTAAACATGCAGAAATTCAAGGATGTTCTCTGTATCACTGTGACACCAATTATCCTCACACCCAGCAGTTCTCTGTGTGCTTAAGTCAACCTGGGGTACATCCAGATTAAACACATCCTTGCCTATGTTGCCCTTTTTCTCCCAGATTGTTCCACTGGAACTTGCCCAATCCAGTTCATCCTGGCTGACTTTGTAGTTTCCCCTCATGGTATTTCTTCTACAAAGACAGACTTACAAAAAATACCAGGGTTTACCTGTCATTTTTATCCTACAGCTGCTTCCCTCCCTTCATTTTCAAGGGCAAATTACTAAATATATTTGCTGGGGAAAAAAAAATTCCAACCACAGTGTTCCCTGACTGAAGTGCAACATTATTGTAAAAACTAAAAAAAAAATCAACAAGCAATATGATAATTGAATGCAGTTTTACTTTGAATTTACTTTGTTCCTCATATCTACCATAGAATCAGTGTGAAAATAATAACTGATATTTGGATTTCCAATTCAATCCATGATGCAGAGCCTTTATATCAAAAAAGATCTCCCATATTCCCATTTTGAGAGTTTAGCTGGGAGGTACATTTCAGCATATTCCTTTGGCAGAGCTGAATTCAGAGGATGAGTGTGACTATGGCTATTCCAGACAGTAAACAATCCACTAGAAACACATTTACTATCATGTTTAGAGACAGAACTGGACTTTGTTTTCAGTTCAGGATTGTATTTTATTATTTAGCTTACCTATTTCTAACTATCATACTAAGTATTCCATAGTTCAGAAGAGAAAACAGTGGGCAAGATTCTTTTATTGGGCCTTCCAGAATGAGGAAAAGCAATGGAAGTGTGTCCCACTGGTCTGACAAACATCAGCGGCAAAAGTGGAGTATTCTGACTTACAAACTCTTGTAATTTCTGTTCTCATCAGAAACAGGCCGACAAGCTTGGAAACTGAGTTTGCTAACAAAACAATCACCAACAAGCTTTATCCCCTCATATATTTGGCTTTTTTTTGGTCTCAATATTGTCTCTGCAGCTCAGAGAGAATACAGAGGAAGGAGGAACTAATGGAGGGGAGTTATGACTTCCTTGCATAACTAAGGGTAAGAAACCAAAGAAATATAACTGTATCAGCAAGTTATTTCACAGATATAAAACATTCTTCTTATCTGCACCAAACCCTTAAGCTATTGGATCAAATGAAGACTGTGACAGTCCACTGGAAAGTGGCTTAGTGCTGGTCAGTTGTCTAGACCTAGATTACTGAAAAAAAGGACATAACCTTGTCAACTGGACTAGGGTTTTATTATTATTACGTTTGTTATTTGTTGAGGGTTTCATAGTAACCATGCTAATGTGAAAATGAAGAGCTCACAATGCACAATGGAGTGTTCACTGCATAAATGACAGTAAACCACAACATGGAGTGTTTTATTTCTAGCTGAAACCACAGGGTGATGTAACAGAAGAGTTTGATATCTTATCTGCCTATGGACCTGTAATCAGCAGCAGCTACCATATTTATTAGCTTTTGCTGGAGAACTACAAAACTGTTGACAGGCCTGAAATTGCTGTTCTTTCCATGACTAAAAATTTAATGGAAGAGCAGCACAGTAGGTCTGAAGGTCCTTACTTAAAAACACAACACCTCCAGAAATAAAGAAACAACAAATAATACACGTGAAGGGAGGAAAACCTACAAAATGTCTCACATGAAATATTTGTATTACTGCTGCTGGTGCTAAATTAAGGTGAAAGAAGTGAAGCCACCTTTTTTCTTTCTACAGAAATAAGAGGTTTAAATATTGGCTTTAACCAATTAATTAATTAATATTAACAGGATTCATTTACTCTGGTAGGCCTCTGATGCTGATCCCACCACTCCTGCCTTCAACTTTCCCTTTCCCTATTCTTTTCCCCAAAGAAAGGGAAGTTCACTGGAAATGATCCAGGTGAGACATTAAACAACAGATTTGTAACAGTATGGCTCACAGTCTGTTCTCATTTACTTTCCTCCTTGGCCTTAATCCCATTGAAATCCCAAGAATTTCTTTGAGTTACACCCTTAAAATTAAAACCAGAGTGAGACCTGTGGATTTTACAGACCAAACCATATTTGCAGTTAGTCAGAATTTTCTCTGTATGGGCACCAAAAGTCATAAACCTCTTACAACAGCAAAGGATTTTCACCAGTTTTGATCATCTTTTAACACCACATGTCCACCTTCCACTATCCCAGGTATCTCAGAGCTCCATCCCGCCTGGCCTTGGACGCTTCCAGGGATCCAGGGACAGCCACAGCTTCTCTGGGCACCCTGTGCCAGGGCCTCTCCACCCTCACAGGTAGGAATTGACAAAATTACAGGCTAACACAAGTTTAGAAGCCTAAATATCTGGATCACTCTCCAACTGACCTTCGATGGAGCTGCTCTTAAATAACCATGGATGCTCTTAGGTGATAAAGCACCATGAGGATGAAGTGCTGTGGGTTTTTTCTCCTGCAGTGCGAGGTGTTTTAACCATTCCAGGAGACACCTCCTTTCTGGTGATGTGGGGAGAAAAATGATGTGTAAATTGAGAGTTTTACATTAAAGCCCCATTTCTGGTTCCAGGATGATTCAGCAGATGAGGTGCAAGATTTACACAAGCCAGCGATGTCACTGCCCCCACGTGAAGCTCTGGAAGGAGACCCTGGCAAGGCAGCTGATGATGTCCCTCCAGTCAAAGAAAGCCAAATACTGTTTCAGCAGTTTGTACCACAGATTTCCTACCTGCAAGCCAAATGCACCTGCCAAAAAGTCCTCCTAAGAGTTCATAAACAATGTGTGAACTGTGATATTTGTGTGTAAAAAGTTGAACTGGCCTTTATGGCTCTGGAGAAGATGCAGCAACACAACAAATGTCCAGGTGACTTACACAACAACACTCCATAAACCAATCTTTGTGCTGGCAGGACCCAAATAAACCTCCATGGTGTTATTTTTATTTTTATGGGTACCTGTGGAATGTCTGAGAGGAAGAGTCTCCATCACCCCCGTATTTCACAAGGAAAAGTGCAGATGTAAATTAGGAGCAGCGAAGAGCAGGGAGAAGAGACTTCCTGGTGGGGATTGCACTCCCAAGGCAGGGAATTTTATGCTGCTTGTCTCAAGTGCAGATATTAAATATTTGACTGGAAAGCTTCCTTGCTGAGTTAGTGTTTCCGACCCAGATAGCTGCTGCCTCCCTGCCTTCAAAAGCTGTGATAGAAGAGTGAGCACAACTGATGCTGTGCCAAGTGATAGCAGAGAATTATCCTGTGCTTTCATTACTCTCCTTTCTGATGGAGCAAGAAACTGCTGTGCCGCAGATACCCACAGCTCTATTGAAGAATATTTATTTTTTACGACTCAAAAACAAAATTTCTAAATGGTTTTCTTACACCCTTGTATTCCAAAGACCCAATTTAAATTGGAATTTGATTTTCAACAAGTCTTGCTTTGCATTTCTTTATATATTTCATGCAAACTAAAGTCATGGTAAGTCCTCAAATGCAACCAGTCCATAAAGTTCTGTTTCATTTCTTAATTTTTGAATGTGTCTTAAATATGAAGTGAGTTTTAAAAAATTGAGGCCAACCATTCAAAACCAACTCCCTCTCTCAAAAAAAGTAAGAGACAAGATACTTAATCCAGATCTTTCTTTCTAGTCACATCAGAAATTCTGCAGCACCTTAGATTATGATTCTATCTCAATATCTTAAATCTCCACCACAAAATAACAACAGACCAAACTTAAAGTATTTTGATAATTACTTATTTTCCAGGTGAACATTAAAAAAAATAGGAAAGATTGTAATATTTTTATATGAATACTTCAAATATGTTAATTTTCTTACTGAAGAAGGAGCTTCTTTTTCTTATCTTTGACTAAATAGAACAAAACTCCGTGTCTGTCCCAAGGTTTAAAAATTTGGGTGTTTGAAATAGCCTTTGTTTTTTTTTTTGTAGGCCATTCAACCTTTGAAATATATATTTTGTTCCATCTGAAAACGGGAAGAAATTTCAAAGTATCTCGGTATGTCTTGCAAAATTAAATGAAAATAATTCTTGGTAGGTTTGCCAGAGTTGGGATTGTTTGCTTTGAAAGCAAAATTCAATGAATTACATGTGCCATGCTGCTGCTGTCACAGCCAAGGGTCACCTCTGCTTAAACAAACACATCTCTCATTGTTAAATTTGGGCTGATGTATTTGACTTATTCCCTGTCAGGACACTTCCAGAGGTTTCAGCTGGGCAAGGAGAGTGGGAAGAGATATTGCATTCACAGCAAATAGAGGAGAAATGAAGTTGTATTGAACAGTGTAAAAAAGTATAAATTCTCAGAATCATAAAGTTTTACCCATTTCCAGCACAATTTCCTTAATGTTATCTTAGAAAGCAGCTTTTTGTCCACTTCCACTTAACCTTGCCTCAATAATTTTAGACAGTCTCTTAGGAGAATTATAAAGTACATTTGGACAATGTCCAGCACATTGTTTTGAATCCCTGTTTTGATGACAAAGTAACACAAAGGCAGATGTTCCCAACACAGAAAGACTTAACCTGAGGAATATTTAATATCTGGAATAAAAGCACCTTTGTCCTTGTAAACTGTCAAAAGCACAACAGACAGATGATGATGTAGGAAAAAATGAGTGAGGCAGGGAGGTGTTATGACAGCTGTTCCTCACAGAACAAGTATCTGCTCTTCTTTCCTTATACCCCCTACAGGAAAAATGAATTATATTTGTCCCTGTCTATGGTTCTGGGAGTTCCTGGCCTCAAGGTGCACTGTGTCCCATTTCTAACGTGCCCATGGAGCGTTCCTGAGCAGAGCAGAACCCTAGAAGTTGTATTTTTATTGCTTATGCACAAAAGTGGGACAAGTTGAACCCAAAATCTGCCTGTTTATAGGAATTCTGAGAGGATACTTGCTCTTAGCTATGCAATATAACTAAGCCCACCATCAGATCTGTGGTTTTGCATGGTTAACTCTGAAATACCTAAATGCCTGCTGCTATAGCCCCAGCCTGGCTAAGCTGACCCAAGGCTGGATAAATTCACAGATCCCAAATTTCCTTAATGTTGTTCCAGGCTTTGCATAATGCAAGCCACAAATCAGTTCCCTTGGATTCATTAACTATTGCTGTACATGGAAAAAACACTCCAGGTTGCCTTTTGTTACCTGCCTAAAATCAGAGTTGCCTTTATCCAAGCGTTAGGTAGAGGGGAAGGAGAACTGTGCTTAATATTTTCTAAAGTAATCATTTTTATTCTTTTATCACTTTGAAATTCAGTCAATACATGCTGAATTACAGGATTGTTTTCCATCCCTCTTTTTCATGAGTGCCCATCTTTCTGAAATACACATTTGTGGAAGTAAAAGCTCTTGCCAGAGGAAATTCTGTCCCACAGCTCCTGTGGAAGATGTTCAACCACAAAGAACTAACACCACAGGCTGTGATTTTCCCTGTCTATACCAGGAAGTCAATCAGATGCTCAGAATTCAGCCTGAGAATTCCAGAATTCTGGAAATTCCAGCCAGCTGTTTCTGTAGCTGCCTGCACACTTGGTTTGCCTGAGAAGAAAGGTGCTTTAAGGCAATGGGATGGGAAATGAAGTCCAGTTTTCCCACAGGATTTTCCGTTCATTATGCATTCTTGTAAATTCAAGTATATATAGAGACACCAATTGAAATTTTACAGGAACAGGCAGCTTGTAGGAAGTCCATTTTGCATTGTCAAAGTGACATTAACATTTTAAGGAAATGCTTTCAAGGCTTAGTGGATTGAAATAAATCCCAAACCAGACAAATGTCTGAGAAAGTAGTGCTTGATATTTTTTTGTAGCCTAAACCCCGAGCAAAGATATATTTTGGCTTGCACTGGATATGCAATATGAACATGGTATCGTGTATTTCTTACTGTCTTCCCCCATCCACTGTCATCAGCAAGCTGCTTAGCTTTCTTGTCAGTAATTTTGATAGTTGTGCTTGCCCTTACATTTTCAAGTTTACTTTTGGAGCGTTCCCTGGAGGGTGCCTTAACTGAACCAAGATTTGAATTCTATGGGAAAAAAGAAATCCAAACAGAAAGAACTATTGTTTTCTTATTACTGAGCTGAGGTGCCTGCTCATGTCACCCAGATCTTGGTCAGCTTTCATGTACCTAGTTGTAAACCTGAAGCAATCCATTAAATCAAAAGAACTCTTCCCTTTCTCTTGTTGTGTTATTTTTTAAGGATTTTTTTTTTTTTGAAAGGGGGCAGGAGACCAAGTTGTTTGGGGGATTTCGCCTCTCTGTAACTCAGTCACCCCACAGAAAAGGCCAAAAGAATCTGCTTTAAGACATGATAAAGTGTTCTAGAAAGAACTGTGCCAGAATATCTCTATGTCAGCTATGGCTGAGGGACAAGAGAGAGGGGAATCTTAATCAGAGTTCAAGTTTGTATTTAACCTTTGGACTTCATCTGGCCACTGGAGCCAGATTGTAAACTCCAGAATTTTGCTGAGGCAGTGGCTGAGTATCAATGACCCAGTGGTCTTGGCTGATGTTCAAAAGGAATATAATCTGAGTTAAGGATTAGAGAATCAGCAAATTCATATGGTTTACACCACTACAGCATATGTATTTATTCATACTAATCATGCTGAAACACGCCCCTGCTCCCCATGCAAATCCACACATTTTCCAGTTTAAGCACTTTATCCTGATGCTTGGGAAGGGTTCTGTCCCCTGAGGTTTCACTGCAGTTTACCACCAGACAAATACTTCACTAGAATGGCAATGTCAAAAATTACATGGAAACTCAGGCAAAGACTCCTCTCATTTCACTTTTCCCAAACAAATGGTCACAAATACCACACAATCAGAGGGTTGTTCCCAACCCAGAGCCACTATCACTCTATAAGATTATACATTTATATGTTTTTGCCTCTTCAGAATCCCCTCTCCCCTGTCTCCCCTCGGTCTGTGTTATCCACAACCAATGACTCACTAACAGCATTAACAACCCTTCCAGCTTTTTCTCCAGTTAGCCTGACAGAATTCAGAGATTCATCATTTTATACCCCTCCAACAGAAGAAATACTGCTTTATTTTGTTTGCAGCTGCCCACCTTGATGAAAAACCAGCCCTACTTACACAGTGCTTTTTTTGAGCTGTGATCTGCTAGAAAGCATCACTTTATAAAATTGCCTGACACAAGATGTGAGGAGTCCTTGGAAAAGTATTGATGGATTCAAGCAACATCTACAAAAAGAGTAATTTAATTAATGATACCCTATATCCAGGAAAACAAATTAATGCCTAAGCAACATAAGCAATATAAGTTTTCATAGCTCCATATACTCAGTGTGGATGTGCAGCACTTCTGTACTTCTCAAAACCTATTAAAATATCCACTTGTTAGTCTAAAGAACCAACTGCAAGCTCCCACATTTGCAATCTCATACAGTTGTTTTTGTTTTTTTTTTGAGGGATGATTGGCACTTTTTGCCAGAGTTTTATCAAATTCAATCAGATTGTATTTCACATACATTCCTCAATAAACTCATTATCAAACCTAGACACAGGATACCTCAAATGACATCAAAATCAGCCATCACCTTCCTGAGTAGCTGCTGAACCTGGCCTGGGCACTTGACTGTGGTTTCAGGGAAGATCTCCTGATATCCAGGGGTACAAAGAGGGGTTTAATAAAGACCAAATAAGAATGAAATCCTTCCCTGTGTTCTCAGCCTAAAACAAGCATTTTCTGCCTGGAAACCATGGAACAGAATTACATGGCCTTGAGATGGGCAAGCACAGGCCTAAATTTGATATGTTCTTAAACCCAGCAAGCCTTTGCATTATCTGCACATGTCTGCAGCAAAAGACACATTTGTGTGTTTCACAGAATCGTGGATGAAATTAATTATTTACTAGAATGCCAGATTATTTCAATATTTTGACCACACATCCACATTGCTGGGTAGTGTAAACTTGTTTGTTCATTCAGGCAAGAAATAACTGTGCTAGAAAAGCCAACAATATTTGGATACATGAACTATTTTCTTTCACTGAGATTTCTAGAGAGATAAAAAACCAGGGAAATCAGCAGAACGTTGCTACAGAATTAAAGGTGTTGGATTGGTTGAATTTTATTATAACATTATAATTAAAATCACTTTGTTTGGAGCTGCAGAAAGAAATTAATGATGAAAAAATCAGTATGAGAAAATGCTGAGGCTGTTGTGCATGGCAGAGG
The DNA here is from genome assembly GCA_013399835.1 of Leptocoma aspasia. NCBI lineage: Eukaryota > Metazoa > Chordata > Aves > Passeriformes > Nectariniidae > Leptocoma > Leptocoma aspasia. The sequence goes on along the minus strand of VXAX01004290.1, from coordinate 155,897 downwards.
GAGGGGAATGAATTTGTTTGGATATTTCATGATTCATTCTTAGTTTCTGTTTTCATTTTTTTTACAGTTAAGCTAAAACCAAAATATTTTCGTAGCATTCCAAAGATGTTTTAAATGGCAGGGATAAATACACAGAGCAAGGGAAGCTGGGGACATTTTTGCTTGCCAGGTACTTAAAATATGTTTCACAACGAGAGTGGCAATCAAGTGTCACTACATTGTTATGCATGATGTTATCTCAGATGGGAAAATGAAATCACACAAAATGTTCTTGATTTTGAAGAAAACCAGTTAGTGACCAAATTTAACAAACACCAATTAAAGACACTGGAAAACATCTGCAGGGAATTTTCTCCTTTGGAGTTCTGCTTGCAACAACTGATAAATTATCCAAGAACATTAAAATAGCATTAAGTTGTTTGTCCATGTTTAGGTTTTGAAATGGAGGGGAACCTTGCAGTACTTTTGTGCTTTGTAGGCGTCACCCTTTTCTTTGACAACAGACTGTTTCAAAAGTCTATTAATTTGATTTATGCCACTTTTTGGCCAGTACAGCAGGAAAAAGGCAATTAAATATAAAATGCTCATTTCTAATTTATGAAATGACTGCAAAATTCTGAGTCAGAAGTTTCAACAGGAGCCATGGGAAAAAAATAAATTAAAATACTTCCTTCACCTCATGAAACTAAGAAAATATTTCTTGTAAAGGACTTGTCATGTATTGTCAAGTCATTACGAGCTGAAGAATCCACTTATCTGTAGAAAAATAGCTTAAATCTATAAAGAAACTCAGTTTTGGAAACTGATTCTTGCCAAATGGAATTCAATGTTCAATCATCCATCAATAAATAAGCCTCCTGTAACAGAAAACAAATTACATCTTCTCAATCAAACAAGGGTGTGGGCAGAATGTCCAGCTGGTGCTTTTTTGTACTCCAGGATATTTTCTTGAAATGTGAAGCAGGAGCAGAGACTGCTGCAAACTCTCAGGATTCACTCAACTGCCAGGAACAGAGGTAATCAGGAAAGACTGCTGGGTTCTTCCAGCACATTTCAACAAACTCCAAAAAAGAAAAAAAAAAATTTGAAAATCATGCAACCTGATGGTTTGCATATATTAAAAGTTCTTAATAATTTTGAGGTGAGAATAATAATTCAAATTAATTTGCATCAGTTTGGCTCTAATGTATCTGTCAAATTAATTGTCTGACCTATGGACCAGTAGCTTTTACTTAAAAAAAACCTGCCTTTGGCAGCTGGAGTACCTCCTCCAAAGCCTGGATTACTGTTCATGTAAAACCAATTTTTTTTCCTTGTTCAGGAAGTAGACAATGAATTTTACCAGCTGGCAGAGAGCTCTGAAATTATGTTTTTTATGGCATTCATTGGTAAACCTTCAAACTGGGGAGCTGCAGAATCCAGGCCTGCTTAGGCTGACAAACCACTGCTTGCTTCTGATCATATTTAAAAAAACCCAGATAACAGCTAAAAAAAACCCAAAAAACATTGCTGCTCCTCTTTCTTTACAGAAAAAGCCTCTAAGTGAGAGGCTAAGAAAGAAATCAGCTTTGCAGAAGAGTATTGGGGTGTCCTAAAAGTGAGAAAATTCAGCAATGTGCTTGTCTGCTGAGGAAGACCAACACCACACACTGGGATGAATTAGAAGGCTACAACAATAATTTAAAGGGAAATTTTCCTCATCAAATCCTCTTTTGCATTTTCTTGAGGGGAAAAAAAGTGGCTTAATGAGTATCTTAGTTGTAATGTGCCATTGTGCTATTATGATGTTACAAGGCAAGTAATTGTTTACTTGTTTTTTCTTAGCTGCAAAACTGATATCAACTATATAATCACCAAAAAAGAAAGTTTTCATAGAGATTAACTCAGATTTAGAGTATCAGTATTTTTTTACCTGTATGTTTTGCTTTGTTTTGACTCTATTTGCTGAAAACTAATTTTCACATCATTCCTCCATTTCACCCCAAGGTACATTTAACAAGAAAAAACCCCTCTGTGCAATTAAGGATCCTATTTGTAAAAACCTTACCCAGTCTGTTTCACAGCTGCACTTCTGTTAAT